>CM040774.1:43651234-43913734 GCA_022829085.1 Abramis brama
CCTAACCGAGTTGTGTTTTTGCAGTGTTTTTGCCAAATTTGCAGTTATCACAAAAATTGAGCCGCTAAAAGGTTTAAACTATTGTTTCCGTGGTAATGCTATGTCCAAATTCAAAAAGGTTTTTATGATGATTGCTAAAATATGTGGGAAAAAAGGCAATAAAAAAAAGTTAAAAAAGGTTAAAGGTGTATTTTTTCAAGGTTTTTTGGTTAAAGGGAGAGGTCTCCTCTTCTCTAGCTATATATATATATATACACACTGTATATAGTGACAAAATTCAAAGCAAATGCAAAGAATACTAGTGATAATACATTATTACACATATAATACAAATACATTATATTACATAAACAAAGCAAATGATATTATTTAATTGAATTATTCCTGTCCCTGCATCCCATCATCACATGACCTGTTATTACGGATGAGAACGTGTGAAACTGAAACAGATCTTAACTGTTCGACGGTCCATCGGCCGCAGGAGGAAACGTCTGGGAACTTTCTTCAATGTTGTTCTGTGAACGAGAAGAGACTCAACCCACTGACCTGTAGAGAACACGTGTGTGTGTGTGTGTGTGTGTGTGTGTGTGTGTGTCACACTGACCTCATCATCACAGTTACAGCTCAGGTCATGGGTCACTTCAGAGGGCGGGGCTAAAGGCGTTGGTGATGTCACTTCCTCTGGCTGAGTAGGAGTATATGTAGGGTTTCTCAACATGTCATTCAGACTGCCGTGTGTCCCGTTATTAGGGGCTGGAGTTAAACCCAGCAGATCTACACACACACACACACACACACACACACACAGATGCTGCATGAATCTGTCATGGTTCTCATGATCTAATACTCTTAAGAAACACGTCAGGGTTTACTCACCACACATGACGTTATACAGTTCAATGTTCTCAAAAACAGGCACTTGTGTCTTGAAATTGAAGCTTGGTCCAAATCCCATAAAGATAGTCTACGAGAAAAACACAACGGAAACATTCATGGATGGAGAGACAGATCCATAGATAGGTATATAGAATGATAGATATAACGAACGAACGATGGATTGATTTGAATAACATATAGATGAATGTATTGTTTGATTGACTGATAGACTGATGGACTGATTGATTGATTGATTGATTGATTGATTGATTGATTGATTGATTGATTGATTGACTGACTGACCTGCATGCTGCTGATCTTGTTGTCAAACCCATGATCTCCAAAGTAGCCGCAGGTAGCAGGTGTTCTGCTCTCAAACACAAACATATTAAAACATCACTTGAGTTCAACTGCACACGCCTTGTCTGCTAAAATGGCTTTTTGTGAAGAAATTGTATTTGTTGTTAAATGATGACCAGACTACTGACTAAGGGCTGTTTACACAACACCGTTTTCAACTAAAAACTTAAAACTTTTTATGTGTTTTGGCCGTTCGTTTACACGACAACGGAGTTCTGGGTGCCTGAAAATGCAAAGTTTTGAAAAAGTGCAAGTTTTTGAAAACGGTCTCTGTGTAAACAACAAAAACGTAAATCTCTGAAGACGCTGGCATCATGCACATTCGTATTACGTGTTCAGTCTATAGTGTTTCATCTTTAGTTGGGGTTTTAGTTGGATCCGTGTGAATGGGGATTATTTTGACAATGGTGTTGTCTGTACGCTGAAAACTCAAATGAAAAACGCCTCCATTTTAAGCATATCGTTGTCGTGTAAACGTACCCTAAAGCATTACTAGTAACACTTGTTTACTTGTTTAAAGATGCCATGCACACATACTCAGTTTTTTTTAAAGTGTCGACTATAATATACTTGTGTTGTTTTCATATAAAGCTAACTGGGTCACTTCTAGTGCTGAACGGTCTCAAACACACACACACACACACACAAACACACACACACACACACACACTGGTACTCACATGGCCACGTGCCACTTCCGGTCCATGAGCAGGTGCACGTCCTCGATGCGTCTGTTGTTGGCGTAGTGCAGGCGTTTGGGCAGGTGCTGCTTCAGGTACGGCTTGAAGTGCTGATTGGGCATCTTACACTGAAATGGGAAGGGTCAAAGGTCACATGATGCACTATGCACAAACACAACAGTGGTTTTATGTGATTTATATACTTACTGTTAAATTAGCTACAATCTCCTTCGGATTGTCTGAAACATGAAAAGATACGTCAATAAAATCAGCCATGTAAAGGTTTTAGAAGTATCGACTTCCTCTGAAACTGAAGTAAAGTACTTAATTGACACTGTTTTGAAGAATTAACACTTTCTAGAATACTACTGAAACTGAAACATCTGTACTCGAGGAAAAACATCTTGCAGTACCGTGTGTAACTGCTGTATACATTGTGGAAATTGTGACTTTAATGCAAGTTGAGAAAAAATGGTTTAATATTTAATACTTTGGTTTGTTTTACTTGTAAAAACTATTTACCATCATTCATATGAGTTTTGGCTCAATAATTTGGTAATTTGAAGTAAAATTCGGACAGTTTCCATACTTTGTTAGCAAAATTGCTGAAGAATGTCTCTACAAATTCAGAGAAACGTTCTCAAAAGGTTAAATAGTTTTAAAAAACTGCATTAGTCTGTAGTTTTTATAATTATTTTAACTTAGATAAATGCATGAACTCACATGGTGTGTTTGCAGTTTTGGGGCCGATTCTACCGGAGGATCCTGGTGTTAACGTGATGGCATCAACATCGAGTCCGTAAGAGCCCAAATACTCTGTTCGTTCACAGTGAGATTCCTCCATCCCTGAACACAAAGACATGGAGAATCTGCCGTTAAACGAGCAGTGAGATCCGAGTCTTACCAGGCCATCATACATAAGATTAGAGGTTTAGGGCAGAATCTGAAGTATTTATTTCTCACTGTAGATTATAACATACGTACCGTGATCGCCCACCAGCATGACGTTCACACAGCGATGGAGGTTCATCTGTTTCAGCCCGTTCATCAACTGACCGATGATGTTGTCGATCTTCCTGAGCGTGTTATCCAGCTGTCCCAACACACACACACGCAGTCAAAACACTCTCAAACGGGTGTTTGGCCATGAGCAGGAGTGTAAAGTACGTCATTACAACTGATATGAAGAATTTACACTGACTTCACAAGAATACTATTGAAACTGACAACCAAATTCACGCACAGCAAGTCTTCTTTTGAAACTTGAATTTCATTTCACACACGTTTGTTCATTCAGGAGTATTGTAAACAGGGCTGTAGACTTGATCTTGACTGATACACTTGGTAGCAAGTACACTAGTCATCTTCAAACTCTATTCTCAGAGTTAAAACCAATTTCATATTTACCCTTGTCTAAATGTCAGATACTAATCAAAGTGTGTGTGTGTGTTTCACCTCGTTGCTCAGCGGGCCCAGGATGTGTCCGTACGTATCCGGCTGTTCCGAGTGGACAGCGTAGACATACGGCCTGGAAAAACACAGCACACACAACTTAATGTGCAAAATAAACTTAATGGGGAAAAATTAACTGATAGCAGAGAGAGAGCTGATACTGACAGAGACAGAAACACCACTATACTACTATATATACAACACACTTTATTAAAGGCACGGATAAATGTGACACGTATTATAATGGGTTTATTTGAAGATTGTTTCAAGTTAACTTAAATTTAAAGCCTATTAATGTTAAAAATTATGGTGGCTCTCCTTTTTTTGAACGATTCAGTCCAGTTTGGTGAACTGGTTCGAAAGAATGATTCATTCACGAACCTGACATCACTACAAGCAATTGGGTGTGCCATAGCCTATTTGCTGGTCCGAGAGTGCCAGCTTTGGTTAAATCTAACAGAGATCAAGGATGCTGACCAGACATCCCAGCTGGACTCCCCTATCTCTCCCTCTGGCTTATTTGGTTCTGCAGTGGATAGCTTCGCTGAGCGTTTCACAGCATCCCAGAAGTCGTCACAATCCATGCGCCACTTTCTGCAGAAGAGGGCCATTACATCTGTTGCTTCATCATCGACTCAGAAACACACCAAGCCAGCTCCCGCACCGCGTTCAGCCCAACGAAAGGCTGAACTCTTTTTAAGAGGTGAAGAAGGTGAAGAAGGTAAAGCACTATCAGCTCCCCGCCACGTGTGACTCTTAAACCCCTCCTCCCATCAGGAGCCAGGCTTGGGAGGCCAACCCACTCAGATTTGAGTTTTGGAAATAGTCCAACGGGGCTCCTCGCTCCAGGGGTGTGACTAACACTTCAGTCTCGGATGACAACATTCAAGTCCTCCGAGTCGAAGTCCAAGCTCTGTTAGCGGCGCACGTTGTGGAGAAATTTCCCATGGCCAACAGCGAGTCCAGTTTCTACAACCGTTATTTGCTCGTTCCAAAGGATGGCCTCAGGCCCAACCTCGAATTGAGATGTCTGAACCAAACTCTGATGAGACCGCTGTTCAGAATGTAAACTTTGAGTCAAGATTTACCCAGGGGATTATTTTTTATCGCTGGAACTGAAGGGCGCATATATTCATATCCAGATAGACCCTCATCACAGACCATTCTTGAGATTAGCGTTTGTAGGGGTGGCTTACCAATATGCAGTCCTGCCATTCGGACTGTCCCTGGCTCCACATATTTTTACGAAATGCAAGGACTGCTGAATTACCTCGATGATTGGCTGCTCTTAGCCCAGTCGCTCACTTGCTCTATGCGCGCAAAGATCCCTGCTCCTCAGCCATTTAGAAAGTCTGGGGTTCAAGATCAATTTAAGCAAAAGCTCGCTATCCCCTACCCAACGCATCTCGTTTCCATGGGGCAGTCTTCAATTCGACCCAGATGTGGGCCTGGATTTCGCCGGAGCTCCCCGAAAATTCAGAGGCTGGCGGCATCATTTAGAAGTGGGGACTACTTCCCCTTGAAAACATTTCAGAAGCTACTGGGCCTTATGGCAGAAGCCTCCTCAGTAGTTCCCTTGGGCCTGCTACATATGCAGCCACTACAGCATTGGCTGTCCCACAAAGTCCCACAAAGGCCGCCTCATCCTCAGGGAGAACCACAGTTGCACCAAGACCTTGGTCCCCTTGAAATCACCCAATCTGTATCAGCTGGGGGTGGAAGTTCCAGTCAGAACTCATGGGGCCCCATGTTCTGGTCCGGTTGGACAATACGACAGTGGTCCACATAAATCACCAAGGGGGTCTTAGGTCCCACCCGCTGAACAGGCTGGCATGCTGTCTCCTCCTGTGGGCACAGAGCAACCTTTGCTCAGTAAGAACAGTTCACATGCCAGGATCCATTAACAGCTGAAGCGAAACAGTCCACCACCGAGGGAACTGAGCCTCCACCCCCAGACGGTTCGCATGATCTGGAGCTTTTTCAGGCAGGCGGAGGTGGACCTCTTTACTTTAGAAGAGAACTCCCACTGCCCCAAAATTTCTTGAAGGAAAGGGATGCATTAGCCCACAGGTGGCTCTGCTCCCTCAGGCCATCAACTGATTCAGGGAGAACAGATTCTTCATTTTGCTGGTGGCACCACTGTGGTAGAACCAGCCGTGGTTCCCAGGAATAATTCGGCTGCTGTCGGCAGCTCCATAGCCAATCCCGCTGAGGGGGTGCCACCTTTTCCAGGTGAGAGGGGCAATTTGGCATCCCTAACCCGAGTGGTGGAACATCTGTGGCCTCTCGACGGGAGCCTTCACGTCTTTCCCTGAGAGGTCATGAACATGATCTCTGAGGTTAGGGCACCTCCTCCAGGTGTCTTTATGGCCAAAAAATCGTCTATCTTATCGAGCTGGTGTTCAGCTAAGGGTGTAGACCAGGGGTCACCAAACTCGGTCTTGGAGGGCTATTGTACTGCAGAGTTTAGCTCCAACCAGCTCCAACACACCTTCTTGAAAGTTTTTAGTATGCCTAGTGAGACCCTAATTAGCTGGTTTAGGTGTGTTTAATTGGGGTGGAGCTAAACTCTGCAGGACAGTTTGGGGTTTGGGTTTGGGGAGTTTGAGTCTCCACCCCTGGTCTCCATGGCCCTCCAGGACAGAGTTTGGTGACCCCTAGTGTAGACCATCTATTTGCCTCTCTCGTTGAAGACCACTCTTAGGCCTTAAGCCAAGAAGAGGCAATGTGCCCAAAGTCTACACCATTTAGAGCTCAAAACACTTTCTGCTCTCCACTCCTCTGAAGGTTTCAGACGCCACACTCACTTTGCTTAGTCCAGGCTCTTAGGGTCTACATTGAGCGCCCTAGCCAGTTCAGGCAGTCAGAACAGATATTGTCTGCTTCGGAGGGGCCGCCAGTTACGAAGCAGAAACTGTCTCATTGGATAGTGGACGCAATAGAGATAGCTTAGAAATCCAAGGACTTGCAGTGCCCTATTGGAGTGAAGGGAACACTCTACCAGGGGAATGGCCTCTTCGTAGGCTTCCACCTTTACCAGGTTCTACAACATAAACATCCCTTTACTATAGCGAAAACACTCTGGTTACTAACAAAACCTCGGTTCCCTGAGATAATGGGGATCAGCCCTCCATCAGTCGAAAAAGTCTGACAAAATTCAGCGTGACATATATAGGCAGTCGGCCCCGTCCGTTTTGTACAGATGTGAACCAATCAGGCTTAAGTATTTTTGTTACAGTAATCCCTATCATTGTAGTTGTCAGTATAGTTATTGTTAAAGTGTTTACTATAGTTACCTTATAGTAATCCCTATAGTTATTGCTAGTTATCATTAAAATTATCACTCCAGTTATCATTAAAATGATCACTTTAGTTATCATTACTGTTATCGTAGTTAGTGTTATATTTATAAATATAGTTATCGTTCTTGAAGTGAACAAGCTGTTATAGTATATTTTGTTATTACAATTACAGTAATGAGGACTGGGAGGCTTAAATGTCATTAAAAACAAAACTGTAGTAGTATACTAGTATAATAGTCTTAATCTTAGGCTTAATCTTCCTTATGAAGAACATAAATTCATGAGTTCACACTTACATATAATTAGATAGTGTAAAAGATAAGCGTATTTGGCGTGCTGTCCGAGGGGAGGGCTCCGAGCTCGGAATTTGGCCCGAACCAAGAGTACTGGATTGAGCTCCCCTCATGACAATTAGGTTAATTATCTGAACGTGCTTCTCCCGAACTTTGTTAATAAAACATCATTTTGTGAGATTCCATCATAAGAATGTTTTTTTCCCAGTAAGAGGTGAAATGACGCACCTCTCGTCATCAGGCAGGTGCAGCCACTGCAGAATAGTGAGAATCCTTCTCTCCAGAGGAATCACCCTACAGAGAGACAGACAGACATGTGTTTATTCAGGCCTTCAGAAACAACATCTTTTCTAAGAACACACAGACAGACGTCAGAGATCTTGTTCGCGAGTGGCTGCTCACTTCTTCAGAACTCAAGCGAATGAAGCTCTTCAGAGAAGAACATAACGATTGGGACAGACTGAGCCACTCTGAATGACGTGTGTGTGTGTGTGTGTGTGTGAGTGAGAGTGTCTGTGTGAGTGTGTGAAAGGTCTTTGTTTGAATCATGTGTTGGTTGTGTCATGAGTCTCTTGCAGTGACACTCTGAGCTTTGCTCCAAACACAGAATGCTGATTTGAGAAGAAAACCTCATTTGAATAGTTCTTTTCTGAATAGAATTTTGATAGTTCTGATTAATCAGTAGAATGTAGAACAAAATAACCATTAAGACCTGAAATCAATAATATGCAGCAGATTAAATGAATACTGCGATCTCACCAGGGCCAGAAGAAGGTTCCCGCTTTCACGCCCTGTTTCTCTGACGTGATCCAAATCTGAGAAGACAAACAGACAAAAACAGTTTAAAATATTAAACATGGATCCACTTCAAATTTTGCAACTAGGCTTTCCATGCAGACCCACATTGAGCTTGATAATTTATTTAGTGTTCACATGAAAAACTCATCTGCTTTACATTTTAAATATGCAGACGAGATTATAATCCCTATGTGAGCTATCCTGCTGTCTCTGCTGTGATTGGCTGAGAGCCATGTGTGGGCGGAGTCATGACTCACAGGCTGCCCCCCCCACCAGCGGTGATTGAGCTTCTCCCGGCCTCTCAGTCGGAAATGAGCTTTGAACACGGGATCATACATGGAGTTGCACACGATCCCATGAGACTCAGGATACAAACCCTGAGGAAGAACACGAGTAAAAAACATGTGACATAAAATCCTAACTCTTTATTGCCCTGCTTCTCCCGCTGCCGGTCTTCATCACGCCACACAGGAATGCACTCTTATTCTGCAGGCAGTGTGAGGGAAGGGAAGGTTAAAGAGATAGTTCACCCAAAAATGAAACTTCGCCCATGATTTATCATCCTCAAGCCATCCTAGGTGTATGTGACATTCTTCTTTCAGAATCTTTAAAAATTCTCCTTTAAGACTCTTATTCGTGACTGGTGTTTTGTTTTGCTCTACCCTCTGCGCTTCCGTGTTCGTCATGCATCAGGTCAAGTGTTTCTCTTTCGCCATAAACCGATGCGTACGGCCGTCTGCTGGAAGCTAGTTATTTTAGTCGATAAAGTTTTAAATATACATATTTTTCTTACACGAATGCATTGCTTCATTTCAGAAGGCCTTTATTAACCCCCCGGAGCCTGTGAAGCACTTTTATTATGGACAGATGCACTTTTATGATGGACAGATGCACTTTTATGATGGACAGATGCACTTTTATGATGGATAGATGCACTTTTATGATGAATAGATGCACTTTTATGATGGATAGATGCACTTTTATCATGGATAGATGCACTTTTATGATGGACAGATGCACTTTTATGTTGGACAGATGCACTTTTATCATGGATAGATGCACTTTTATGATGGACAGATGCACTTTTATGATGGACAGATGCTCTTTTATGATGGATAGATGCACTTTTATCATGGATAGATGCACTTTTATGATGGACAGATGCACTTTTATGTTGGACAGATGCACTTTTATGATGGATAGATGCACTTTTATCATGGATAGATGCACTTTTATGATGGATAGATGCACTTTTATCATGGACAGATGCACTTTTATGATGGACAGATGCACTTTTATCATGGACAGATGCACTTTTATGTTGGACAGATGCACTTTTATGATGGATAGATGCACTTTTATCATGGATAGATGCTCTTTTATGATGGATAGATGCACTTTTATCATGGATAGATGCACTTTTATGATGGACAGATGCACTTTTATGTTGGACAGATGCTCTTTTATGATGGATAGATGCACTTTTATGATGGATAGATCCACTTTTATCATGGATAGATGCACATTTATGATGGATAGATGCACTTTTATGATGGATAGATGCTCTTTTATCATGGATAGGTGCACTTTTATCATGGATAGATGCACTTTTATGATGGACAGATGCACTTTTATGTTGGACAGATGCACTTTTATGATGGATAGATGCACTTTTATCATGGATAGATGCACTTTTATCATGGATAGATGAAGTTTTATGGACTTCAAAACAGAAACAGCCATTCACTGCCATTATAAAGCTTAGAAGAGCCAGGACATCTTTAATATAACTCTGATTGTATTTGTCTGAGAGAAGAATGTCATATACACCTAGGATTACATGAGGGAGAGTAAATCATGGGGTCATTTTCATTTTTGGGTGAACTATCCCTTTAAATTAAATGAGCTGCAGTGTGTGTGTGTGTGTGTGTGTGTGTGTGTGTGTGTGTGTGTGTGTGTGTGTGTGTGTGTGTGTGTCGGTACCGTGGCCAGCGTGTAGAGGTTCGGGAAGGTTTTGGACGGGTACATGGGTCTCATACGAGGGGCGTGAGTTCCACACGAAGCTACGACAGAAACACATGAAACAGTGTTAACAAGCAGCTGATGAACGAGAGACTCAGTTACGGAAGATGTGTGAACGATGAGGGAACGTTACATTCTATCATTCTTCAAACATTATGAAAACATTACTTTTGAATGTTCTCTGAATGTTCTGAAACAAGTAACATTTAAAAAATGTGTATCTGTGTGATGCAGAGACGAGATCCTGTACTCAGTTTGTGGATGTTGGGTAAAACACTCTTTCCCTTCTTCATGTAAGAGGAGCGGAAGCCGTCGAGAGATATGATGATCAGAGGAGGACGGACGAACCTTCAACAACAACACACTGATTTACATGTATGCAGCAGACGCTTTTATACAGTGCAGTTAGTCACAGTTGAAGCAGATTCAGATTCATGATAGCTTGATTCTGCATTGAAACAGTGTGTCGGTCCAGATGCTCTCAGAGTGTATGAGACACACAGATGATTCACTACAAACACACACACACACACACACACACACACACACACAGATGATGTCACTCACCCTGCAGGGCATTCTGGGCTCTGAATCTCCTCACAGTCGCCCTCCAGCCACGAGCTCTCGCCTGCTACACACACACACACACACACACACACACACACACACACACACTTTTTTGAAAACTTCAGATGTGAAATGCAGTGATATGTGTTTGTGTGTGTGTGTGTGTGTGTGTGTGTGTGTTCAGGGCCATCGCTAATGAGGTGAAAGGTGGTGACAATTATAGTTATAAGCACAAAATCCAGCACTTATACTAAATAGGCATCTGTTGTATGAACTATTCTAATTTTTTATATTAGTTGCATGCCTGAGATATAAATGAAAACCACAAAAACATGCATCATCATCATCATCATCTTTTTCCGCTTATCCGGGTCGCGGGGGCAGCAGTCTAAGCAGAGATGCCCAGACTTCCCTCTCCCTAGACACTTCCTCCAGCTCTTCCAGGGGGAAACCGAGGCGTTCCCAGGCCAGCCGGGAGACATAATCCCTTCTGGTGGGACGCGCCCGGAACACCTCCCCGGGAAGTTGGCTCCTCTCGATGTGCAGCGGCTCTACTCTGAACTCCTCCCGAGTGACCGAGCTCCTCACCCTATCTCTAAGGGATCGCCCAGCCACCCTGCGGAGAAAGCTCATTTCGACCACCTGTATCCGGGATCTTGTCCTTTCGGTCATGACCCACAGTTCATGGTGAGAGTAGGAACATAGATTGACCGGTAAATCGAGAGCTTCGAGCAGCTCAGCTCCTTCTTCACCACGACAGACCGGCACATCGACCGCATTACTGCAGAAGCTGCACCGATCCGTCTGTCAATCTCCCGTTGCATCCTTCCCTCACTCGTGAACAAGACCCCAAGATACTTGAACTCCTCCACTTGAGGCAGGAACTCGCCACCAACCTGAAGCGGGCAAGCCACCCTTTTCCGACTGAGAACCATGGCCTCGGATTTGGAGGTGCTGATTCTCATCCCAGCCGCTTCACACTCGGCTGCAAACCGTCCCAGTGCATGCTGAAGGTCCTGGTCTGATGGGGCCAGCACGACAACATCATCCGCAAAGAGCAGAGACGAAATCGTGTGGTCCCCAAACTGGACAGCCCCCGGCCCCTGGCTGCGCCTAGAAATTCTGTCCATAAAAATTATGAATAGAACCGGTGACAAAGGGCAGCCCTGCCGGAGTCCAACATGCACCGGGAAGAAGTCTGACTTACTGCCGGCAATCCGAACCAAGCTCCTGCTCCGGTCGTACAGGGACCGGACAGCCCTTAGCAAAGGGCCCTGGACCCCATACTCCCAGAGCACCCTCCACAGGCCGCCGCGAGGGACACAGTCGAATGCCTTCTCCAAATCCACAAAGCACATGTGGATTGGTTGGGCAAACTCCAAGCGGCAACATTCTAATCTGAAAAATGAAGCCTACCCGGAAGTGCGAAAAACTGCAATACATCAAAAATCCGCTAGAGGGAGGTCCCAAAAGGGAGCAAATGTCTATAGACCACCATGTTAAAATGTTTTTACAGGTTGGTCCCATGGACTTTTATTGTATTTTTCGATAGGTTCCGAGTGCCTGACAACTGTGAGGGGGGTGAATTTTTTTCTAACTCGTTAGTTTAGATCGTATTTAGATATAAAATGTATGACAAATAAGGGCGTGGTTAACTTTGATTGACAGCTTGATTGACAGCTGATAACGAGCATAGGCTGCGCCAAGGAGAATGACAACATAAGAAGCGCCATTTTTTAACACAGTTGAAATATAATACTACTGTTTCTGTAGTTTTAAGAGTTTTTCAGGCGAGAATGTAGTTGTTTAAAGCTCAAATCTGTGGTTTATTTATAAAGATTTATGAAAATTTATCCAGTTGTGAGATCCAGACGATCAGCGGACGCTCAACGCTCATGTACCCCGCCTGGAACAGCCTTTCTTCGGCTAGTCGTTCTGATGTTTGCCGCTGACTCTGGCGTCTCTGTAGTGGTTAAACATGAGATATAATTCGTCTTGTGTATATCTAACGGGCGATTTTTGGTCTCGTGAATCTATAATTTGTTCCCTGGGCAATCGTTTTGGCTGAGAGGAAGTTTCATAACTTTATAAGCTATTTAACTTTACCGTTGAGCGCTGACTTTGTATGCTTGACTGAACTGTTTGCTTTATTTGTATAGCTTCTTGTACCTTTTACTTATACTTTTATAATGGCTAATATTGATAAAACTGAAATTTAACAAAAAGAGACTGGGTTGAGTTTTGTCATTTTAAATTTTAATACAACGAAGATGATCTGTAAAGGTGTTTACTGCAACATCTGTTGTTTAGTACAAATGCAAATATTGCCTGGACCATATTAAAATGTTTAATATTTTTATATTATATTTAAAACGAAAAGAGGCAGGTTTGTGTTTTATATTTCGTTTTGTTATAAATAGGCAAACGTTATATGCAGTGAATATAATCAATACGCGTTGCCTGAACCACATTTGTGTGGCTATAATGTTTAAGATTTCTTTAAATGAAAACGAAAAGAGTTAGTATGGCGTTTTATAACATATTTCGTTGCCTAAAATATACATACAGAGATAACCGGAGTAGCAGAGCGAGCTGAGTGACGCGCACTGCGTCAGAAGGTGGGCGGGGTTAGGATTTCCCAAGATTTTCCAAGATGGCGCCGCCCATACCCCCCATAAACGGCTTCAAAACCGTTCTTCAGAAAGTCTATGGGTGACGTCACAGACTCTTTGTCCATATTTTTATTTTATATTATTTTATATTCTATGGCAAACTCCCATGAACCCTCCAGCACCCTGGAGAGGGTATAGAGCTGGTCCAGTGTTCCACGGCCTGGACGAAAACCACACTGTTCCTCCTGAATTCAAGGTTCTACTATCGGCCGTATTCTCCTCTCCAGTACCCTGGCATAGACTTTCCCGGGGAGGCTGAGAAGTGTGATTCCCCTATAGTTGGAACACACCCCCCGGTCCCCCTTCTTAAAAAGAGGGACCATCACCCCAGTCTGCCAGTCCAAAGGCACTATCCCCGACCGCCACGCGATGCTGCAGAGGCGTGTCAGCCAAGACAGCCCCACAACATCCAGAGACTTGAGGTACTCGGGGCGGATCTCATCCACCCCCGGAGCCTTGCCACCGAGGAGCTGTAGACAGCGTTGGTAGGGCACTGCTTCCCTCTCCTGAGGCGCCGGACGGTTTGCTAGAATCTCTTCGAGGCCAACCAGTAGTTCTTCTCCATGAACTCACCGAACTCCTCCCAGGCCTGATTTTTTGCCTCCACAACCACCCGGGTCCGCTTGGCCTGCCGGTACCCGTCAGCTGCCTCAGGAGTCCCACAAGCCAGCCAGGCCCGATAGGACTCCTCCTTCAGCTTGACGGCATTTTTGTGACAGGTCAGACTAAGAGCAGTTCACAAACCCTTTATGTTACGAGCTAAAACAAGGACCGTGACGTCGCCCGGCATGGTGTAGCCGGGGCCCCATCCTGGAGCCAGGCCCGGGGATGGGACTCACATGCGAGCACCATGGGGCCCGGCCGGGCTCAGCCCGAAGGAGCGATGTGGGGCCGCCCTCCCGTGGGCTCATCACCTGCAGGAGGGACCGTAAGGGGCCGGTGCATAGTGGATCGAGAGGCAGTCGAAGGTGTTGGCCCCGACAACCCGATCCCAGGACACGGAAACAAGCTTTAGGGACGTGGAACGTCACCTCTCTGGCGGGGAAGGAGCCTGAGATTGTGCGTGAGGTTGAGAGTACTGTGAGGGTCTGTTGGGAACGTTTGGCTGAGTCCCCTGTCAGAGAGATCTTTAACTCCCATCTCCAGCGGAGCTTCGACCGATCCCGAGGGAGTCTGGAGATATTGAGTCCGAGTGGACCTTGTTCTCCACCTCCATTGTCGACGCGGCCGCTCGGAGCTGTGGCCGTAAGGTCTCCGGTGCCTGTCAATCCACGAACCCGGTGGTGGACACCGGAAGTAAGGGACAAAAACATGCAATTTGGTTAAATATTTTTTCCAAATATCTGCTTCCCTTACCTCCCTAAAAATGGTTTAGTCCAATCTAAAGTATGTATTGATTATTCAGTCAGTGACATACATCAGATGGACCCAATACAATTGTAAGTCCAATCCCAGCTCATGAACAGAACCAATCAGAGTTGAGGCGGCAATGCCTGAAGTTAACGATGAACTTGGTGGAAGAGCAGGAGACTGACTGACTGACTGAAAAATGCTGGGGAAATTTTTTTATAAACATTTTTATATTTTTTTATACATTTTTATATAAACATTTAACTTTTAAAATAAAGGTTTTACAACAACATCACCATCTTCTATGTGGGTTCTATGTGGGCCTTGAATCCTCTAGCTACAGCCCTGTGTGTGTGTGTGTATGTGTGTGTGTGTGTGTGTCTGACCGCTGCACAGTGATCTGTAGTTGGTACAGCAGTCTCCTCTCTGTAGTGAGTGTGTGTGTGTGTGTGTGTGTGTGTGTGTGTGTGTGTGTGTGTGTGTGTGAGTGTGTCTGACCGCTGCACAGTGATCTGTAGTTGGTACAGCAGTCTCCTCTCTGTAGTGAGTGTGTGTGTGTGTGTGTGTGTGTGTGTGTGAGTGCGTCTGACCGCTGCACAGTGATCTGTAGTTGGTACAGCAGTCTCCTCTCTGTAGTGTGTGTGTGTGTGTGTGTGTGTGTGTGTGTGAGTGTGTCTGACCGCTGCACAGTGATCTGTAGTTGGTACAGCAGTCTCCTCTCTGCAGTGAGTGTGTGTGTGTGTGTGTGTGAGTGTGTCTGACCGCTGCACAGTGATCTGTAGTTGGTACAGCAGTCTCCTCTCTGTAGACAGTCGTCTGAACACTGACAGGCGTAATCATCATTCCGGATCTCTCCACAGCGCTGCTGCGAACACTCGAACCCTCCCGCTGAACACACACACACACACACACACACACACACAGAAAAAAGAAACCAGAGGATTCAAGGATTAGGCTAATTTAACAGGACATTCACATGTCCACGGTTCTCTGATATCTTTTTTCATTTTAAATGATTTAACTGAAGCATATAGTTGTGGTGCCAGAAAGGTGTGTGTGTGTGTGTGTGTGTGTGTGTGTTCCTCTCACCTGTCTTCAGACACTGCTGGTCGAAGTCGGAACAGCAGCTCAGGTACGTCTTACACAGGTTATCACACCTGCAGCTCGGTGGCTCCGCCTCCTTCAGCTCGAAACAACGGCCCTGACACGACCCCGAGAAATCTAACACACACACACACACACACACACACACACACACACACACACAGCAGTTCGTCAGGCTGGTGCCACACACACACACACACGAGTGATGATGAACACACAGACACATGACGGCAGTCTGACCTCTGATTGGTGGAGGAGCGTCGTCTACTTCTCCTGACGACTGACCGGCCTGGAACACGTATGCCTCACACACAGCCAGTACCAGCACACACACCACCTGACACACACACACATAAAAAAAAAAAAAAAAATTCCACAATTTTAAAAATGTTTTAGAGCTTGGCCTAACTAGAATGAAAATGTATATTTGTTATAAAAATGAGAGATTTTATTAATTTCCATAAGTTTTCCAGGTAAATAAATCTTTAAAAAAAAATAAAGAAATTTAAAATGGGGATTCGTTAAACATCCAGGTTTTCCTGTGTGAATCCTGGTTCTTCCTAGACAAATTTGTTTCAGGGGTGAAATAAAAGAGGGAAGCTGTTGAATTTTTGTTGTTTTAGCTGATTTTATAGCTTGTTTTGCTTAAATGATTTTAAACATCTTAAGGTCTTAAAGGTTAACTAGTGGCCCCAGATGAGGCCCGCATGTTTACTGGCAGTGATGGGGTTAAGTGTGTGTTCAGGGTTAACGGTGTGTGTTCAGGGTTAAGTGTGTGTACGGGGTTAACGGTGTGTGTTCAGGGTTAAGTGTGTGTACAGGATTAACGGTGTGTGTTCAGGGTTAAGTGTGTGTACAGGGTTAACAGTGTGTGTTCAGGGTTAAGTGTGTGTTTAGGGTTAAGTGTGTGTACAGGATTAACGGTCTGTGTTCAGGGTTAAGTGTGTGTTCAGGGTTAACGGTGTGTGTTCAGGGTTAAGTGTGTGTACAGGGCTAAGTGTGTGTTCAGGGTTAAGTGTGTGTTCAGGGTTAACGGTGTGTGTTCAGGGTTAAGTGTGTGTACAGGGTTAAGTGTGTGTTCAGGGTTAAGTGTGTGTACGGGGTTAAGTGTGTGTACGGGGTTAAGTGTGTGTACGGGGTTAACGGTGTGTGTTCAGGGTTAACGGTGTGTGTTCAGGGTTAACGGTGTGTACGGGGTTAACGGTGTGTGTTCAGGGTTCAGTGTGTGTACAGGATTAACGGTGTGTGTTCAGGGTTAAGCAGGGTTCGAAATGACTTAGGACTCTTGGGGGGTCCCCTAAAATTTAATTATTAAATTATTAAAAATTCTGAAGACTACCTTGCTACACTATAGCCTACTGTAGGCAAAATTATATGGACCAATGTTGAAGGTGGGATAATGGTCTTGGGATGTCAGAAATTATGTGTTATAAAGTCAGAATTGCGTGAAATAAAGTCAAAATTGCGTCTTATAAAGTCAGAATTCTGACTTTTTTCTCGCAATTCTGACATCTTTTCTCAGAATTGTGAGATATAAACTAACAATTGTGAGATATAAAGTCCAATTCTAAGGGGAAAAAATACTGATTTTTTTTTTTTTTACCTCAGAATAGTTTATATCATGCAATTCTGACTTTATATCTCCAAATTGCGTATTATAAAGTCAGAATTACGAGATATAAAGTCGCAAAAGTTATATTCCTCGCAATTGCGAGTTTATATCTCATAACTTTGACTTTATAACACGCAATTTATTAACACACAACTGCGACTTTATATCACGCAATTCTGACTTTATAACCTGCAATTGCGACTTTATATCACGTAGCCTAATTCTGAGATAAAAAGTCAGAATTGTGAGATTAAAAAGTCGCAATTAACGTTACCTTTTTTATTTTTCACTCTGTGGCGGAAACAAGCTTCCATAGTCTGCTGTTAGCTGGCAGATCATTTGGCTTCATACACATACAGCTAGCAAGAAACGTTGACAAACGTACTCTTCTAATCATTGCACTGGGTATTTAATGCAACTTTTGATATAGGAACTCGAACTCCTAATATTTTACTATAAGCAATTATGGAGATATAGACATAATCGAAGCACTTACAGGATTTTCATTCAGGATTTCACTCTTTGTGAGGTCTCGTTTTGCCGCGTTCAGCTACAGTGCGTGTCTGCGGGAGCACCACAACAACAATCTGTGACGCTGTATAGGAACTCACTCGGCTAATAGCTGCCCTGATTGCTGCCTCGCGCTAGGAAATAAAATAATTACTGTTATAAATATAAAACGTCACTAAAGACCTATAATTTTCACAATAATTTTTAATGTTAAAATATATTTGTCGGGGACCCCCCAAAATCCAAAAATAAATTCTTATGGGGGGTCCCTAATGACTTATGGAGGGTCCGGGACCCCTCCAGACCCCCCTCATTTCGAACCCTGGGGTTAAGTGTGTGTACAGGGTTAACAGTGTGTGTTCAGGGTTAAGTGTGTGTACAGGATTAACGGTCTGTGTTCAGGGTTAAGTGTGTGTTCAGGGTTAACGGTGTGTGTTCAGGGTTAAGTGTGTGTACAGGGCTAAGTGTGTGTTCAGGGTTAAGTGTGTGTTCGGGGTTAAGTGTGTGTACGGGGTTAAGTGTGTGTACGGGGTTAAGTGTGTGTACGGGGTTAACGGTGTGTGTTCAGGGTTAATAGTGTGTGTTCAGGGTTAAGTGTGTATATGGGGTTAAGTGTGTGTATGGGGTTAATGGTGTGTGTTCAGGGTTAAGTGTGTGTACGGGGTTAAGTGTGTGTACGGGGTTAACGGTGTGTGTTCAGGGTAAACTGTGTGTTCAGGGTTAAGTGTGTGTACGGGGTTAAGTGTGTGTATGGGGTTAACGGTGTGTGTTCGGGGTTAAGTGTGTGTACGGGGTTAACGGTGTGTGTTCAGGGTAAACAGTGTGTGTTCAGGGTTAAGTGTGTGTACGTGGTTAACAGTGTGTGTTCATGATTAAGTGTGTGTACGTGGTTAACAGTGTGTGTTCATGGTTAAGTGTGTGTTCAGGGTTAACGGTGTGTGTTCAGGGTTAAATGTGTGTTCAGGGTAAACAGTGTGTGTTCATGGTTAAGTGTGTGTACGTGGTTAACAGTGTGTGTTCAGGGTTAAGTGTGTGTCATTTCCTCATCTGATCATCACTGACACACTTCAACCATCTGACCGTGAGAATGACATCATCAAACACTTGCTGACCCATAGAACGTTCTTACAGTAACGCTAACAGAACGTTCGTTCAATATTATCTAATCTTTAATGATGTTCTCAAAGCATTTGCACAAAAACATTACTATACATCGTTCATGAAACGTTTTAGTTCGTCTGACGTTTTTTAAATGTTACATGTTTCAGAACGTTCAGAGAACATTCAAAAGTAACGTTCCATAATGTCTGACGAATGATACAATGTAATGTTTCCTGAACGTTCGCAAGAGAAAACATAAAAAATGGACGTTCTGAACATTCGGAAAAATCCTGCGTACCTCATCTAAACATATTTACATATTATTTGCGGGTTTACTGCCTCTGAATAATGACAATAATAATACAAAGTTTAATGTAATCTGACTGAATTTCATATAGGCTACTTTTAAATAACTTGAATGAATCCGGATCTTACAGAAGAATATAAATAGACATTAATAAGATGCATTAATAATGACAGTGATTTCTGTAATGACATGCTTAGTCATTTATATTAAAACAGCCGTTTGCATGACTTGTATTGTGTATGAATTGTTGTTTGGAGAAGTGAACACACTGGACAGTTCAATAGTTTGTATTTACACACCAGCTTGCGAAATCTGACCTGCAAAGCGACGCACACAGAACAAACCCAATTTATTACAAAACTCATCAACTAACATCTGAGACACTTCTTCCTTTGCTCGCCTCGAGTCAAAGCGCATTATTACCGCAGAGAGAAAGTGTTATCATCGCAATCTTACCAGTTTTCCCACGCTCATGATTTAATGTTAATCCTCCTGAATGATCTCAGAGCTCCGCTGCTGCTGCGCGCGCTCGTGCGTCTCTGGTGCTCGTGACCCAGCGCGCGACCGCAGACGTCCACTGCGCATGCGCGGAGAATGCGCGGGAGCTCTCGGTCTCTGAGGCGATACGACGAATGGAGCGCCAGATAAGATTAGTTATTTTATCGACCCAAAAGTCATCTAAAGTGTGAGAACTGATATTATTACACATTTTAATTATTTTATATATTTAGCTAAGCGATTGTGCAGTTTGAAGGCGGGTTAATCAGTGTGTTTCGGGTAAACAGAGCTGCTCTGACATGCCGAAGATTCCCAGAAAAACTCATCAGGAAAGAGGAAGGAGCTCCAACATGCAGAGGTTTTCTTGGAAAACTGTTCATCCATCTTGTAACGCAATAATGATGAGACAGGTGTGTGTTTTAACTGTCCCCAGGCGTGTTCCCGCACACACTGATGATTGACAGATTGTTGTGAAGCTGACAGCCTCTGATTGGACGATTTCAACATCATCCCGCCTTCTACTGGTGGAGGCTGGATTGTGCCCCAAATTAGTACTATGCACTATGTACTTAACTGTGTATCTCAATGTAACTGTGTAGTGTATGAATTTTATAAGGTTATTGTTTTGTCATTTAACATCTGTTCAGTCTGTTAGCCCCGCCCCCTCCGCTACGACAGTTGAGTGCATGAAGTGTCCAAAATTGCTTGTTTTTCGGGTTAATTAAGTGCATCATCAGTCCAGGTGTTTAAAGTGCACTTTTTCTTTTTGGAACTTTCTGTATGAACACACCAACCTCACAGTATTCATACTAACAAATAACATATAGTGCATACGAGTATGAGGACTCACCTAGAGAGTGGTAAAGTATAGTAGCATCCTAAATGACGCACTTATACACTACTATGCACTTATGCACTATGTACTCATCCGTGTAGTGAAAATTGTATACGGTTATTTTGTCCTTCCCCTACATAATTAAAGCTGCGACAGTCGAGTGCGTTAAGTGTCCAACATGTCACTCTTAGTTTTTTTTTACATTAATTAACTGCATCATCCAGGTATTTAAAGTGTACTATTTCTCTATGTGGAATTTTCAGTGTGAACGCTACTCAGACAATATATACAAAAAACAAAACGTCATAGAATAGTGCATAAGTATGTTATGTTTGTAATAGCGTACTAATATTTGAGGACCTTTCACATCAACAACGTAACGATAACTATATCAGCGTCCCCTCATTAGGGGACAATATCATTCTGTTTATTATAAGCGTGTGCAGTTTCCGTCTCTGCTTAAAATGCATACGCTTTTTAAACTCGGGCCGATTCTGATTGGCTGTCAATGTTTTTATGTTTTTTATGGCCAAATTTGGAATCGCATGCTAGCATACTTCTGCTGTTTCTGCCATATATTTGAAATACTAACTACTTTCACTGTATATAATCTGATCAAACTGTGAGAAAGTGTTTCATGCAATGTGCCTACTCATTATTTGATCAAAATGACAAAACTGACAGCATTTTGCACTAAATTGGATTAAAATCACTATATTTATTTCAGAGATAATTAATGGAAGTGCTAAATTAATCTTGTGAAGTGACGAGGTAATGACACGGTAATACTGCTGTTGGAAACACTTGTCTCTGTGTACGGCACACTCTTTACAGTGAGTACACTAGTGATGCGTTCTGAACTCTGTGTTGTGTTGAGAAGCTTGTGAATCTGTTGTTGAGTTCTGATCCGTTCTGCAGGATCTGATCTTCCCTGCTGCTGTTTGAAGAGCTGGAGGCAGAATGAACGTTGACCGCAAATATTTACTCCGGTAAAAGTGCAAACGCAACAGATTTCCCACAAGTCAGAACCTGTAAAGATCCATATTGTTCCCGTCAGAGTGAGTTGGGCCTCTCTCTCTCTCTCTCTCTCTCTCTCTCTCTCTCTCTCTCTCTCTCTCTCTCTCTCCCTCTCTCTCTCTCTCTCCCTCTCCCTCTCTCTCTCTCTCTCTCTCTCTCCCTCTCCCTCTCTCTCTCCCTCTCTCTCTCTCTCTCCCTCTCTCTCTCTCTCTCTCTCTCCCTCTCTCTCTCTCTCTCCCTCTCCCTCTCCCTCTCTCTCTCTCTCTCTCTCCCTCCCTCTCCCTCTCTCTCTCTCTCTCTCTCTCTGATCTGATCTGATCTGATCTGTTTTCACCATGTCTTATTAGAACATTTCTAGATTGAGTGGTCAGTAACTGGATTGAGTGGTCAGTAACTGGATTGAGTGGTCAGTAACTGGATTGAGTGGTCAGTAAGGGACTGTTCGTTATTTATTTAAGGGGCCACCGGAGGAGTTTTGAGATCTGTTGTCAAAAAAGACATGACCCTCCCTTCGCCAGCAATCATTTATTCTATGACCCTCCAAAATTATTGTGAAAAAAGGCATGACCCTCCCCGATAATTTATTGATTAGCCTAGTTTGCGCTTGGCAAAGATGTTCAGATAGCCATTGTTTGTTTGTTTTTTAAACCATAAACTCTTGCTTTCTCATCTTACTAGGGCTGTAACGATAGACCAAACCTACGATTCGGTTCATATCACGATTTTTGATTTTAGATTTGAAAAAAATCATGTTTTCGGTGCTGATGCGGTGTGACTCGTTCAACATGTGGGTGGCGCAGCCAACAAAGCATCTAAAAGCTGTCACAAAGAACCGGCAAAAGTAATGATTATTAATATGTCAAATATAGCAAGGAGACATTTTAATTGTTTATTAATAAACAAGTGTTTTCTGTGTCTACTGCAAAGATGAAGTTGACGATGCGTCGCAATCTTCTCAGAACGCGCCAGAGAGAAATGCACATTTCATAAGCAGAAAGCAGTCTGTTTTCTTTCGTTATGAATTGTTCTGTTTAAAAGTAGACATTTCAAGCTTTCTATATATTTCTCCGGTCTGTGAGGCAAGTAGCATAGCCTATCTTACGCTGAGTTTCGGTTCATTTATGAGACAAGATCCAGTTCACTCGCCCGCGCCTCCGTGTCATGATTATCTATTTTCTACTATATTTAGACTACTTCTTATTTATTAAATCCAGATGAAAGATTGATTAAAATTAAGATAAAATTAATAAAAAAACGAAATTCACTTTAAAGAAAGGCTTTGTGCTTTCTGTTTGAGGTTTCTGTGAAATTTTTAAAGTTGCTTCAGAGCAGTCATGTCCGTAATGGAGAACTGTCACGTCCGTAACATTGTTTTTTTTTTTTTTTTTTTTTTCACATAAATGCGAACACGAAAAATAAAATAAAAATAATATAATATTTTATGTTCTGTGGAGGCCGATCTTTATTTATCCGGTGGGTATATATCTTTTGGTTTGCACAGTGTAATTTATAGAATTACTAAAAAATATTTTGCCACCTAAAAGTTAAAGATTTTTTGTGTCACGTCACATGTGTATTTCCCTCATATTAAATATAAAACTCATGTGTAGACTGATATTTGTCTAATGTCTTGACTCCTTTCAGACGTTTCAAAATATTGGTATTAAATGCATTTTCTGAGAATTTTTATTTTAAGTTTTGACTGCAAATGTCACGACCATAACACTGGAATCGCCCAATTTTAACGAATTTATCCTCAACTAGTTTTTGTGGTGTAGGTCTATGTATTTTATGTTAACTTAAATAATACTAATAGTAATTTAAAGATGTGGTAGCCCTACATCTTACACATTGTGGAAACAAAATAAGAATGGAAACTAAAATATGCAGTATCGCGCTACAGCGCACACTTCTATCAGCAGTTCTGGCGCCTCAGTCCCAACTGTAAAACTCGACGTACATTCACATCACATAGCCTAATGCAGCGGTAGAGTTACACTCACAGGACACTGTGCACTTAACAAAAGTTCATTATTTGCTCGTGCTTTAAAGCTTTGCCGGGTATACATTTCTTTGGTAATCTGTTCTAACATGATGCACTTTTTCTAAGCGCGAACTGAACTAGTGCGCACGCACTGTCAAACAGCGCCAAACTGGATTTTTGTTGGGTCAGACCCATCTGATATCGAAGGGGGGCTGATAATGCGAGATCAACATGGAGCTAAATGGAAAAAAATAGCACCAAACAAGCCACTTTGAAATGTTGCTGTTTTCATGAATATAAAAGTTGGGTGACCCTCCCCCTAGACTAAAAAAAGTTGGATGACCCTCCCCTCAACAAAGAATAAAAAGACATGACCCTCCCCTATTTTCCTCCGGTGGCCCCTTCCATAAATACCGAACGGTCCCTAACTGGATTGAGTGGTCAGTAACTGAGGTGTTGGGAACTGTTGTTTCTGACCTGGTGATCCAGTTATATGACCTCTGAACTTCAGATTTTGTTCTTTTTGACACCCACATTGATGTCAGACTGTCCTCAGTATTTAGTTACCTCACATCTCGCCAGTACACTAGTGAACAAACTGAACGATGGACTTTAAGGCAGCTGTAGGCAAACAATAAAGAATTATGATGTAATGAATGGCTTTAATACTCACTGATAGCGATTAATCACACCAACCTGAACCAAAACACACACAAGTCTCGAGAATCATCCCATAATTTCATCTGTGGGTGAAGATCATTAACCAGACGAGACGACCAGATCTTCACCAGTGTAAAGGTAAATAAACTACATCACACTGTAAAAATGCAACTAAATGCTTCTTCTAATAGATGTGTGTTAATTTAGAGCATAAAAAGTTATTTTGCATGACCTGTTATTTCTTTAATTCATCTGTTAACCAGTAATCAGTACGATCAAATAAAGATTGGATATTAAAATGTCACTTTTATCTGTTTCTCAGGTCCTGCCTCGGGAGAAGAGGCTCTCAGCAAAATCCCTTCAGTGAAAATGTGCTGTAAACTCTTTTACTTGTGTACATATTTAATTGTGTGCTGTATTAGTTAGCTTTACATCCTCAGCAGATTAATATGAGTTGTTGTGGGTTTATGCAGGAAATAGCTCAAGGAAATTACAAAATACGATGTCAACATGGCCGATGTAAATATGTACACACACCTGCAGAGCTACAGGACTCACTTCATCTATGATCAGAAGTTCTTCACTGAATTCAGTACATGAAACAATCTAAAAAACACTGGGTTAAAAACAACCCAATTTGGCTTGTTTTCAACCCAAGGGTGGGGTAAATATAGGACGGAACACATGTTGGGTTAATTTTACCCAGAAAATTGGGTTGTTTATTCTACCCATCATACTGGGTTGATTCATTTTTACTAAAGTACTCGTTTTTTTATTTTATTTTACTTCATACATGAATTAATGTTTACGGATTAACTTAAATCCTCTAAAAACTTCTCTAAATCCTCTATAAAATACTCAACACAACCACTGGCTTGCATGATAATTCCTTTATTTTTGATCATATTTTACAGTATAGCATATTTTATATAGTTTTGAATACATATTGCATGTTTAAGCTCGTTTAACAAATATATAAACATTTAGAAGTAATTCAAGTGTAATTGACCGGTCTCTGTTGTCCAGTTTCCTCCTTAACGCCGCTGGATCTCTTGCTGGCACTTGTGTCGTGTGTCAAATGTTATGCAAGGCATCAGGCGTTTCCATCACGCGAGAAGAGCGACGTGACACTCGTTTAGGTGACTCACATCGCACCCCTGTATGTTGCTTTACATACAATTAAATTATATACAGAATAATAACAAATTTATAGATACAAAAAATTTACACAAACCTGTATTTTGCCGAAGACGCGCACCATTTTGACGGTGCTGCATTGCTCTCTCCTGAATGAGTCTCTGTTCAATGGGTATAAAGACAATAATTTTGCTTTCTGCAAATATAGGTATGTAAATGTGAGCGGGTTGATTTGTGTGATGATGCTGACGTGGAGCTGTGAAGTGTTTTCCAGATCCAGGAAAACGCCTCGGTTACGACTGTAACCTCGGTTCCCTGAAGAGGGAACGAGCGTTGCGTCGAGAATGACGCTATGGGGAACGCTTTGCGTGATGACGTCTTGAAGCACATGTAAAATCAGTCCAATGGTGTGGCGGAACGTCAGAGGCGGGTGACGTCACGTACCAGGAAACTATAAAAGCCGGCCCGAAACAGAAAACGAAAGCTTCGTAAAAGTCTGAAGTCGAGCTGACAGGCATGAAGGAGATATGGCAAGGCGACGCAACGCTCGTTCCCTCTTCAGGGAACCGAGGTTACAGTCGTAACCGAGGCGTTCCCTTTCAAGGGAACTCCCGTTGCGTCGAGAATGACGCTATGGGGAACGTCTATACCAACGCCTCCATAGCTACGAATGTCTGTCCTGTGTGTAATCTGGAGAGCAGCACCCGGAAGACAAAACATGAGACCCTGGAGCAGAGTCTAGATCCAGAGAGTAAAACCTGACGAAAGTGTGCGGTGAGGACCAGCCTGCCGCATCACAGACGTCCTGTAAAGAAACTCCTGAAATAAGGGCCTTAGAGGCTGCCATACTCCTCGTCGAGTGCGACCGGACAGCCAAAGGAGAAGGCTGCCCAGCCGCCTCATAAGCAAGTGAGATAGCCTCGACCACCCACTTGCTCATCCTTTGCTTAGACACTGGACTTCCTTTGTTAGGGGACCCAAAGCACACAAATAATTGATCACTTTTACGCCACAGGGCAGCTCTGTGGACATACGCGTCTAACGCCCGCACAGGGCAAAGCAAATTATTAGCCTCCTGGTCAGCATTTTGAAAGGGAGGAGGACAGAAGGCCTGCAGGACAATAGGTCTGACCACATTAGTGGGGACCTTGGGGATATAACCCGATCTTGGATGAAGAAACGCTTTAACCATACCCGGAGCAAACTCTAAGCATGACGGAGCAACCGACAATGCTTGAAGATCCCCTATTCTCTTGAGAGAAGAAATAGCAAGAAGAAAAAGAGCTTTCAGAGTTAAAAACTTCTCAGGAACCTCCTCAATGGGCTCAAAGGGGGCCAGGGACAAGCCTTGTAATGCAATGGACAAGTCCCATGGCGGAACCCTAGAGCGAACTGCAGGCCTCAGCCTCCAAGTGCCACGAAGGAAACGAGATATCAAAGGGTCTTTCCCCACAGACATTCCACCCAAAGGAATGTGGTAAGCACCTATGGCCGCCACATAAACCTTTAAAGTGGACGGGGTCAGACCTGCCGTGAACCGGTCTTGCAGGAACTCCAGCACTGTACCAATTGGGCAGTTAACTGGGTCCAACCGACGGTCACTACACCAAGAAGTGAAGACTCTCCACTTCAGGGCATAAAGTTTCCTCGTGGAGGGAGCTCTGGACTGAAGAATGGTCTCCACAACCTCAGTTGAGAGACCTGACTCTATGAGCTGGGCCCCCTCAGAGGCCAAGCCCACAGGTTCCACAGTTCTGGGCGGGGGTGAAATATTGAGCCCCCTGCTTGGGACAGAAGGTCTCTCCTGACGGGTAACTCCAGAGGATGCCCGTCGAGGAGGGACACCAGATCGGGAAACCATACTCTGCCCGGCCAGCGCGGGGCTATAAGAAGCAGGCAAACCCGGTCCCTGCGAACTCTCTCCAGAACTCCCGGGAGCAGAGCCACTGGGGGAAAGGCGTACAGACGTAGCCTCGGCCACGTCTGAACCATAGCATCCAGTCCCAGAGGAGCTGGATGCGTGAGGGAGAACCAAAGTGGACAGTGAGACGTCTCTCGACAGATCCACTTGTGCTTGGCCGAACTCCCTCCATATCAGCTCCACCACCTCGGGGTGGAGCCTCCATTCCCCGGGCCTCGGCCCCTGCCTCGACAGAGTGTCTGCTCCTATATTCTGGACCCCGGGGATGTAAGCTGCCCTGAGTGACAGTAACTTCCCCTGGGACCACAAGAGGATATGGCGTGCCAAGTTGGATAACGGAGGCGAACGCAAACCCCCTTGGTGGTTGATATAGGCGACTACCGACGTGTTGTCCGTATGTACTAGCACATGGTGTCCCCTGAGATCTGTGATAAAGCTCCTCAGAGCCCGGAAGACAGCTAACATCTCTAGGCGATTGATATGCCAGGAACGATGATGGTCTTCCCACAGACCTTGAGATGAGCGACCCTCCAGGATCGCTCCCCAACCCGTGAGGGAAGCATCCGTCGTTAGCAGTTTGCGACGACAAGGAGCTCCCAACACTGGGCCCTGGGACAGGAACCAAGGTTTCTTCCACATAACCAGGGCACGTAAGCATCGCCGCGTGACCTTGATTGTGCGAAATGGGTTGCCCCTCGGGGAAAACCCCCTGGTCCTGAGCCACCACTGCAGGGGCCTCATGTGCAGCAGTCCAAAAGGTATCACGTTGGAAGCTGCTGCCATGAGACCCAACAGTCTCTGGAACTGTTTGACAGTGAGTAGCTGGCCTAGCTTTACACTTTTCACAGCTGCAAGGATGGACTCTATACGTGGCGGTGACAGGCGCGCCTGCATCGACACTGAGTCCCAAACCACGCCTAAAAAAGTGGTCCTCTGGAGTGGAGAAAGCACACTCTTCTTGGCGTTCAGCCGTAACCCCAACTCTTTCATGTGGGCGAGAACAACATCTCGATGTTGAACCGCCAACTGATGCGACTGAGCTAAAATCAACCAATCGTCGATATAGTTCATGATGCGAATACCCTGGAGGCGCAGCGGAGCCAGAGCTGCATCCATGCATTTGGTGAAAGTGCGGGGTGATAAAGCTAGGCCGAATGGAAGAACACGATATTGGTATGCTTTGCCCCCGAAAGCAAACCTCAGGAACTTCCAATGACACGGACGGATGGAAATATGGAAATATGCGTCCTTGAGGTCTATCGTGACAAACCAGTCCTCGGACCTGATCTGTGGCACGATCTGTCTCAATGTTAACATTTTGAACTTGAGCTGCATGACTGACTCGTTCAGAACTCGAGGATCTAAAATGGGACGCAATCCCCCGTCCTTCTTCGGAACTATGTAGTACCGGCTGTAGAACCCGGTTTCCCTGTTGGAGGGAGGTACATATTCTATGGCCCCTTTCTCTAACAAAGTGTTTACTTCCTGTTCCATAACCAGAACCTGCTCGGGGCCCACCACTGTGGGTAGGACCCCCATAAACCGAGGTGGGCGTTTTTTGAATTGTATCTGATACCCTTTTTCCACGGTCTGCAGGACCCAACGAGAAACATTCGACAGTAGCTTCCACGCTGTCAAAGATTCTACTAGAGGTACCAGCCTCTCGAGACTGGTTTCTGGATTTCGTTGTTGTTGAGTAGTCAATTCGTCGCCCTGTAACGGCGCACCGGCAGGGAACGACCGAACAGACTGCTCTAACACCCTCCTCGGAGGGGGCGGGCATCCCGAGGCCACTACGTTTCCGGGTGGTCCTTGAGATATGTGCTCGCCGGAGACCGCTGCGCCCTGTAACACCTGAGGCGGCAGGGTTGGCAGAACGGTCCCCTGAGGGTACCGAAGAGAGACGGGCACCGTAAAAAGAGGTGTTAACCGCTCTGCTTCGGGGGGGACTACCCTCATTTGTCCTGAGCCCTCGGACGTCAGGACTTTTTCCCAGCAGCCTTCTTGGCGGTAATGACGGTCCGCAGATCCGTCTTACCCCTCAAAGACTGCTGGGTTTGAGCGCGCCCTCCGTGTCCCCGTGACTTTTGTGGGGGAGCACGGGAGGACACACTCTGTTTTTGAGTGGCACGATGTTCAGCGCTTTTTTTAGAGGGGTGAGGCTGCTCCCGCTCAGCAGCCTCATAAAAAGAAAGTTTTTGAAGAGCTGCTGCTTGCTTAGAAGCTTCTTGAGATTTTGCAACCGCACTGCTGACTGCATCACCAAACAAACCAACAGTGGAGACAGGAGCATCTAACAGAACATGCTTTTCTTTATCCTTAATATCGCTCAGATTGAGCCACAGATGCCTCTCAGTGGCCACCAGGGCTGCCATAGACCGCCCGATTGATTTAGCGGTCTCCTTGGTGGCCCTGAGAGACAAATCTGTAGCCCTGCGTAGTTCTGCCACAGTATCAGGACCAATTCCCCCGCCCTCCTCTAAATCACCCAACAATTCAGCCTGATAGGCTTGCATAATGGACATCGTATGCAGACACGCTGCTGCCTGACCAGCGGCTGCATATGATTTATGAACCAGGGAAGATGTCATTTTTACTGGTTTAGATGGAAGTGTAGGAGTCTTCAGGGAAGATGCCGTTGCTGGAGAGAGATAGCTCGCGAGCGTCTCTTCCACCTGCGGCATCTCCCCATAACCATGCTCTTTATATTTATGAATTGAAGAGTAGTGGGACGTGTGTGGTGTAAAAACTCTATATGACACTGGTTTCCCCCACGATCTCCACACCTCGGTGTGGAGATCGGGGAAAAACGGAAGACTCCTGCGCTGGGGCTGCGCACGAGATGGCAGGAAGCGTTCGTCAAGCTTGCTTTTAGAACGAACGTCCTGCCTATCCTCTGGCCACTCAATAGAAAGTCTGTCAACCGCTCTAGTGATCACATCGAGCAGTTCCTCAAACGCGTGAGACTGAGGTGGCGAATCCTCAGACTCAGCTTCAATACTCACAACATCCAACTCCTCAGAGCTGGATAGTTGCAGTACTGGTGCCTCCACCGGGGGGGAAGAAACCGCAGCGCGTGCTTCCACACCCTGATGAGAGGCACTGGATCTGTCAGTAAGAGGCTGAGATAAGGCAGAGCCCGTCTCAACATCCACTGACAGATCCATTTGCGAACCCCAGGTCTGAGATCGCCGCCGAGCCTCAGCCGCGGCGGGACCCGAGCCCTGGGGAACGTGGTCGGGATTGAACCGAGCCAAACGGGATCGGAGCGCACGCAATGGAAGCGCACAGCAATGCACACAGTCACCACCCTCGAGTGCTGACTGGGCATGCTCCTCTCCCAAACAAACAACACAAAGAGTGTGTGTGTCACCTCCCGTTAAATAACGCGGGCAGGGATGGACACACACTCGATACTGCTGCTTGCTCGCCATATCTGAATAAATATATATATATATAGACAGACAACACCAAATAACAAGGACAGATTTCAACACAAAGCGCAACTGAAGACTCAGAAAGCTTTCGTTTTCTGTTTCGGGCCGGCTTTTATAGTTTCCTGGTACGTGACGTCACCCGCCTCTGACGTTCCGCCACACCATTGGACTGATTTTACATGTGCTTCAAGACGTCATCACGCAAAGTGTTCCCCATAGCGTCATTCTCGACGCAACGGGAGTTCCCTTGAAAGGGAACTTAATTCCTCACGACTCGAGCTCTGCCTGTATTTCAGATCCGCCAGCAGAGGGCAGTGATGATCTCACATATATATTTTCAAACTTTTATTGGAAATTTGGTTCTCAAATGAGTTTTTTCCTGCATACAGTGGCATAATTTTCTTTCACTAATCATCTCTGGCAGTAAACGCCCATCACAGGTGTTTATTTGTCTTATATGTCTGATGATGATGATGATGTAAAGAATCTTGGCTGAGAATCAGGTTTGATCGGAGAAGATGAAAACACAAACTCATTGTATCAGTCAGTCGATGGCGGGATCTGACCCCATATTTCTGCTGTTACACTAGCGCCACCTGCTGCCAGAGAGTGAAAATGCATTTCCATAAAAAAAGGAAATGTGCCAAAAGGTTGGGCACCCATTTAGTCCTAGTAACAGCTTCTAAATGTTTCTTCTGTCTTTCTAAAAGGCTTTCCATCCTCCATATATATATAAATGAAAGTGACTTGACTTGAGTTACAGTTTTTTGTCTTTGAGCTGTTAATGGAGTATGAAGTGTTCTTAGCAGTGAAGCAATCAGTGATTTACTTAATTAGAAAATTAACCTGGTTTTATTATAGTAAAAGGGTAGTAACCATGTTTTTTGGTGGATTCATTACCATTTGAATAACCACAGTTTTACTACAAATACTATGGTTAAACTATGGTTAGGGTAGCAAAACCATGATTAATTTGAGTAATGAATTTCTCTTTAGAGAAGAGTCTTTATTTCATCTTTCTTCCTTAATATTCTCATTTAGTATAGTTGCATTACACTCTGTTGTTTACTGCAGGTAGAAGTATGTAGTCAGATTACATTCAAGGTTTCTGTTTAATTAATAGGCTCTAATTCAACATGTAATATTTCTGACAGAGCTTGAAAAATATTAGTCCAGAATGGAGTTAATTTAGAGCATAACTATGCAAGAGTGTGGCTTCCTTTGTCTGACATTTATCACATATTGGGGAAACACCTGAAAAAATTCTATGTAGCTTTGTTTTAGAGTAATGAAGTCGATGAATAATCTTAAATTGAATAAGGCAGTGCCGAGAGTTAAGGCAGCTGTAGGCAAATAATAAAAAGTTATGATGTTATGAATGGCTTTAATTCTCACTGTTAGCGACTAATCACACCAACCTGAACCAAAACACACACAAGTCTCGAGAATCATCCCATAATTTAATCTGTGTCTCTGTTAAACGGATATAAAGACAATCATTCTGCTTTCTGCATATATATGTAAATATAAGCGTGTTGATTTGTGTGATGATGCTGACGTGGAGCTGTGAAGTGTTTCCAGATCCAGGAACACTGGATTCCTCATGACTCGAGCTCTGCCTGTACTTCAGATCCGTCAGCAGAGGGCAGTGATGATCTCACATGCAGCGCTGAGGAGTCTGGGAAATACACCAGTGACTCCTACACTCATTATTACTGACCACTGCTCTCACCTGTCATGAGGTGTTGTTTCCATGACGACCAAAGCATCGTCATTATAACCATCACAGGATATAATTAACCAATAATCTTACATCAAACATAGTAACTAAGGGTCGTTTCACAATGACATAAAACCACTGATGTGTTTGCTGTGAGAGTATTCAGGTCTTTTTATTTTTAGAGTATTTTTATTTGATATTTTCAAACTTGTATTGGAAATTTGGTTCTCAAATGAGTTTTTTCCTGTGTAAAACAGCATAACTTTCTTTCACTAATCATCTCTGGCAGTAAATGTATGGAAGAAAAATAATGTCAAATGTTTTTGAAATAAAAAGCCTGTTCAATTGCACTTGCATTAACCATGCTTGCATTTTAATGCATTGTATTTTTAGGGCTTGCATTTTTATGGGCTGAAAAATTAACATGGTTGAATATTTAAGCTTTGAATATTTCAATTAAAAACATTTCAAACACATTTTCATTATTAAAAATTCAATAATCCATATTCACCTTTCACATTTTACTTCCAAAATATTCAAACTGTTTAAAAATACAACCTATAATATTTAACGGGCATTTTTCGGTCCATTTTATTTCGCTTTGCAAATTCGCTTCCACAAATTCAGTGGTTCAAATTCGACAGTAAATTCAACATAGACACCCAGGAGGAACTGCAGGAAAAGCAGTAGCTTACCAAGCATACTCTCCATCTGCTGTTAGTCAACCTCACCAGCAGGGGGTGTAAAAGCGCGTGTTGTTGACGAAGACCAGCAACAGTTTAGAACAAGCCATTCATTCTTAAAATGAAAATGATTATCTGTGTCACATAGTCATATATATGCGGGAAAGATGATAAAGACACAAAAGGTGTGTTTATGATATACTGGCACAAAATCAACACTTTATCAATTAATACTAACACTTTATTTTTTCTTCTCTCTTTCTCTCTCTCTCTCTCTCTCTCTCTATATATATATTAGGGGTGTAACGATACACGTATTCGTATTGAACTTTTCGGTACGAGGCTTTCGGTTCGGTTTTCGGTACGCATTTTCAAACTGAACGGTTTGTTGGAATTTTTCCTGCCGACCAAAATTTTGTTATTTCAAGCGTTGCGCGTGGCAAGCGCGCTCATGACGCCGGCGCGACCACACCATTGCCCAACATCAAATGGCAAACGTAATGCAAGCAGAACAAAACTGCTAGTTATTGTGTGGTTGAAGGACCGTTTATCAGTTTGGACCAAAGCAGCGCGAGCCGATCTTGATCAAGCGACACTGTTACTACACAGCGCTAATAAGAGATCCAGTAAAGAAAGCATTTGAATTCGCCACAGAAGTAATCACATGATATCTAGTGAGAAACATTCACATTTCTCCGTTATTAATGGATCAAACAGCGCGTGGAAACCAGGAAGAAACATTGTGCCATGAATGAACTATCCAGTGTCCACAGATCAGCAACATTCACCATGGATTTACTGTAGTAACACTCACTGCAACCATGGAAGTTTGACAGGAATAGTAGGCTATAATGCCTTCAAGTAACATTTCGTCGGTTTTATTTTGACATTATGAATACAATTGCTGCCCTCAAATATTAATCTGAACTAAAATAAACCTTTGTTTATAAAATGGACTGCATTTATATAGCGCTTTCACGGACCTATGGCCACCAAAGCGCTTTACATATTGCCTCACATTCACCCATTCACACACCGACGGCGGTGTCAGCCATGCAAGGCGCCATCCAGCTCGTCGGGAGCAGCTGGGGTTAGGTGTCTTGCTCATGGACACCTCAACACTTGGTCAGGTGGAACCGGGGATTGAACCACCAACCATCCGGTTTGTAGACAACCTAAAATTTAAAATTTCATTTTTTCTAAGGAATGTTTTGTTTTATATGCTCCTAAGAAGAGTGAATTATAGCTCCAGATTTGCTCAAAGTAAAAAAATCATAATTTATGATGTTAGTTTTAATTTAAAAAAAAAAGAATAAAAAATAAATAAATCAAGGAAATTTCTCTGGCATTTCTTTCTTTTTGCTGTATCGAACCGAACCGTGACACAAGTGTATCGTATCGAACCGAACCGTGAATTTTCTGAACCGTTACACCCCTAATATACAGTATATATACATACATATTATGGGGTTCCATTTGTGCCGAAATTATGTCGACATGCTATCTGTCTATGCTATGTGTCGTCTTCCATGTCTATGTGTCTGTTCACTGTCTATGTGATTGCCCACATGACTCAACTTTTGTCTTTGTCCACTCAACTTACTCCTGTCATCTGTCCTTGTCGTTTGACTGTATCGTCTTGCGTGTCAATGCTGCATGTGTCATGACTATGTGTTTTTTCATTCTGTCGTTGCTATGTGTCGTTGCTATGCGTCATTTCCCTCTGTCGTCACTAAATGTATGTAAAAAATTGTAGTTTTGAGATAATGACATTTATGCGTGGTTTGTGAAAATACAAAAAAAAAATTGTCACTGAAATAAGGCCATGAAACCCATACTGATTATTTTTTCACAAGACTTTTGAAAATTGTATCACGTAGCCTATAATATTTGCTCTAAAACTATGTGAAAATCACCCTGACTGCTCATTCAGATAAGACAATATATTGATTTAAAAACTGTAAGACGTGTTTTGTGTGAGAAACCTTTACGGGAGGCGTGATCACCTCATTAATATGTAAGCCTTTCACACCTGAGAAAGACAAAGACCCTCCCCTAATGGCCCTATTTTAGGAGCTATCAGGCCCTGTCATTCTGAGCAACCTTGCACAAAGAATGAGGAGATTTAAAAAAGAATGGCTTTTAGATTGTTTGGATTTATTTACAACACAACATAATCCAAAGATACACAACAAATGACAAAAAAGCACACTATTGAAAACAATGATCCAAAGACAGAGACCTTTGTGCCATTCCTAAAAACATTGTACATACCTTTCATTTCCAAGGTGTTTGATTTTCACTTTACCATGTTCATGTACAGAGACTCATGTGAATGTTGAAGTCAGCAGGACTCAGTGGCATCTGGTCCCTGAAAAAAAAAGTGAACATACTGATATCAAGAGAAACTACAGGCCTGCACGATTTTGGCAATACATTTTAGATTTTTCAGGTTAAAATTGCTTTTTAAAATTCACAGAATACACACACACACAAATGTTTCCAACAATATATATAATATAATGAACACCAGGTTTGTTGTGCCTTGTAAGCATAGGCTATGCGCAGTGCTGCATAAAATAACAATAACAATAACCTATAGCAGCCTATAAATCTTCCAAAAGATTTCAGTAACAACTACAAGAGAAAAATATATTGATTATCATATGTTACTTCAAATGTTTCCATTCGTTATGATGATATGAAATGAGATAATAGTAAAAACATGAAGCCTTTGTTTGGTGCGTTTTGCTTTTCAAACGCGATCGCGCTCCAAAATATGATACATTCAAATGCACAGCATGCTCCAAAATATGATACATTCAAATGCACAGCATGCTCCAAAATATGATACATTCAAACGCACAGCAAGCTCCAAAATATGAAACATTATTGAATTTTTAATAACGAAAATGTGTTTGAAATGTTTTTAATTGAAATATTCACGGCTTAAATATTCAACCATGTTGAATTTCAGCCCATAAAAATGCAAGCCCTAAAAATACAATGTATTAAAATGCAAGCATGGTTAATGTAATGCCTATTTTTTTTTCAAGTAGTGCAATTGAACAGGCTTTTTATTTCAAAAACATTTGACATGATTTTTTTTTTCCATAGAAATGCCCATCACATGAGTGTTAATGTGCGTGTTTCTCACGTCTGATGTGTTTCTGTTTGCTATAAAGTGACGCCCTGATTCTCCACTTAAACATATTTGTCTGATGATGATGTAAAGAATCTGTGCTGAGAGTCAGGTTTGATCAGTTAAAAGGAAAACAGAAACTCTTCATTGACAGGGTTTGATTCACTGGTCTAATTAATTTTAATGCACTTTCTCTAGATTGTCACTGCAAGTAACGTTATGATTGTAATCTCTGGAATAATCAAACACTCAGGCTCAGACTCTTACAGCGGCCCGTCATTGTTTGTTCTCCAGCATGTTTTCACTCTGTGTGTCTTGAGGAGGAGAGATGTGCTGTTATTGAGTGATCAGACCTGGACAACAACAATACCACAGATTCTTTCCATCATCATCATTAGTGAAATATGTTTAGAAGAACGGGTGTGTCAGAGTTTCATTTTATAGGAAACAGAAACTCACTTCATACCTGCGACGTCTTGAGAAACACAATAAAACTAATGTAGATTTACTTTAAGAAATATTTAGTGAACGCAAGAAATGCATTCTAACATTTGCCACATCATGCACTGTGCAAAAAAGTTCACATAGAGCCTCTTTCACCTAGATATCATCATATAGAGACTGTGTCTGTTCCCTGAATTAGGAAATACAAAAAACTTCCAAACCCATCTACGGATAGGGTTAGAAAAACAGGGTAGGGTTGCGTAAAAAAAACACAACATGATCGTACAGAATTAGTCAATTACTGGCCGATCACGGATCTACCTTTTCTGTCAAAGATACTAGAAAAGGCAGTATCCTCACAACTGTGTTCCTTTCTAGAAAGAAATGGAATCTGCGAGGATTTCCAGTCCAGATTTAGACCGTACCATAGTACCGAGACTGCTCTCATTAGAGTTACAAATGATTTACTCTTATCATCTGATCATGGTTGTATCTCTCTATTAGTGTTACTTGATCTTAGTGCTGCATTTGATACTGTCGACCACAACATTCTTTTAAATAGACTCGAAAATTATGTTGGCATTAGTAGAATTGCTTTAGCATGGTTTAAATCATACTTATCTGACCGTTATCAGTTTGTAGCAGTAAATGAAGAGCTCGATAACAAGTTCAGTATGGCGTACCACAAGGCTCAGTACTAGGACTGCTGCTGTTCACTCTGTACATGCTACCCTTAGGAGATATCATTAGGAAGCATGGCATTAGCTTTCACTGTTATGCTGATGATACTCATCTCTATTGTTATGAAGTTTGTTAAGAACTGGTAAATAATAATCACTGTGGGGCATCGATGAGAATGCACAAAACTCCTTTAAGTTGCCTTTATTTGATGGCTCAACATGTGGATCAAGGTGTGTGGTTACTAAAAGAATAACAACACTGCCATCAGTTACAAGTATGACAACATCAAACATTAACACATTGATGCATATAACAAGCAGGTTTCACCAGGTTTAAAAGAGTTAAACAACAGATCTAAATCCTCAAGTGACCAATTGCAAACAATGTACTACATCAACATTCATATACATACAACAAACAATATTATTCATGGTTAAGATAGAAAGGTACCCACCAAACAATCTGTACACATAATCATCATACATAACAATATAAATATATATGTATAAAATACAAACTATCAACTTACACTTGATGCACGCACACAGTCCACGTATCAAAAAACCCAGTCAAGGCCATCATTGCCCTTAGGCCTCAACCACCATTCAAATGGCTTCCACCATGTCCATGTGCTCAAAGAGGAAGTGGGGTGACAGATATTTAAAGGAAGTGGGGTGACAGATATATAACAGTCAGTATCGTCCTCTACTGGCTCAGTTCCTTCAGAACAGCCGCCCACAAATTTGTCCCACAAATTTGCAATAACGTTAAACTAAGCATTACTGTTAAGGACAGCAGGGAGGCGTATCAGCCGACTAACTGGTCGAAGATATGTTCTGTCTTTCACTCTCACTTCTGCCGTGCGTATTCTTCCATCTTTACCATGAATCAACTTAATTATATGACCTACAGGCCAAAGTGCTATAGGCAACTGGTGGTCCACCACTAGGACAACGGCATTTAAAGGTGCTCTAAGTCATGTCACGCGTTTTTTAGGCCAAAACATTTTTTGTCACATACCGCAAACATCTCCTCACTATCCGCTAGCTGCCTGTCCCCTGAACACACTGTAAAAAAACGCGGTCTCTGTAGACACCACAGGCTCCACAAACTGCAACAAAAACAAACTGAGCAACAAACAGAGCGACCCGCAGCACGAAACACAACAAACTGTTCCAGCCAATAACCGACATGAATGATGTGGGGGTGGGGTTCGGGGGTTAGTGCGCGGATGAGGAGGAGGGAGGGTCTAGCTAGCCTCCGTTTTGTTTGACAATAATTCGAATGTCAACAAGAAGAAACATCTCCCGGGATCGCTTAGACAACCTTTAACTGGAGAGCATCAGTGTCGGTTTGCCATTTTGCCCTGGTTTGTAAACTGGGTAGGTAATTTCTTATAAACTGTGACCAAAACCTATCAGCAAGGATTTGACAGGACCTCCATCTTCGTCGACTGAGTAGTTCACACTCATGATACATGACCTGCGGAAGTGAAGGGTCTCGCCGCCCCATCAGAAGAAGATCTGGGGTGACAGGATCAGGATCGGCCACGTCATTGGACACATAACCCAAAGGTTTCGAATTTAGAATCCCTTCAATCTCAACTAGGACAGTGGTCAAAACTTTGTGTGTTACGGTCTGTGAATTCAAGGTAACATTTAGAGCAGTTTTAATAGACAGAATCTCCCTCTCCCAAGAGCCTCCAAAATGTGGTGCATGAGGTGGATTAAAGAAAAATTTGATCTGGTACTCAGCTAATTTGTCTTTCAGGTCTGGGTGCAGGGCATTGAATGCATCTTTAACCCACTGAGGTCGACAAACGCGCCGGCGCGTTTTGCTGGATTTTCTTCACATAGTAGTACAATAAACTTAAATTTCTCCATCATTTATGGTCATACAGAAAAAAAAGAAATATGAAAAAAGAATCTGTGATATTTCTACTTTTGTATGTCCACTTACAATCGAATCAAAACATTGTGCTTTTGTAAAATAAAGAAAATAAACAGGGTGTGCGTTCTGCCTCTCCGTCGCGGTGAACTTTTTTTTCTTGAGCACGTCTATAAACTGAAACAAAACTCAGCGAATACTTGTCACACATTTATGAGCCATATACCTTTATAAACATTTAAGTGTGTACTTTTAAATGATCGGATTCAAACTGAAAACAAATATTCTCTGTTTAAGTAATTTGTATAAAACCAACAAGATGTCCAGCTTCTCACGCACTTGCTAATTATTTTTAATTTGACCATGCCCACTCGCACAAAAGAGATTGACATGCAAATCTCCACATGGAACGCGAACGCGCTCGTTACCTCAGAAACAAAACACCAAAACACTTCACAAGTCTCTGCTTTTCGTCGAGTTTGAAAGACGCGCCGTGAGCTTACATTGGATTTACCTCAGAAGAAGAAGAACGCGAAATTGAAGACAAGAAAGATGTAAGGTAAGAAATTCTTACTTATTAGTTTATGTTATTGTTGCATAAACTTCACATTGCAGTTGAACTGTTGCTAGATATATGGTGAATATTATAATATTTAAACCCGTGTTTACTGTTACTGTGTTTGTGGATATCTGCTCAAACGTAGATATGTATATGTTAACCATAATGTTTAATATTTTGGATCGAGCTCTGGTTTTGAATGTATCATATTTGGAGCGCGATCACGTTTGAAAAGCAAAACGCACTAAACAAAGGCTTCATGTTTTTACTATTATCTCATTTCATATCATCATAACGAATGGAAACATTTAAGTAACATATGATAATCAATATATTTTTCTCTAGCGTAGTTGTTACTGAAATCTTTTGGAAGATTTATAGGCTGCTATAGGTTATTGTTATTATTATTTTATGCAGCACTGTGCATAGCCTACTATGCTTACAAGGCACAACAAACCTGGTGTTCATTATATTATATATTGTTGGAAACATTTGTGTGTGTGTGTGTATTCTGTGAATTTTAAAAAGCAATTTTAACCAGAAAAATCTAAAATTTATTCCTAATCAATTTTAGAACTATATTCCCTATAGTTTCTCTTGATATCAGTTTGTTCACTTTTTGGTAACACTTTATATTACGACCCGCAAACAACTGCGTAAGTAAACCGAAATTACGGTGTACGTTTCTGTAATTATAGTGTACTTCCGTGTAGGTATAAGGAAACAATATGTTAAGTTTTGGGTAATAAAGGGGTAACAAGCACATATACAACCTGCAAAGAACTTCATAAGTAAACCGAAATTACGGTGTACGTTTCTGTAATTATAGTGTACTTCCGTGTAGGTATAAGGAAACAATATGTTAAGTTTTGGGTAATAAAGGGGTAACAAGCACATATACAACCTGCAAAGAACTTCATAAGTAAACCGAAATTACAGTGTACGTTTCTGTAATTATAGTGTACCTCCGTGTAGGTATAAGGGAACAATATGTTAAGTTTTGGGTAATAGAGGGGTAACAAGCACTAATACAACCTGCAAAGAACTTCGTAAGTAAACCGAAATTACGGTGTATGTTTCTGTAATTATAGTGTACCTCCGTGTAGGTATAAGGGAACAATATGTTAAGTTTTGGGTAATAAAGGGGTAACAAGCAGATATACAAGCAAATTATTTATAATGTAATTATTTTAAAACTAACAGGTACCTATTCTGTTAATATATTCCTGGCAAAAATTGTACGTCTGTTGTATATAAAAGTTTTTATCACATTTCTGGCAAAATATGTCCTTGTGCAATGTAGTTACAGGGTAATTTTGACATCTGTGGGTTGTAAATTAAACTTTTTCGAAAAACATTGGCAATGCTATTTATTGGCTTTTCTTACTAAACTACTTAACGTTAAGCCAAAAAATTTAGTTTTTGCTATGATTTTAATTTAGAACATACCATGTAGTACTTAGTACTTACCTTATCACATTGTATTGCAATGACACTTAAATGTCAGGGCAAATATACTGTGTAATTAAACGTTTTTTTGTTTTGTTTTCTTAATAAGAGTACCTTTCTCTGTAATTACTGTGCAAATAGTGTTGTTTCGTATTGTTACATAGTAAGTAGTGTTTGTTACCCGTTTCAACTGTGTAGTTACAGGGTAAGTGTAACTCCTGCGGGCTGTAAATTAAAGTGGTGCTTGTTACCCCCTTGTTCTGTGTAGTTACAGGGTAAAGCTGCTTGTCCACCAGCGTCTCGATTTCTGACTCGACGCCAAAGCCGGTTCATTTCTATGGAACTACGTCAGGCAGCAAAAACGCCCCCGCAAAGCATGATGGGTCGCGTCGCGTCGATTTGGTCAACAGCGGTGCTGCAAAAAAGTATCTCGGTGGATACTTTATGCAAATGAGAACGTCAAAACGCGGGGCAGCAGCCAATGGAAACTCGGTGGCGAGAATTTGTGTATGGGCGTTGCTATGGTTTCATATTTAAAGTACATTCCCCCAAGCAGCGAAAACGTCACAGGCGTCGCGTCGGAACAAAAATTGATCGGACGCTGGTGGACAAGCGGCTTAAGTGTAACTCCTGCGGGCTGTAAATTAAAGTGGCGCTTGTTACCCCCTTGTTCTGTGTAGTTACAGGGTAAGTGTAACTCCTGCGGGCTGTAAATTAAAGTGCCGCTTGTTACCCCCATGTTCTGTGTAGTTACAGGGTAAGTGTAACTCCTGCGGGCTGTAAATTAAAGTGCCGCTTGTTACCCCCATGTTCTGTGTAGTTACAGGGTAAGTGTAACTCCTGCGGGCTGTAAATTAAAGTGGCGCTTGTTACCCCCTTGTTCTGTGTAGTTACAGGGTAAGTGTAACTCCTGCGGGCTATAAATTAAAGTGGCGCTTGTTACCCCCTTGTTCTGTGTAGTTACAGGGTAAGTGCAACTCCTGCGGGCTGTAAATTAAAGTGCCGCTTGTTACCCCCATGTTCTGTGTAGTAACAGGGTAAGTGTAACTCCTGCGGGCTGTAAATTAAAGTGCCGCTTGTTACCCCCTTGTTCTGTGTAGTTACAGGGTAAGTGTAACTCCTGCGGGCTGTAAATTAAAGTGCCGCTTGTTACCCCCATGTTCTGTGTAGTTACAGGGTAAGTGTAACTCCTGTGGGCTGTAAATTAAAGTGCCGCTTGTTACCCCCTTGTTCTGTGTAGTTACAGGGTAAGTGTAACTCCTGCGGGCTGTAAATTAAAGTGCCGCTTGTTACCCCCTTGTTCTGTGTAGTAACAGGGTAAGTGTAACTCCTGCGGGCTGTAAATTAAAGTGCCGCTTGTTACCTCCTTGTTCTGTGTAGTTACAGGGTAAGTGTAACTCCTGCGGGCTGTAAATTAAAGTGCCGCTTGTTACCCCCATGTTCTGTGTAGTTACAGGGTAAATGTAACTCCTGCGGGCTGTAAATTAAAGTGGCGCTTGTTACCCCCATGTTCTGTGTAGTTACAGGGTAAGTGTAACTCCTGCGGGCTGTAAATTAAAGTGGCGCTTGTTACCCCCTTGTTCTGTGTAGTTACAGGGTAAGTGTAACTTCTGCGGGCTGTAAATTAAAGTGGCGCTTGTTACCCCCTTGTTCTGTGTAGTTACAGGGTAAGTGTAACTCCTGCGGGCTGTAAATTAAAGTGCCGCTTGTTACCCCCATGTTCTGTGTAGTTACAGGGTAAGTGTAACTCCTGTGGGCTGTAAATTAAAGTGGCGCTTGTTACCCCCATGTTCTGTGTAGTTACAGGGTAAGTGTAACTCCTGCGGGCTGTAAATTAAAGTGCCGCTTGTTACCCCCATGTTCTGTGTAGTTACAGGGTAAGTGTAACTCCTGTGGGCTGTAAATTAAAGTGGCGCTTGTTACCCCCTTGTTCTGTGTAGTTACAGGGTAAGTGTAACTCCTGCGGGCTGTAAATTAAAGTGGCGCTTGTTACCCCCATGTTCTGTGTAGTTACAGGGTAAATGTAACTCCTGTGGGCTGTAAATTAAAGTGGCGCTTGTTACCCCCATGTTCTGTGTAGTTACAGGGTAAGTGTAACTCCTGCGGGCTGTAAATTAAAGTGGCGCTTGTTACCCCCTTGTTCTGTGTAGTTACAGGGTAAGTGTAACTCCTGCGGGCTGTAAATTAAAGTGCCGCTTGTTACCCCCATGTTCTGTGTAGTTACAGGGTAAGTGTAACTCCTGTGGGCTGTAAATTAAAGTGGCGCTTGTTACCCCCTTGTTCTGTGTAGTTACAGGGTAAGTGTAACTCCTGCGGGCTATAAATTAAAGTGGCGCTTGTTACCCCCATGTTCTGTGTAGTTACAGGGTAAGTGTAACTCCTGCGGGCTGTAAATTAAAGTGGCGCTTGTTACCCCCTTGTTCTGTGTAGTAACAGGGTAAGTGTAACTCCTGCGGGCTGTAAATTAAAGTGGCGCTTGTTACCCCCATGTTCTGTGTAGTTACAGGGTAAGTGTAACTCCTGCGGGCTGTAAATTAAAGTGGCGCTTGTTACCCCCTTGTTCTGTGTATTTACAGGGTAAGTGTAACTCCTGCGGGCTGTAAATTAAAGTGGCGCTTGTTACCCCCTTGTTCTGTGTATTTACAGGGTAAGTGTAACTCCTGTGGGCTATAAATTAAAGTGGCGCTTGTTACCCCCTTGTTCTGTGTATTTACAGGGTAAGTGTAACTCCTGTGGGCTATAAATTAAAGTGGCGCTTGTTACCCCCTTGTTCTGTGTATTTACAGGGTAAGTGTAACTCCTGTGGGCTGTAAATTAAAGTGGCGCTTGTTACCCCCTTGTTCTGTGTATTTACAGGGTAAGTGTAACTCCTGTGGGCTATAAATTAAAGTGGCGCTTGTTACCCCCATGTTCTGTGTAGTTACAGGGTAAGTGTAACTCCTGCGGGCTGTAAATTAAAGTGGCGCTTGTTACCCCCATGTTCTGTGTAGTTACAGGGTAAGTGCAGTAAATATACAATAAAGGATCCCATTTAATTTCTGACTTTTATTTTACAAAAAAAATTCAAAACACTTTTTCATCTTAATAAAACATCGTCTTTTCTACAGTATACTCAAACAACAAAGTAACACATTATACCCCCCCCCCCCCTTTTATTTGCTTCTCTTGCTTTTCTTCTTCTTTCTTTTCTTGCTCTTCTTTTTCTTAACTTCCACTGGGGACTCTGAAGTTGAGGAGTTGATGGAGTCCCATTGGTCTTGCTGCACGCAAAAAATATGAATATACAGTATATACATGCTCTTAGCAAGCTACACCTTCAATTTTACGTTGTCGAACAATCCTCCACTCTAAAACATTTTGTGCCACCTGATATTACTGTAGTAACTGTAAATTTGAAGAAAACACATTTTGGTGAAGTTTGAGGCAGATCATGGGGGGGTTGTGATATTTTATAGTGATAATGACTGTAGTGCAGCAGAAAATGTTTTTAAAAAAGGCATAGTTGTTCTGACAGCAAAAAAAAGAAAAGAAAAGAAAAGAAAAGCATGAAACACAAACCTGAGGGCTGTGGCAATAGTTCAATAGTTCAGATTGAGCTGATCAACAAACGGACAGGGAACTACGTCATCACGTTGAAAGGTCACGCCTGCGCGGCCGAAGTACCGCCCCACTGTTTACAATGCAACCGTACGTAGGAGGATAGTTCAAATAGTATTGTTTGCGATTATATATATAGTAATAGTATTCAGTGAATATGAATATGAATGGTATATGAATAACATTCTGATGAATATGAATAGTAGTTCAAATAGTATTGCCGGCACAGGCGTGACCTTTCAACGTGATGACGTAGTTCCCTGTTCGTTTGTTGATCAGCTCAATCCGAACTATTGAAGGTAAAAAGTCTATAAATTATATATTTTTGAAAATGACCTATCTTTTCGCTAGATAACAACCTCTTCTTCAGCTGTGATCGCGTACAGCCCGTTTAAACACTTAAAAGACTTTTGAAACTGTATTGATTTGGACTTAACAACGATGGTGACCAATGAAGTCCGTTGTTAGATGAAAAATCCAGAAATGTTTTCTTCAAAAACATAATTTCTCTCCCACTGAGGAAAGAAAGACATGGATATCTTGGATGGCATTGGGGTGAGTAAATTATTAGGAAATTTTCATTTTGGGGTGAACTAATCCTTTAACAAGTGCATTTATAATGTACAGTACCAGTGATGTTTAGTTCTTCAATTTGATGTTTTAAAAAATAGGAAAGTGGTCACAAGTATAAGCCCTGGAGTAGAGCAGAAGTAAAATTTAAACGTCTAACTTATTTCTTTCTTTTTTCTTTCAAAGATAAGATTATCACTCTTAAAGCAGAGATCACCTTGCTCAAAGATGAGTGTGATTTTTTGAAAAAGGACATTGAAAAGATGAAGTCTGCTGTCCTATCTGCAATGGCACAAAGATATGCTGTTCCTATAGTGCCACAGCCCTCAGGTTTGTGTTTCATGTTTTTTTGTTTTTTTGTTGCTGTCAGAACAACTATGCCTTTTTTAAAAACATTTTCTGCTGCACTACAGTCATTATCACTATAAAATATCACAACCCCCCCCCCCCCCCCCCCCATGATCTGCCTCAAACTTCACCAAAATGTTTTTTCTTCAAAATTTACAGTTACTACAGTAATATCAGGTGGCACAAAATGTTTTAGAGTGGAGGATTGTTCGACAACTTAAAATTGAAGGTGTAGCTTGCTAAGAGCATGTATATATATTCATATTTTTTGCAGTGCAGCAAGACCAATGGGACTCCATCAACTCCTCAACGTAAGAGTCCCCAGTGGAAGTTAAAGCAGGGTTCAGTAGTTTCGGGATTTCTTCGCTGTATTCTCAATTTTTGCTCGCAGGTTTCCCTCTAGAGCTCCCCCCACAGCTTCGGAATAGATATTTGACAACACTGTTGTAAAAACTCGTTGGTGATTCTCAGACACCAGAGGCTAGTAGATCAACGACATCAAAGTAGATGGGACATTCTTTAAAGCGTCTTCTTCATTCGGGTTCGAACAGTGCGAGGGAGCGCAATAATGACAGCATTTTAGCAGATTTCTTTTTGGCCGTAAAGCAATTGTTTACATCGCGAGACCTGATATCACGCGATACTTCCTGATGCGGCGGCCACCGGCCCGCCGGCTCAAAGTTGCAAGTGCGGATTCTCCGCTCACGGGCACCAGGGGGGTGCGAAACGACCACCATTCAACCCGAAATGAGTAATATAACCATTCCAATGACTCCGAAGCTGTTCAGTTAAGGTAAAAAAGTTACTTAGTTCACCTTTAAGAAAAAGAAGAGCAAGAAAAGAAAGAAGAAGAAAAGCAAGAGAAGCAAATAAAAGGGGGGGGGGGAGATATAATGTGTTACTTTGTTGTTTGAGTATACTGTAGAAAAGACAATGTTTTATTAAGATGAAAAAGTGTTTGAATTTTTTTTGTAAAATAAAAGTCAGAAATTAAATGGGATCCTTTATTGTATATTTACTGCACTTACCCTGTAACTACACAGAACAAGGGGGTAACAAGCGCCACTTTAATTTACAGCCCGCAGGAGTTACACTTACCCTGTGACTACACAGAACAAGGGGGTAACAAGCGCCACTTTAATTTACAGCCGCAGGAGTTACACTTACCCTGTAACTACACAGAACATCGGGGTAACAAGCGCCACTTTAATTTACAGCCCGCAGGAGTTACACTTAACCTGTAACTACACAGAACATGGGGGTAACAAGCGCCACTTTAATTTACAGCCCGCAGGAGTTGCACTTACCCTGTAACTACACAGAACAAGGGGGTAACAAGCGCCACTTTAATTTACAGCCCGCAGGAGTTGCACTTACCCTGTAACTACACAGAACAAGGGGGTAACAAGCGCCACTTTAATTTACAGCCCGCAGGAGTTGCACTTACCCTGTAACTACACAGAACAAGGGGGTAACAAGCGCCACTTTAATTTACAGCCCGCAGGAGTTACACTTACCCTGTAACTACACAGAACATGGGGGTAACAAGCGCCACTTTAATTTACAGCCCGCAGGAGTTACACTTACCCTGTAACTACACAGAACATGGGGGTAACAAGCGCCACTTTAACCCTCTGAGGTCGACAAACGCGCCGACGCGTTTTGCCGGATTTTCTCCACATTGTAGCACTATAAACTTAAATTACTCCATCATTTATGGTCATACAGAAAAAAGAAATATAAAAAAAGAATCTGTGATATTTCTCCTTTTGTATGTGTCCACTTACAATCAAATCAAAACATTGTGCTTTTGTAAAATAAAGAAAATAAACAGGGTGTGCTTTCTGCCTCTCCGTCGCGGTGAACTTTTTTTTCTTGAGCACGTCTATAAACTGAAACAAAACTCAGCGAATACTTGTCACACATTTATGAGCCATATACCTTTATAAACATTTAAGTGTGTACTTTTAAATGATCGTATTCAAAACGAAAACAAATATTCTCTGTTTAAGTAATTTGTATAAAACCAACAAGATGTCCAGCTTCACAAACGCTTGCTCATTACAGTTAATTTGGCCACGCCTACTCGCGCAAAAGATATTCACATGCAAATCTCCACATGGAACGCGAACGCGCTCGTTACCTCAACAACAAAACACCTCACTTCACTTTTCGTCGAGTTTGAAAGACGTGCCTGAGCTTACATTGGATTTAGGCTACCTCAGAAGAAGAAGAACGCGATTTGAAGACAAGAAAGATAAGGTAAGAAATTCTTACATAGCCTAGTTTGTTATTGTTGCATAAATGTCACGTTGCAGCTGAACTGTTGCTAGATATATGGGGAATATTATAATATTTAGACCCGTGTTTACTGTGTTTGTGGATATCTGCTCAAACATAGATATGTTTATGGTAACCATAATGTTTTATATTTGAGAGTGATCGCGTTTGAATGTATCATATTTTGCAAGCGATCGCGTTTGAATGTATCATATTTTGGATGAAAGCAAAACGCACCAAACGGCTTCATGTTTTTATTATTATCTCATTTCATATCATCATAACGGATGGAAACATTTGAAGTAACATGATAATCAATATATATTTTTCTCTAGCTTCTTTTGGAAGATTTATAGGCTGCTATAGGTTATTTATTGTTATTATTATTTTATCCGCACTGCGCATATACCTTATGCCTACAAGGCACAACAAACCTGGTGTTCATTATATTATATATCGTTGGAAACGTGTGTGTGTGTGTGTATTCTGTGAATTTTAAAAAGGAATTTTAAAAAGCAATTTTAACCAGAAAAATCTAATATTTATTTCCAAAATCGTGCAGGCCTTTCTCTTGATATCAGTATGTTCACTTTTTTTTTTTTCAGGTCCCAGATGCCACTGAGGACTTCAACATTCACATGAGTCTCAGTACGTGAACATGGTAAAGTGAAAATCTTGGAAATGAAAGGTATGTACAATGTTTTTAGGAATGGCACAAAGGTCTCTGTCTTTGAAGTGCTTTTTTGGCATTTGTTGTGTATCTTTGGATTATGTTGTGTTGTAAATAAATCCAAACAATTTAAAAGCCATTATTTTTTAAATCTCCTCATTTACAGTATTGTGCAAGGTTGCTCAGAATGATAGGGGCCTGATAGCTCCTAATAGGGCCGTTAGGGGAGGTTCTTTGTCTTTCTCAGGTGAGAAAAGCTTACATATTAATGAGCTCTCGCATAAGGCTTTTTCACACAAAACACGTCGTAAAATTTTTAAATCAATATATTGTCTTATCTGAATGAGCAGTCAGGGTGATTTTCACATAGTTTTGCAGCAAATATTCTAGGCTACGTCATACAATTTTCAAAAGTCTTGTGAAGAAATAATCAGTATGGGTTTCATGGCCTTATTTCAGTGAGAATTTTTTTTTGTATTTTCAAAAACCACGCATAAATGTCATTATCTCAAAACTACAAACTTTTACATACATGCTGCTGATATATTATTGTAGCAGAGTTTGTGCTGAATACAGTGTAATTAGACTTTAGCCATGAAAATGTCACAAGTGACAGAAATAACCAGAAATGTCAGAGCATGTCAGAACACCTCCAGGGCCCAGAAAACAGCTCAGACCTCAGAGGGTTAATTTACAGCCCGCAGGAGTTGCACTTACCCTGTAACTACACAGAACAAGGGGGTAACAAGCGCCACTTTAATTTACAGCCCGCAGGAGTTACACTTACCCTGTAACTACACAGAACAAGGGGGTAACAAGCGCCACTTTAATTTACAGCCCGCAGGAGTTACACTTACCCTGTAACTACACAGAACATGGGGGTAACAAGCGGCACTTTAATTTACAGCCCACAGGAGTTACACTTACCCTGTAACTACACAGAACAAGGGGGTAACAAGCGCCACTTTAATTTACAGCCCGCAGGAGTTACACTTACCCTGTAACTACACAGAACAAGGGGGTAACAAGCGCCACTTTAATTTACAGCCCGCAGGAGTTACACTTACCCTGTAACTACACAGAACATGGGGGTAACAAGCGGCACTTTAATTTACAGCCCACAGGAGTTACACTTACCCTGTAACTACACAGGACAAGGTAAGTACTAAGTACTACATGGTACGTTCTAAATTAAAATCATAGCAGAAACAAATTTTTTTGGCTTAACCCTCTGAGGTCGGCAAACGCGCCGGCGCGTTTTGCTGGATTTTCTTCACATTGTAGCACTATAAACTTAAATTACTCCGTCATTTATGGTCATACAGAAAAAAGAAATATAAAAAAAGAATCTGTGATATTTTTACTTTTGTATGTGTCCACTTACAATCAAATCAAAACATTGTGCTTTTGTAAAATAAAGAAAATAGACAGGGTGTGAGTTCTGCCTCTCCGTCGCGGTGAACTTTTTTTTCTTGAGCACGTCTATAAACTGAAACAAAACTTAGCGAATACTTGTCACACATTTATGAGCCATATACCTTTATAAACATTTAAGTGTGTACTTTTAAATGATCGGATTCAAACTGAAAACAAATATTCTCTGTTTAAGTAATTTGTATAAAACCAACAAGATGTCCAGCTTCTCAAACGCTTCCTAATTATTTTTAATTTGAACACGCCCACTCACGCAAAAGAGATTGACATGCAAATCTCCACATGGAACGCGAACGCGCTCGTTACCTCAGAAACAAAACACCAAAACACTTCACAAGTTTCTGCTTTTCGTCGAGATTGAAAGACACGCCGTGAGCTTACATTGGATTTAGGCTACCTCAGAAGAAGAAGAACGCAATTTGAAGACAAGAAAGATGTAAGGTAAGAAATTCTTACATATTAGTTTGTTATTGTTGCATAAATTTCACTTTGCAGTTGAACTGTTGCTAGATATATGGTGAATATTATAATATTTAGACCCGTGTTTACTGTTACTGTGTTTGTGGATATCTGCTCAAATGTAGATATGTATATGGTAACCATAATGTATATTTGAACGCGATCGCGTTTGAATGTATCATATTTTGGATCACGATCGCGTTTGAAAAGCACCAAACGGCTTCATGTTTTTACAATTATCTCATTTCATATCATCATAACGAATGGAAACATTTGAAGTAACATGATAATCAATATATTTTTCTCTAGCTTAGTTGTTACTGAAATCTTTTGGAAGATTTATAGGCTGCTATAGGTTATTGTTATTATTATTTTACTTTATGCATCACTGCGCATAGCCTATGCCTACAAGGCACAACAAACCTGGTGTTCATTATATTATATATTGTTGGAAACATTTATGTGTGTGTGTGTGTGTATTCTGTGAATTTTAAAAAGCAATTTTAACCAGAAAAATCTAAAATGTATTCCCAAAATCGTGCAGGCCTTTCTCTTGATATCAGTATGTTCACTTTTTTTTTCTTTCAGGGCCCAGATGCCACTCCTGCTGACTTCAACATTCACATGAGTCTCTGTATATGAACATGGTAAAGTGAAAATCAAACACCTTGGAAATGAAAGGTATGTACAATGTTTTTAGGAATGGCACAAAGGTCTCTGTCTTTGGATAATTGTTTTCAATGAGTGCTTTTTTGTCATTTGTTGTGTATCTTTGGATTATGTTGTGTTGTAAATAAATCCAAAAAATCTAAAAGCCATTCTTTTTTAAATCTCCTCATTCTTTGTGCAAGGTTGCTCAGAATGACAGGGCCTGACAGCTCCTAAATGGGCCATTAGGTGAGGGTCTTTGTCTTTCTCAGGTGTGAAAAGCTTACATATTAATGAGCTCCCGCATAAAGCTTTTTCACACAAAACACGTCGTAAAAAATTTAAATCAATATATTGTCTTATCTGAATGAGCAGTCAGGGTGATTTTCACAGTTTTAGAGCAAATATTCTAGGCTACGTCATACAATTTTCTAGGGCTGTCAACTTTAGTCGTTTAGTCGACTAATCGGTCGATGCCGTCTTGGTCGACTGACATTCACATTGGTCGACCAGTCGCATAATTTTTTTTTTTTTTTTTTTTTACCAATAAAGAAATTTTCATTGATTTACTCCTTGATATTTATTACTTTAAAAGCAGTTATATATTACTGTATTCTAAATATAATTAGCCTATGTTTTATCCCCAACTTTAAATGCTTTAATTTAGGCTATTTTGTAACAGCGCCACAGATTAGCGCACCACGTAGAACACTCGGGAACCGCACCTGTGGCTGGCTGCACTGCTGCTTCGTGCTCAGGAAGGAAGGTAGTAATCTCTATGTGTCTGTCTGTCCGTTTGCATTTTGATTATTTCGAGAACCGTTCATACAATCGACTTCACAAGGGAGTGCAGTGTCGCATTTGGTGCAATATAGAGAGACACGCGAGACGCGACACGTTCAGAATTAATAGTAAACTACAGAACAGCGCGAGCGGGAAGCGGCGCACCTCACGCGACCAGGGCTATATTCTCCGAGAACGGACACTGCACTAGTGATATAAAACGCACACAGTCTGTTAACTTAAGCAATACTTTTAAGGTAGTGTAATATTTTTCTGACTAACAAATTACTGACACAGTAAAGGGTAGATTTAAATAAAGAAAAACTAAATTTAAATAAAGAAAAACTAAATTTAAATAAAGAAAAAAACGAAATTTAAATACAGAAAAAATGAAATTTAAATAAAGAAAAACGAAATTTAAATAAAGAAAAACGAAATTTAAATAAAGAAAAAATGAAATTTAAATAAAGAAAAACGAAATTAAGTTAGCCTAAATTAAAAACGAGATTAATTTAGATTGATTATAACGGGTAAAAAGTCTAATACATTTTGTTTCTATTATTCTATTTTCCACAATGTCAAAGCAACAGAAGCAATACAAGCTCATGCACTTCGGTCCATACAAACTCAGCTGTTCTGCGCTCTAGCCAGAGAACACTCCCGCTGGAACACTCAGGCGTCGGTTCTATTTCTAGCATGCACGCGTTTTCCGCGTGGCTCGAGCCGCGCCTGAGACGCGTGTCTCACGCAGGAAGTGTGCAAACTCCAACCTATTAACATGGGAGCCGAAATAAAAACAGACACGCCACAGCAGCTGAAACTCTCACGCCAGCAGCCAGTGTGTCGCCGGCCTTATTCAAGCGCGAATGAGAACTGTTTCGCGGGGGATCCCAGGTGTCAATAAAAAAATTAAAAAACGTTTTTTCGTTGTTGTTTTATAAATGCTCTATGACAATTGTTTAATAAATGTTCAATCAAAATGCAAAACATCGCGTCTTTTTTTTTTTAGTCGACTAATCGTTGTGCAGGACAGGACTTTGGTCGACTAAGCATTTCTTTGGTTGACTACAGCCCTACAATTTTCAAAAGTCTTGTGAAGAAATAATCAGTTTGGGTTTCATGACCTTATTTCAGTGAGAATTTTTTTTTGTATTTTCACAAACCACGCATAAATGTCATTATCTCAAAACAACAAACTTTTACACACATGCTGCTGACATATTATTGTAGCAGAGTTTGTGCTGAATACAGTGTAATTAGACTTTAGCCATTAAAAAGACACAAGTAACAAAAATAAGCACAAATGTCAGAGCATGTCAGAACACCTCCAGGGCCCAGAAAACAGCTCAGACCTCAGAGGGTTAACGTTAAGTAGTTTAGTAAGAAAAGCCAATAAATAGCATTGCCAATGTTTTTCGAAAAAGTTTAATTTACAACCCACAGATGTCAAAATTACCCTGTAACTACATTGCACAAGGACATATTTTGCCAGAAATGTGATAAAAACTTTGGTAACACTTTACTTGAAGGGGTGTGCATAAGACTGACATGACACCTTCATAATCATGACTTGGCAGATGTCATAAAAATGAAGGAGGTTTTATGCATGTTTATAACAACTGTCATTAAGTGTCATTCGCTCAATTATGACATTTTTAATGCAAATATGACATTGTTTGAGATGTCTTTGTTATGACAACTTGACATAAACCAATACATCATAACCTGTCAGTGTCTTTGTCATGACAACTTGACATTACCAAGACAACATAAATTTTCATAAATATGTCATAAACAATGACATAGCAGATTAACTATCAAACTTAAGAAACCACTTAGCTTTATGGGTTAACATTTCATTAAACTGTCAGGTGGTTGGTTTTGACATTGGCTGTCATGAGGCCATTATAACTGTGTCATGAATGTTTTTCTTGACCTCAACTACAGTGGTACAAATTTAATTTGTCATTAAAATGTTATAATGGCTTCATGACAGCCAATGTCAAAACCAACCACATGACAGTTTAATGAAATGTTAACCCATAAAGCTAAGTGGTTTCTTAAGTTTGATAATTAATCTGCTATGTTTATGACATATTTATGACAGGTTGTGTTGTCTTAGTAAAGTCAAGTTGCCATAACAAAGACATCTCACACAATGTCATATTTGCATTAAAAATGTCATAATTGAGCGAATGACACTTAATGACAGTTGTCATAAACATGCATAAGACCTCCTTCATATTTATGACATGTGTCATGTCATGATTATGACGGTGTCATGTCAGTCTTATGCACACCCCTTCAAGTAAAGTGTTACCAAAACTTTTATATACAACAAACGTACAATTTTTGCCTGGAATATATTAACAGAATAGGTACCTGTTATTTTTAAAATAATTACATTATAAATAATTTGCTTGTATATCTGGTTGTACCCCGTTATTACCCAAAACTTAACGTATTGTTCCCTTATACCTACACGGAGGTACACTATAATTACAGAAACGTACACCGTAATTTCGGTTTACTTACGCAGTTGTTTGCGGGTCGTAATATAAAGTGTTACCGATCATTGTACTTGTTTACACCTTCTCGCAGCGCTGTGAGGAATAATACTATAATGGAAAATGTACCTCAGAAGTGCTGGTATTTCAAGGAGCAACAGATCCTGAGCTATGGAATGCTGTAGTAAGTTTTTTTTTCATTCTCAAGTGAATCACATTTCTGTGTGTGAATGAATGAACGGCAGAGATGCGCGCTGTTTACCACAACTGGCAAAAGACGGTTTAAATTTGAATCACGTTTCTGTGTGTGATTGAATGTTTCGCTTTTAGCAAACTGTATTGCTATACTGAGTAAAAATCGACTGAAATATGTTGAAATAAAATGTATTTGTATAAGCAACGTATTAAACTGCCAATTAACATTTATATTTCTTATATAAACGAAAGACCTATGTTACAGACATATGAAAGACAACATTTCGTTGACTAGTTTTGGATAGATTATACATTTTTACTGTAAAATATCTGCCACCTCAAATAAGCTTTTGTTTGCCAATTTTTGCTCATATGTTAAATATAGTATGTTTTGTCAAAAATAAAGTACTCAAATAATCAATCAAATCCTTAACTTTGAAATATGTATGATAAAATGTATACTTTAGTTTTTACAAAGAAAGATTACACTTGAATTGTTGTTTTAATTGTAACCTTTTTAATAACAAATATATATATTTACAAGGTAGATGTAAACAAACTATTAAAAGGTAAATATAAGCCTTTTCTTTAAATAATTTTTATTGTGTTTTATTAGTGACAAATTTGGGGAGAAGATAAATATTCCAAAACTGAAAATACAGTATGAGAATTAACTGAAAAATTACTAGACATGTTTTCCTTGGATATTATAGGCCAATTTGCAAGCACAATTTGTGGAAAAATAAAAATTTTTTTTAGATGCTTCCAACTGTTGCTCTTGCATTCTTTCTTGTGGCTCAGTGACACACCTGAATGAGTTGCTTATTAAGTATGCGGGCCCCATTGTCTCCTCAGGTGTGAACCACTAAATATGCATGATGGTGTTGGATCATTGACGCCTACTCCGCATATTGCCTTTCCAAACAGAAAGTGTTTTGCAAAATTTAAATCAATGTATTGTGTTATGTGAATGATTAGGCAGGATGATTTTCACATCATTTTGAAGAAAAAACTCTAGGGGACAACATCCATAAGTCAAAAGTCTTATTGACACATATTTAGTATGTGTTTTTGTGGCCTTATTTCAGAAACTTTAGTTTTTATTTTTTTCAATAACCATGCATAAACATTATTCTCTCAAAAATACAAACATGTACATGCATGTTGTTCACATATTATGGTAGCCCTGTTTGTGCTAAATAGAGTGTAATTATACCTTTGCCATTAACATGTTTATAAGCAACTGAAAAAAGCACAAATGTCAGGGCATGTCAGAACATCTCATGGACCCCAAAAACACCTTAGACCCCAGAGGGTTAACCAATGACAAGACACATGGCAGGATCACATGACAAACAGGGAATCACATGACCGACATGGAATCACATGACATGAACAAACCCAAAAACAAAACCGTGACATCAGCGCAGTCGGTGGAAAGCAACTGCGCTCGACTGCAGAATCCGACACATCCGCCTTGTGATCGCGAGAGATTTTTTGACATACGTCAACATGACATAGAGCAAGGCGGACCACACTACGACACATTTCTAACCGGCATGCATCTCGCGGTGATCACCGGTGATCGGTTCTGCGCAGATTTTGCCCATCTCAAACAAGCCTATTACTAACCACTGCTCTAACCTGTCATGAGGTGTTGTTTCCATGACGACCAAAGCATTGTCATTATAACCATCACAGGATATAATTAACCAATAATGTTACATCAAACATAGTAACTAAGGTAACTGATATAAAACCACTGATGTGTTTGCTGTGAGAGTATATAGGCCTCAAATGTTTTGATTTTTATTTGATTATTTCAAACTTTCTTAGGAAATTTGGTTCTCAGATGAGTTTTTTCCTGCGTACAGCAGCATAACTCTCTTTCACTTAATCTCATCTCTGGCAGTAAAAGCCCATCACAGGAGTGTTAATGTGTGTGTTTCCTATAAAGTCACACCCTGATTATTCTAAACATATTTGACTGATGATGATGTACAGAATGTGCTGAGAATCAGGTTTGGTCGGATAAGAGGAAAACACAAACTCTTCTGTGTGGATAATAGATGATGTGGGTGACGGTGTCTTCTTATTCAGTGTTCAGTCGGTTCAGATCCGTGAGCTCAGTCATGTTTTCCTCAGTAAATTATCTCTACAATGACGCCTCTCTGCTCAGGGTCAGTCACGCTATAGCACAAAAGATCCTCCACAAACACCTTTGCTACACATTAGCACCTTACTGATATAACCTGAAGTACACATATTAGTACGTGTTACTAAGCTGTTATTACCTAAAACTACAATATCTTTCTGAGATTGTATGATGTAATCATATTTAATCTGACTATAATGACTAGAATAACCAGCCCTATGTATCACAGTCCTGTACCTCGAGCTCCTCAAACTCAGTGCAGAATGAGTCTTAACCCTATAAAGTTGCTGTATTATACTCTATACATGAATATCTCTAAATGATCAACACTTCACTGATAAACCTGTCAATCTCCTCCAGTCCTTCTGTGTCTAATTGATCGTTTACACTCTTTTATCAAGTCAAAGTCAAATCTGCTGTTAAATCACTGATTTTATCAAGTAAATGTAAGAATAACTTTGATATTGTTAGTGATATTTCAGCTGGACTGAAGCAGCTTTACTTGATTATCATCATCATTTATTATAAAAATCAGGTTTTGTTGTAGCCGTTTGTCTATTATAACTGTTGTATTGAAGTTTATTTATTATAAGTTATGTATTTGTTTATTATTTTTATTATTTAGTATGTGCCTATTTATAATTGTATTTATGTACTTTAGTTGATTATCGTGCACCTGTCGGGTTAGGAATGTATACGTCACCGCGTGTGGGCGGAATAGCCCAATAGCTAAATAGCTAATCGTTGTTCCCTGAATCCACAGCCAAAATCGAAAGGCCGACAGGTTTATTTTTTCATCTCAATCATAATTGCATTATATGTTTTAAAACTACAGAGCTTTGATCATAAAACTACGCATTTAAATATCATTTTACTAAGACAGTATTGACATTGATATGCATTTTATGTTGATATGTGTTATACTGTTATAAAGATCTCATTGAGTTACATTACAAGCATCAAAATTTCATATAAATATCAGCATCAGCAGAAAACGTCTCGGGTTACGTATGTAACCCTTGTTCCCTTAGAGGGAACGAGACTGCGTCAATGACACTTTGGGGACCCTCCCTTAGCGTAGCGGCTCTGAAGTATGAATGAAAACTAATCCAATCCCAATCCTCACGGTCAGAGGTGAAGGCAGATTGCGCACCTGGTAGGCCGAAGATATAGCCTTAACGATCCAGTTACTGATGGTGGCCTTGGAGGCAGGAAGCTTCTTGGGCGACCCGAAACACACCAGCAACTGGTCCGACTTCCGCCACGAATAGGAACTCTGAATATAGATTCTGAGAGCTCTGACGGGGCAGAGCCAGTGAAGTTTCTCTTCGACTGCCGTTTCATGAGGTGGAGGATGGAAAGCCTGCAGAACCACAGGCCGAGCCGCATTGGATGGAACCTCAGGTAGATAGCCCGGCCTAGGATGAAGGATGGCTCTGATGTCGCCTGGAGCAAACTCCAGGCACCCGTGAGATAGAGAGAGTGCCTGAAGATCTCCTACCCTCCTCAGAGAGGTAATGGCCAACAGGAAAGCCACCTTCAAGGAGAGGTTCTTGGCCTCAGCCGACTCCAGAGGTTCGAAGGGGCCTCAACCAGTCCTTCGAGAACCACTGCCAGGTCCCAGGTGGGAACCCTGGTACGAGCCACAGGTCTCAACCTCCGAGCCCCATGGAGGAAACGTACGACCAGCTGTTGTCTTCCCAGAAGCCCATTACCCAGAGGAGCGTGGAAAGCCGCAATGGCAGCCACGTACAGCTTAAGTGTGGACGGGGTAAGACCAGCAGAGAAGCGATCTTGGAGGAACTCCAGCACTGAAGCCACTGGGCAGTTAACTGGATCCACTTCATGTTGTCTACACCATGTGGTGAAGACATTCCACTTTAGGCCGTACAATTTCCTTGTGGAGGGAGCTCTAGAGCTTAGTATGGTCTCAGTCACTCCTGTTGACAGACCAGCCTCTAGGTACTGTGCCCCCTCAGGGGCCAGACCCAAAGACTCCACAGCTCTGTGCGAGAGTGAAATATTGAGCCCTCCGCCTGTATCAGCAGGTCCCTCCTGATGGGAATCTCCCATGGAGGGCCGTCCAGGAGTGATATGATGTCCGAGAACCATACTCGGGCTGGCCACAACGGAGCTACCAACAGCAGACTGACCTCGTCGCGACGGACCCTCTCTAGAACTCCCGGGAGCAGAGCAATCGTGGGAAAAGCATACAGACGCAGCCTCGGCCACGTCTGCACCATGCGGGGCTGGATGAGTGAGGCAGAACCACAGTGGACAGTGGGTCGTCTCTCGAGACGCAAATAAATCTATTTCCACTGGGCCGAACCTCTGACATATCGACTCCACCACATCCGGGTGGAGCCTCCATTCCCCGGGCCTCAGCCCCTGCCTCGACAGGACGTCTGCTCCTAGGTTTTGGTCCCCTGGGACGTATATTGCTCTGAAAGACAACAGTTTCCCTTGAGACCATAGGAGAATCTGATGCGCCAGTCTGCAAAGAGGGCGCGACCTCAGTCCCCCCTGATGGTTGTCCATCACTGACATATTGTCTGTTCTCACAAGAACGTGGTGACCCTTGAGGTCTGGGAGAAAGCTCCTCAGAGCCCGGAAAACCGCCAACATCTCCAGGCAATTTATGTGCCAGGAGGAATGTTGGTTCTGCCACAGACCTCTTGTAAAGCGGCCGTCCATGACTGCGCCCCAGCCCGTGAGGGAGGCATCCGTCGAAACGGCCCTTCGGTGACATGGCGCTCCCAACACAGGCCCTTGGGACAGAAACCAAGGTTTCTTCCACATTGATAGGGAACGAAGGCATTTGCGAGTAACCCTTATATGCGGAATGGATTTCCCCTCGGAGAAAACCCCTTGGTTTTCAACCACCACTGTAGGGGCCTCATGTGCAGCAGGCCAAAAGGAATCACGGTGGACGCTGCTGCCATGAGCCCTAACACTCTTTGAAAATGTTTCACAGTGATGGCTTGGCCTAGCTTTAACCCGGTCATAGTGGCCAGGATGGACTCGATTCGTGCAGGAGACAACTGTGCCCGCATCATAACCGAGTCCCACACCACTCCCAGGAACGTAGTTCTCTGGGCTGGTGCCAATACGCTCTTTTTCGTGTTGAGTCTCAACCCCAAGCTTTGTGGCCAAGGACGACATCTTGATGCCAAACCGCCATATCTCGAGACTAGGCCAAAATGAGCCAGTCGTCGATGTAATTTAGCACACGGATACCCTGGAGCCTCATCGGGGCCAGAGCTGCATCCATGCACTTGGTGAATGTGCGAGGGGAGAGAGCTAGTCCGAATGGAAGAACCCGATACTGGTACGCCTTGACCCCAAAAGCGAACCTCAGAAACTTCCTGTGAGAGGGAAGGATGGAGACGTGGAAATATGCGTCCTTCAGATCTATCGTGACAAACCAGTCCTCGGACCTGATTTGGTTCACGATCGTGGGAATGGTGAGCATCTTGAACCTGAATCTCCTCAGAGACCGATTCAGATGCCTTAGATCTAGAATCGGACACAACCCTCCATCCTTCTTTGGAACTATGAAGTACCGGCTGTAGAACCCGGACTCCCTGGGCCCTATCTTGCACCCAGCGCAATTGACTTTGTACACCGACGCATGTATCATTACTATTTTGCACCCGCGCAAAGCGCGCTTTTCCCTCCACAGAAGCACGTCGCTAAACTAGGGAATGAACTTGCGCTCCCTGGGCGGTTCAGTGCAAAAAAGGAGGCGTGTTCCGGCGCAAACGTTCCTTCATGCTATTTTGCAGGTTTAGAAAACAATTGCGCCACTAGCCAGGAAAAAATAGTGTAAAGTCAGTGGCGCGTTGCGCATGTTATTCATATGCTATTTTAAGGGCGCATGCTTGGCCATAATCAATGTAGCGTGTGCACAACGCGCATACACTTTGATTCTCTCATCTACACAGAAGCAGCAGTTTTCATTTTTGCAAATCATACATTATTACGATAGATAGATAGATAGATAGATAGATAGACAATTTATTATAAAATCATACATCTAGCTTACGCATTTACCCAAATTATCATACGCCTTTTTAACCGAAGTTAATTCGGGTGGGTTTCTCCATCCCCAATGTCCCTTGACACTTGCGTTTCAGATCGTTAAAATAGGGCCCCCTGTGTGGTGGAGGAACATACTCTATGGCCTCTTTTGCCAGCAGCGAGTGAACTTCCTGTTCTAACACTCGACCCTGCTCTGGGTCCTGCACTGCAGTCCAAAGCACCCCGTTGAACTTCGGTGGGCGAACATGGAACTGCAGTCTGTACCCCTTTTCTACAGTACGCAGGACCCATGATGAAATATTGGAGAGGTTTTGCCATGCCTCGACAAAATACCCTCGGGGCTGGTGTTGAGTTTTTTGCGAGAGCCCTTGACGATTCCCTGAAGCGGAGGACCGGCAAGGGAGTGGTCGACAACGACTCTCGTTGTGCGGACACAAATGCTGTCTGGCCACAAGCTTGTGGGGTGGACAGAACAGGATGCGTTCGCCGGAAACTGATGTGTCGCGAAAGCGCCATAGGCGGCAGGATTCTGACACCAGTTTCCTGAGGGCCCAACGAGAGAGGGGACCTCGATCGCTCTCTCTCGTGGGGGGCGGCCCTTAGAGGTTCCACAGACATTAGGACCTCTTTCCCTTAGCTTTTCTTGCCTGAAGAACAGTTCTTAAATCTGTCCTCTCAGGAGGCTGAGGCAGAGCGTCGTCTAGAGTCCCAAGCTCTCTAAGGGGGAGCTCTAGAGGCGACACTCTCTTTCTGGTCCTGTCTGTACGAGGAGCCTGAAGACGGCCGAGGCTGGCCACCAGCAGCCATCTTCTTAGACCTTGAGCGGCGAGGGATGTACTGCTTAAAAGCTGCGCTCTGCTTCTTAGCTTCCTGCAATCTGTCGACGACCGCATTGACCGCGTCGCCGAACAGACCAGAGGCCGAAACAGGGGCATCCAGAAGAAAAGCCCTATCTTTCTTCTTAATTCCAGAAAGATATAGCCACAGATGCCTCTCTGTGGTTACGAGCGCTGCCATGGAGCGCCCAATAGCACAGGCCGTCTCCTTTGTAACCCGGAGAGACAGGTCTGTGGCTCTGCGCAGCTCAGCGACATCCTCGGGTGTCGGGCCCTCGCACTCATCAATGTCCCTTAGCAGGTTGCTTGGTAGGCCTGTAAAATAGCCATGGTGTGCAGGCTCGCACCAGCCCGACCCGCCGCCATGTATGCCCTGCCCACTAATCCAGATGTCATGCGGCAGGGCTTAGAAGGCAGAGCCGGGGCTTTGAGGGATGAAGCCGCGCCAGGAGAAAGATAGCTGGCCAAGGGCTCCTCATCCCATAACCATTCTCCTTAACCCCCACAATATTACAATAGTCCAATATCGGGGGATTAGACAGGCGAGAAGAAAACGGCCTGTTCCATGACTTACACAACTCGTTGTGTAAGTCAGGAAAGAATGGCAAAGCCCTTCGTGGAGGCTGTGGTCTGTGCTGTAGAAAGCGTTCATCAAGCTTACTGGAAGAATGCGCTTCTCGTTCCTCTTGAGGCCAGCTGATATTTAATTTTTCTACAGCACGAGTTACAACCTCCACAAGCTCCTCATATTTCACTGGAGCAGAGTGAGATGGCATTGTGTGTGTTTCAACCAATTCCCCTTCCACAATGCTGAGCACGTCTAATTCCTCAGAATCAGACAGCTGCAGCACGGGATTCTCAACGCGAACGGAAAAAGCCGCGGGGCGGGCTTCCGCACGGGGAGGAAGGGAATCTGAGCTATCAGACGAGGATCGAGAAGGTGCCGAAGCAGTCTCGATCGCGTCTGCTAGCTCCCTCTGTGAGCCACGACCAGAACCGCGGGGAGCGCGAGGTTGGCCAGCTTCATTGAATATAGCCAGCCGGGAGCGCAGCACTCTGATCGGGAGTGCTTCACAGTGGCCGCAGGCAGCCCCCTCGAGAGCTGCCTGGGCGTGCTGTGCTCCCAAACATTCAACACACAAGTCATGAGTGTCCCCGCCCGTAATATAGCCCGGGCAAGGGTGCACACATAACCTAAACTGATTCTCGCTTGCCATGTCCTAACAACAAACAATTTCTTTTTCACTTTCAGTTCACACACACACAACAGAGAGCGCTTGCTGAAGAGCTAAAGCTAACTCTATGCTGTGCCGGCGTCCTTATCTAGCTTCCGCCTATGCCGTCACTCATTTCGTCACGACGCAACGCCAATAGGATTGGATTAGTTTTCATTCATACTTCAGAGCCGCTACGCTCAGGGGGGTAATTGAGCGCTCGATTTCCGTACCACCCCCGGGAGCCGCCATTGGCAAACAAGCCTTCACCTGCTGTTAGCATCCCATTGACTCCCATTCATTTTGGTGTCACTTTGACAGCGAATAACTTTACATCTGAGGCGTTTAAAGACTCCATTTGTCCATGGTTTATTTCTAAAGAAACACGACAATGTATAAAAGGCTCCATTACCTTGTATCTTACGTTATGCCCCCGTAGAAGCAGTTTTTGTAAAAGTAGGCTAACGATTGCGTCATACCCACGCGACTCTCTGGAAATTACCGTAGAGACAGGAAGAGAAGCTTGCAGTCAATCGGGGGGACGTGGAGGCATAAAGTCCGATAAAGTCAAGGGAGAAGCCCATAGAGAGTCATGACGTTGCTCCTGCTCCTAGCTCATGGACAGCTCCTACTCACACTCTGTATTGTGAAAAGCGCTATACAAATATACTTGACTCTCCGTCTCTGCGAGATTCGGAAGGGAATGGTTCAGATTTCGTTTGGCACAGCTACTAGAAAACTTACAACTGTCAGGCAGGCTGCTCACGTCACATCCACGTCATCAAGCTCAGTTTGAGTCTGCGCAGTACGCTCTGCAATCAGGAAATGAGGGCTTCTAATGTGCTTCACTTCTCTCCGTTGAAACCTATGGGGACGCTGTGTCCAGTTTATATACTGTCTATGGCTACGCTAAGGGAGCGTCCCCAAAGTGTCATTGACGCAGTCGAGTTCCCTTGACAGGCAACAGCATATTTTTGCTCAGTTTGAGTCTCTGAATAAAATTGATCTGTTTTTCCTCCATATTCTCACTCTATCAGACTATATGAGCCATAAAAGCATGTAGCATTCAAATATAATACAAAACATAAAACATTTAAGTCTAAATAAACTGTTCCATTAAAAAAAGATTTCTCTGACTATTATATCATTAATCAGGGTTAAAATATTAAAATCCCTAAACCAGTGTCTTATATCAGCAGGTTATGACCATATAGACCACAGATTATTTTCATCATCATCATCATCATCATCATCAGTCAAATATATTCAGGAGAATTAGAGTTTGACTATAGAGTATATCAGAGAGATGTCCTGTCCCAGAGGTAAATAATATAAAATCCCTCAAATTCTTTCCATCATCATCATTCAAAGATGTTTAGAAAAATGTGTGTGTCATGTAAGAGTTTCATTGTACAGAAAACATCTCAGGTTACGGATGTAATCCCGGTTCCCTGAAGAAGATGATACACAGGGCAACTTTGAGCAATGTTGCTGGGCAACCTGTTTGGAACTCGCTTGGCATGTTTAGAACATGTAGAACAGCTGAGGGGGTTTAACTCCACATCGAGTCTAACAACGCCCTTTAGCTGCTCTACATTCACTGTAAATCACGGCTTCAAGGGGCACATTACTTTATTATACCTGCGGCGTCTTGAGAAACACAGTAAACCTGATTTAGATTTATGCAAGAAATGTTTATTTGTTAATCAGTGATTCAGCAAACGATACGGAGGAACAGTTTATCTGTTGTTGTGTGAGATTACATGTTAGTAGCTTCACAACATGTTTTTACACTTTTTAATTAAATGTAGAGAAAGGAATCATTTTAAAGAGAGATCCAGTATTATATCTTCATATTTCTTAGTTAACACTTTTTATTGATGATCTGATATGCTGCTAAAGTTTTTAAGGACTTGAACTGGACAAACATACATCAGTTTGTGTTATTAAGAATGTGTTCAAGTGGATAAACATGAACCTGATCCATAATCCTCAGATTTGAACTAGAACATGATCATATTTGTGCCTTTTGCTCAATTATGATCCTCAACTCGGAGTGTGTTGCATTATGGTATAAATAATTTTCTGATCACTTTTCAACAGATTAGACCATGTTGAACTATTTTCTTTGACTGACATCATCACTGTATAATGTAATAAGTTGACTTTACTTAGAAAAAGTGAGGAAACTGATTGCCTTAAAATTTCTAAGTAAAGTAGTGTATTCATTTTTAGTTGGCAAAACTTAATTAATTAGTAAAGAAAACTGGTCCCACTTTACATTAAGTGGCTTTGAGTATTATGTACTTACATTGAAAAATATGCACAATGTACTTATTGTGTTCATGTTGTATTGTTGGTCAAGTACTGTTAACTCAAAATCATTAGTTGTGTTAACTTATTATTAGAGTTCACATTACTAGGACAATCTTAGGCAAAACATTATTTATTACTGATCAATTTTATTCAGGCATTATAATGCAGCTTAAGGGTTAGTTCACACATTTATGTAAATTCTTTCATCATTTACTCTCCCTCATGACGTTCCAAACCCATGAGACTTTGGTTAGACTTTGAAACACAAAATTAAGATATTTTTTTTAATGAAATCTGAGATTTCTGTCCCTCCATTAAAAGTCCAGGTAAACAAAATGTAAAAGGTCCAAAAAGCTTGAACATGTAGAACTGCGCATGACCATTCGACAATTTCACAATACTCATTATTTTAATTGAAATTATTGGATAATTGAATCTATTAGGTTTAATAACTTTCTGTGCTAAAAAGTTGTCATTACTAAGTTAAACTCCGTAAGGTCAACAAACATATTCAAAATAAGTTATAATCACTAAATTTTATTAGTAAGATCATCATACATTTTACAGAGTTGGTGTAGGAGTGTTGTGTAAGTTTCACTTTATAGGAAACAGAAACACTCAGTACTCACACTGTATCTGTGGCCTCTTGAGAAACACAAGAACACGAATACAGAGACAGAGAAACTGCTCATTTATTAGCATGTAAGATGACATATTAATAGCATCATTGGATTTTATGAACCGGTTTAGTTGGACCCAGAGAACAGGGAACATTCCCTCAAAGTTATGAACTCACATTCTTACAGTAACATCTGGTCTTTAATAATGTTCTCAAAACACTAGCACCAAAACATTATTTATAGATCGATCATGGAGCGTTTCTTTACTAACACGTTTTAGTTGGACGTTCGTCTGATGTTTTTTAAATGTTACTTCTTGTATCAGAACGTTCAGAGAACATTCAAGATTAACGTTCCATAATGATTGAAGAATAATACGATGAAATGTTTCCTTAACGTTCACATAACCAAGAGAAGTTTTGTTAGCTGAGGAAATATCATGGGTTTGCGTTCAGAAGAAAGTGAACTGGTTGAATACGTTTGAATAAAGCAGAAGCTGATCAGGGTTATGAAATCAGACATTTATGTAATGTGATCTTTCTCGCTCTTAGCAGCATTCCAAAGGGTTGGGCTTATCAGACTATAAATGAGCAGTCATTTACCAACTTTTCATTTACATGATCCACCAAACCAAGTGCTTTAACAAAAGCTATCCGGTGCAGAAGTTTCAGGCATACAGGTCTATCGACTGAGTGACTGAATTGTAGGCCGACATACAGAGTCTCTCCATCTAAGAGAGAGTAGTGTCTTGGTGGCTCCTGCCCCGGGATCAACTGCTAAAAAAAAATGAGCTGTAAGTTATTCTGATCTGATTGAGTTAGTTTGGACTACAGTGCATATGATCTTTTCCTCATTTCTCTTTTTCTGACTCCTGGTTTCCATTATAGAGTTCTTCACCAGAAGACTGTCAGCTGTTTCTACCGACATGGATTTCTCTGTAAGTATTTAAACTGATGTTCACGTTCACTGCTTCAGACGCTGATCATCATGTGCTTGATGTTACTATTATGCTTTAAAGCAGTGAGTCTTTTTCTTCTTTTGCAAATGTGACCTGCTTTTAAGAGGAATATTAATGGCTGTGTGTAATAATTACATGTATGTTGCCTTTAAAGGTCCCGTTCTTCGTGATCCCGTAAGCCACATTATTCACTGTGAAATAATCAAACATGCGTATAAAACATTTAAACTTGTATTTGTTAATCAGTGATTCAGCAATCGATACAGAGGAACAGTTTATCTATTGTTGTGTGAGACTTGTCTAATGCTTTTTAAATGTTTCTACTTTTCTTCAGATGAAAGACGTTCAGGTGGAGGGTGTGAATGATGATTTCACTATGGACCGTGATTCTTCTCTAGCGGTGAGTTACAACTTTGATCTCTGTGAATTAATCTTTCATTGTAGAATCAAAGTCCAAATTAACTTTTGCTTCACTGCAAAACATTAAGACTTTATATCTTCAGTCCTTTTGCTTCTTCAGTAAATGTATCTTGATTTAAGAATATTTAGATATTTGTGCTGGAAAACAAGAAGAACATCAGACATCTAAACATAAATAACTGCAAACTAAACTAAACACAAGTTTAATACTAAAGTGCAACAGAAGATTGTAAGATATTCTAATGGTGGCCAATAGAGACATATAACAGGAATAAAACATCAGAATAAACATAAAAAATAATATAGAAATATACAGAAATACAGGAAAATCAGTATTCCATTACAAAATAAAAACATTAAATAACACATTAAATTTACTGTTTTCTCAATAACCGAAGCAAATAAACGATAATGAATTTAGAATCTGTTCAGATATTGAGTTACAGTACTCTTATACTTATAAATGTTTAAATAACTTTAGACCAAAGCATTGTCACCTGTCTCAACCTTCACAGGATATAATTAACCAATAATGTTAAATCAAACATAATAACTAAGTGTCATTTTACAGTGATATAAAACCGCTGATGTGTTTGCTGTGAGAGTATATAAGCCTCAAATGTTTTGATTTTTATTTGATATTTTCAAACTTTTATTGGAAATTTGGTTCTCAAATGAGTTTTTTCCTGCGTAAAGCGGCATAACTTTCTTTCACTAATAATCATCTCTGGCAGTAAAAGCCCATCACAGGAGTGTTAATGTGTGTGTTTCTCATGTCAGATGTGTTTCTGTTTGAGCTCAGTCATGGTTTTAAAGTCATCTGACTATAATGACTAGAATAACCAGCCCTATGTATTACAGTCCTGTACCTCGAGCTCCTCAAACTCAGTGCAGAATGAGTCTTAACCCTATAAAGCTGCTGTATTATACTCCATACATGATCAACACTGATAAACCTGTCAATCTCCTCCAGTCCGTCTGTGTCTGATTGATCGTTTACACTCTTTTATCAAGTCAAAGTCAAATCTGCTGTCAAATCACTCATTTTATCAAGTAAATGTAAGAATAACTTTGATATTGTTAGTAATATTTTAGCTGGACTGAAGCAGCTTTACTTGATTATCATCATCATTTATTATAAAAATCATGAGTATCAAATATGATCATCAGTTTTATTTGTTCATCTTTCAATCATCAGTAGCCCTGTTTACATGCACACTTTTTTGCTATTCTGATTGAGATCGTTCTGATTGACGGATTCCGGTTGACTGTTTACATGGGATGTTATCTAAACCGATCTGGTGTTTACATGTGCTGACGCTTTAAATCGAAATCATTTTGTGACATGCGCACACAGCTTGTCTGCTGGATCTGGAAGCTCATTATTCCCACGTTTTCAATCCTGTCAAGATGGTGCATCACTTAATTGTCGCGTTAGTTGTAGGCATCAGCCGCGTTTCCACTGTCGGGCCAGTGAGCCATAAACGTGCCATTTTATTGTATTGCGTAGGCTATTGTTCTTTGTTAATTATTGTCTTGTTTTGTATTTGCATCAGTTTTTCATTCTCATACTCATATCACACTCATTATAGCATATAATTAAATATAGGCCATCATTATTGTAAAAAAAAGAAGAAAAAAAGGAAGTTTTATCAGAAAACCATTTTTGTTGTTTAATTGGATATTTAAAACCCAAGAATAGATGTTTTACCACAGGTTTACAATAAAAAGCGATATCATAATGAATTAATTTGTGTCAAAATTGCACATTAGTCACAGAAATAAAGTGGTTTACAGTTTATGACATTTGTGAACGTTTACAAAAGAAAGAGGACACAAAACGTATTCGCGTCTGTTTCTGTGTATTTGGTAGCCTAGTAACAGGACGTATTTACATCACATTTAGAAAGAATGTTAATTTCTACAAATATGCCACCGAAAATATGACCTGAGGAGCTTTAGCACTCTCTCCCAGAAGGATACAGTTATATTTTCAGTCAGAGAAAAAGAGGATAGTCCGAGACATAGGCTACTGAAAGATAAAATAAAAACAGGATTATGATTTGTCTGATTTCTTCAAGCGTACATATTTACCATGTTTACTATGGTAATGGTTAGCGTGCATAGTTTTTTGCATCGGGTATAAATATTCCTACCTTATACGGTGATCAGAATCTACATCGGATCACAAACAGAAGGCGTAATGTTAGTTGACAGAATTATCTGGCGCAAAACCAGGCATGCGCAGAAAGACGTACACTCAAAGTAAACGGATCAGCTCGTTTACATGGTGTAATCTTTCGTTTGATCGGTTCATGAAAAGGTTTATTCCACCCTCTTCAATCCGACTGAAATTTCAATCGGTTTGAGCATTTTTATTCCAATTGAGGTGTTGACATGGAGCATTTTCATTCTGATTGGACTTTTAAACTGGTTATAATCGGAATACAATGCTACATGTAAACGGGGCTATTGTATTGCATTGCTCCACAGGCTCTGGCGGGTTAATAAAGACCTTCTGAAGTGAAGCGATGCGTCGTGTAAAAAAATATCCATATTTAAAACTTTATCGACTAAAATAACTAGCTTTCGGCAGACGGCCTACAAAAGTCGGCTCCTCCCACATTTCTCTTTAAAAAAAATTTGTTTTAGACTTCTTATTCGTGTGACTGGAGTTTAGTTTTGTCCGATCCTCTGCGCTTCCGCGTTCGTCATTACGTCATGCGCCGGGTCAAGTGTTTCTCTTTGGCCGTAAATCGATGCGTACTAATACAGCTAGTTATTTTAGCTGATAAAGTTTTAAATATGGATATTTTTCTTACACGAACGCATCGCTTCACTTCAGAAGGCCTTACTTAACCCCCCATAGTCGTGTAGAGCACTTTTATCATGGATGGATGTACGTTGATGGACTTCCAAAAAAATATACCAATTCACTCCCATTATCAAGCTTGGAATAGCCAGGACATTTTTTTAATATAACTGTGATTGTATTCGTCTGAAAGAAGAATGTCATATAATCATGGGTAAATCATCAATGGGAGTAAATCATGGGCTAATTTTCATTTTTGGGTGTAAACTATAACTTTGACTAATAAAACCTTATTTTGAAGTGTTACCAACATTATTTATACATTGTTCATGGAACACTTTGGTTGAATAATCATTTAATGTTTTTTAAATGTTAAAATGTTTTTCAGGTGCCAGACGTTCAGCCAGACGTTCAGCCAGACGTTCAGCCAGACGTTCAGCCAGACGTGTATGTTCTGTTTTAGTTTTGTTTTCTCTCTGTTTTCCCTGTTCCTGTTTGCTTGTTCTTATTAGTTTCACCACAAAAAAATCATAATAATGGCAAGCGAACAGCATTTCAGGAAGTGTGTTCATCCCTACCCACGTTATATCACGGGTGGGATACATATATGTATGTAACTGTATGTTGTTTGTTTGGGAGCTCAGTCAGTCAGCTTTTGTGGGGGCTGAATTGGGCACTCTTTAGGTGTCCCATAGCCTCAGGTCCTGCTTCTGCCAAGGCAGAGTAGTGGCTCAAGTCGTGGGGTTAGAGATGGGCCTCGCCCTTTCTCTGCCCTCACCTGCCAGGTCCAGTGTTTCTGTGGTTATTTCTGCCCTGAGTGAAGCACCGGTACTGCAATTATCCAGTTCTGAGGAGCTGGATGTTGTTAGTATCGAGACAGGAGACACTGAAGACTCGCCACTTTAGACTCCCGCATTTGAGGAGCTCGTGGAGGTTGTCACTCGTGCCGTAGTTTTTAGCTTTATAGTTTTCTGGTCGATGACGTCTCCCGCCTATGATGTTTCGTCTCGTCATTGGACTGATTTCATACGTGCGTCACGACACAATCACACAGAGGCGTTCACACAGTGTTTCAATGCAGCGCCTCATTCCCTTTTCAGGGAACCATGGTTACATACGTAACCAAGACGTTTTCATGGTAACTCATTAGTTAATCATTCTGTTCAGCTGTGCCTGTTTAACCCCATTCAGTCTGTGTATACTGTATATACTCCCGGTTTTGTTCAGTTCTTAGGGCCCTTTCACACCTACCTTGTTTGGTCTGGATTTTCAGACTTTTCAGTTTGATCCGAATCAAAATTACATATGTGAAACCTCCCCCGGACCACGGTCCGGACTAAACAGACGAAATTTGGTCCGACAAAAAGAGGTAGTCTCGGTCCGGCTCAAACTGAACAAAGGTTTGGTTCATTTCTAGTGTGAAAGCATTTTCTGTATGGTTCGGACTTTCAGAACATTTACAGGAAGTTCCGGTGGTTCCCGCGTAGCCTAAACAACTGAAGAAGAATATTTATGTGCAGATCTGTCAGTCCTGCTCACTGCGTTTCTTCCAGCTGATTCACACACACACACACACACACACACACACACACACACACACACACACACACACACACACACACACACATTTGTCCTGCATCCTGCCAGCGACGATAAAATGTTTGCACATCGAGGACATAGTATTTGGTGAATTTGAACTAGCCTCGAGTATAGCTGGTGCTGCAGGGAGTAATGCCATAATAATAAAAGTATAGTGGCAACAATATGCGTCTGTTCATAAATTGTTCTCAAAGTTACCCACCGAATTGACAACACGTTGACGTCAGACGCACGTCCGTTTACAAACCAATCAATGTCAAGATGCAGCAAAGAGATGATGACGACAGGACGCAAGTGTGTCATGTAAAGTTCTTTAGTGTGCTCGCATAATTCGCCAAACCAAAAGTTCCGGTGGTTCCCGCGTAGCCTAAACAACCGAAGAAGAATATTTATGTGCAGATCTGTCAGTCCTGCAAACAACGTTTCTGTCAGTCATTCAAACAGCGATTCTTCCAGCTGATTCACACACACACACACACACACACACACACACACACACACACACACACACACACACACACACACACACACACACACACTTGTCCTTCATCCTGCCGGCGATGATAGAATGTTTGCACATCGAGGACATAGTATTTGGTTAATTTGAACTAGCCTCGAGTATAGTTGGTGCTGCAGGGAGTAATGCCATAATAATAAAAGTATAGTGGCAACGATATGCGTCTGTTCATTCATTCTTGTCAAAGTTACCCGCCGAATTGACAACACGTTGACGTCAGACACACATCCGTTTACAAACCAATCAATGTCAAGATGCAGTAAAGAGATGATGACGACAGGACGCAAGTGTGTCTTGTAAAGTTCTTTAGTGTGCTCGCATAATTGCAATGTGAAACCAAACCAAAACTAACCAAATGTATACAATGTATCAAAACACAAACTTTGGTTCCGACCTTGGTGCGGACTTTCAGGTGTGAAAACGCCCTTAGTCTGTTCTCGTTTATGGTATCCTGGTTATTTTGCTTCTCCTAAAGAACTCTGTGTTTCTTTTGGATCTGTTATTAAAGACTGTTTGATTATCTACTCCAGTCGTTGTGCGTTTAATACAACAGCTACCTGTGACCATCTGTTTTCTTCCAAACCACTAGATGGTTTAAAATAGGGCTTGTGGAGTCTGATGAAATCATCAGCGACAACACACAGTTAATTCTGAGGTAAGTTGATCTAATATTTAATGCTGTAGATTGATTAGGTGATGAGAATAGATCAAATTGTGTTTTTCATTACATTTTCATTTACAGTTTTTCATTAACTGTAGAATAAGTAAAACATATTGCTTTAAAACATATTCACCAACGGGATAAAAAGCCCTGCTAGTGAAGTACAAGACACCTCATTACTTTTGCATTTATATGATTTCTTATCAAAACAAAACAAACAAAAATGTCTTTCCCACAAACAACGCTAATTTTCCTTATGATGAGGCTTTAGCCCCACAGAAGACTGAATGATTATGTTCTTCATTGCTTCAGATATATTTACAATCATTCATGTGATTTTACCAGGGCCCACAGCCATCGATCGGGTCGTCTGCGGAGAAAACGGAAGGCGATTCCATCTGAGGTGGGCTTCTGGTCCGAGTCATTTATTCTTTGTCACATGACAGCTGCACATGTACAGAAATAAGAGCTGATTCGTTCACCTCTCCTTGTCACATGACCACCGCTTCATGGGCTCTGATGCTGCGTTCATGCCATGTTATAGTTACCGTAATTACGAGATGGTAACCCGTGAGGTTCCACTCTGAGCTGTTCACAACCTCGGACTCGGAATGATGTGTTTCTATAGCAACATTATCAGATGCAGAAATAACATTTTCAGAACTTACTGGGAACATTAGAAAAACGTTCTTAGAAGAGATTTCTGTTAGCTTAGGAAATGTAATGGGGTTGCGTTCAGAAGAAAGTGAACTTAATGAAGGAGTTTGAATAAAGCAAATGCTGAACAGGGTGGATTTGATCTGTCTCACTCTTAGCTGCTTTAAGAAAAGCTAAATTTTAAGTAGTTTTAATGATAATTTTATTGAGATTATAATGATTATGGTTTTATGCTAATTTCTCTTTTATCTGATTTCTGTTGTGTATTATAGAGTTCTTCACCAGAAGACACACCGAGCTCTGACCAGGTTTCTCTGTAAGTACATTAAACTGACGCTCACTTTCACTGCTTTACACGCTGCTTCATCATGTGCTTGATGCTACTATTATGTTTTAAAGCAGTGAGTCCTAAAGTTTTTTTGCGAATGTGACCCTGTTGAGGGGAAAAGAGCCAATTATATAACAAAAATAAAATAAATTATATAATCATTTTAAAAGTAACTATTCCTTTTAAAGGTGGGGAAAGTCGTTTTTGAAATGTACTGTTGGCCAATGTTGTTATTTGAAATCAACCCAAACAAACACACCACTTCTTCATTGCTCCGCCTCCAAAACTCACCCTCCAATCCTATCAGCCCTGCTCGGAGTTGGCCTCGAACCCTGATCCACTGCAAGCGAGTCGAGTGTGCTAACACTGATGCTAAACACCGCATTCACTAGCAGTCGTCAGCGCGACTCTCGCTAGCTGGCCTCCGTTACGCACACAATCCGAGAGAGGATGTTTGTTTATCATAGCAGAAGCACAACAGAATAATGCTTCACGGAAAATAAAGCACAGATGATGAATGAACGACAAGGAAGCATAAAACATGAACATACGGTACACAATAGTAATTACAAACAAGAGTTAGTTGTTAGTTGCCAACAGCACATCAGCTCCAGACACAATGGCACTGAAACCCAGTGTTACACCGTGTTACTCAATGTTACTCAGTGTTACACGTGTGTTACCAATGCGTTACTAACGTGTTACTAACGTGTTACTCACTGTTACTCACTGTTACTCAATGTTTCTCACGTGTAACCAACGTGTTACCAACGTGTTACGTAAGGAATAATTGACGACAGGCCGTTGAATTATTAGAAAAATAATGCACACCCGAGGTGGTAATGCGGTCACGACGCGAAGCGGAGTTACACCTCGGGTGTGCATTATTTTTCTAATAATTCAACGGCCTGAAGTCAATTATTCCGCGTATACTACAGTTACCACACCTCGAAACATTGTTCAGATTATGTATTTCAAGACGTTTGTAAAGTTTTTGTCATTAAAACGCTCTTGTATGTAGGACTAATTTCTTACGCATCTAATCCCATGCCTCCGTTGCTAATTCCAAAACGTGATTTTAGAGTTAGTAACGGAGGTTTGAGCCACTGATAGCAGATGCTGGACACACGACTAGCTGACACATTCTCTGACTGTTTTCATCGCAGCATATTTTAAACACCGACTTTGAACACAGACTGAATGCGCTGAACACACGTTTGGACATGATCAGTCATAACGTATCAAATTACATTCATAACCGGCCTTAAAGTGTGTCCCCGGCTTTATGCAGTTATTAATGCAGTTATTAGAGAGAGATGTGCAATAATGAGACAGAAAAGCATGTGCATCATTATTATTTTTATTTATTAATTCAATTTGTTTTAATTAATTCGTTCATTCTTTTTTTTTTCTATTATTGACAGATGACAGTAGACTAGCCAAATAAATGAAACACAAAACCCTTTTAACGAGTAGGCCAATCAATAATTATTTATTTGTTAAATTATCTGCAATAAAAATCCGTGCTGCAGGACTATCCATTTATTTAGCCTATATTCAGTTTAATTTTCTATTGATTATATAGGACTATATACTTTATTTATTAAAATTAAACTGCATGTTTCCATTGATTGTGAAGCTAGACATTGAAAATTGCAGATCAAGCGCATGGGGCTAAATGTTTTTTCTTGTTATGAATTGTATCCTATTTTCCGTTATTACTGTTAACTACGCGAAGTGATATGGAACTGTAATGCGGTTGAGACCTGCCTGGAACTACTTTAGCCGTGCGTTTCCCTGAAAATAATGCACACCTTAGAACGTTCGTCAACCAATCAGATTCAAGCATTCAACGGCCCTGTAGTATAATCAGTGTTACTCAGTGTTACTCAATGTTACTCACGTGTTACTTACGTGTTACCAGCGTGTTACTAACGTGTTACCAACGTGTTACTAACGTATTGAGCAAATCAAAGCAACATTCTCGTGTGTTTTCAGGCCTTCCCGCTTCGCTCTCTCCAGCGCTGGACATAGCTTCTAATATTAACGTGGGTCCTAAAGCTCTTTCCTGATCACCTTTATTTTCCAGTGATTTCTTCTGAGCTTTTCTCTTTTGTATTGTGTCTCATCTCTATTTCTGCAATCGTTCTTCAGTTCAAATCTCCCTCTTGCTCGTTCTCTCTCCTCTACCTTCATACGAGTCCACCTACTGCTGATTGGCTACACGTTTGTTGTTGATATTTTAAAGCATATTTCAAAAACGACTTACCCCAACTTTAACATTTACATAAATTCCTTCAAAGATCCACCAGATCTTCAAACATACAAACTTATAATTGACAGGTAACTTCAATACAGATAAATATAGATTTTGCAAGTATGTATAACAGTATGAGTCAGTGAGATTGGAACATGGAGAAGGTTGGAGGTCAGATGAGAGAATCTCAGATACAAGAGACTCTGCTTTAACACAGTTTATTATAATGAAGAAATATATAATAATAAAGTAGTAGGGCATTTGATAAGAGCATGATTATGTGTGTCATTTACATAAACATTCTGCGGTTTATTATATTGTGTATCACTTTTGCTCTTTTTTTTTTTTAATAGATCCATTACCAGAACTGAATCGTGTGAGATGATGTATGATGGATATTTTATCATAAATATTGATTCACAGGTCTTTTATAGAGACTTATATACCAAAAACAAATCTTTGGAATATTTATCAAATCGAATTCAAAATATGAATAACTACAGCGATTTTAAACCAAAATATTTAGAAAATAACTATAATGACACTTTTAATGAATTGTTAAATAATCTTGATGAAGACACAAAGAAGTCTATTAAAGAAAAGAAACAGCTTGCTTGTGTATTTTTTAGAAGGAAAGATGGATCATTTGACAATAATAGAACTAGAGTTTTAAAACTAAAGTGCCTCTCAGTAGGAGAGCATACTGAAGATGAAATAATTATATTACTACTAGAAATTTATCAAGAAAGTAACTGTGATTATTCAGAAATTTATGTCTTCTCTACAAATAACCCATGTTTAGCAAGGAAAGACTATCTGCCCTGCATGATCGGGATTTTCTTTATGGCATATATATTAAATGAGAAGCATGGCATAAAAACAATTACTGGATATACTAAACATTATGGCTTAAATGGCTCATATGAAAAACATTTGCCTTTTTACCCTATTAAAGATTGTATTTATACTTTTGATTCCCAAACATTAGGAAGCAAAGATATAATTTGCTCCAATAAAGAGCAAAAAAACAAAAAACATACAAAAGTTGACTTACACAATGTTGCATTTTTAAACCCAGTTTATGAACTAATTATTGCAGAAGAACAAAATACAACATTTAAAATGAGAGTTACTGCATCCAAACCACAATGTAATCTTCAGAAATCTTTTCCAAAAATATCCAGTTCTATACCTTATAATACAATTAATACAATTAATACAATTAATACAATTAATACAAGTAATACAATTAATACAATTAATACAATTAATACAATTAAAGACCATTTGTTTAAAATAGATCCAGAATTAGGTGAAAAAACTTTTGATGATTTTCGTACATGTGGTTTAGAAAGATTTAAGAAATATTCCAAGAAAATACATGATCTTTTAATTACTTGTGATAAAAATATTTATGAAAAAATCCACAAACATCTGCAAACACTTTTCTTTCCCTGGTGGGCTAAAACCCTGGAAGAAGCATCCAGCAGTTTCTTAAATGAGAAACTCAATCACAAGCTTCAAAATTGTGCTTTGCATCTTTTTTCAATGGACACCGCAGAAATACAATTTTTTGAATTTGGTCTTGTGAATTTTAAGTGTTAAATTGTGTCTGTTCTTGTAAACATTTAAATAAATATACATATTTGGCTCAATCATTGTCGTTGTGCAGTATTGCTTTATTTATGATGCTCTTGTGTGAGAATATGTGTGTCAGATTCATGATCTGTTTCATCTTAGTTTTCTCTGTGTTCAGTTTCTGTTTGCCTGTTTTTCTTTGACAGTTTTTGACTCATTGTTTCATCACATTCACATATTAAGTAACTCTTTAGATCCTTTAAGCCTTGAGTTCTCCTTTATTCTTTGTCCTGTATTGTTTAACGTTTATAGAAGAATGGTTGTGTTCCTCTGTGAAATATATATATATAGAGAATATCATACATTCATCATTACATATACATACACACAGAGTATGGATTTTTGTTTTTAATCAAAAGAACAGAACACTAAACTTGGTTAGATATTGGTTATTGTAAAGTGTTACCTGTGTATGTTGAAATGTTTCCATCTTGATTAAAGTAACAGCTTGTTCCCGACTCAATGTCACCAATCAAGGCTCAGAATACTAGAGATTTGATTGATCTGCTGCTGTTCGATAACTGATGCACATTGACACTGAATCTCATGAATGAGTCTCTGTTAAACGGGTATAAAGACAATAATTCTGCTTTCTGCAAATATAGATATGTAAATGTAAGCGGGTTGATTTGTGTGATGATGCTGACGTTGAGCTGTGAAGTGTTCCCAGATCCAGGAAAACTGGATTCCTCATGACTCGAGCTCTGCCTGTACTTCAGATCCGCCAGCAGAGGGCAGTGATGATCTCACATGCAGCGCTGAGGAGTCTGGGAAATAAACCAGTGACTCCTACACTCATTATTACTGACCACTGCTCTCACCTGTCATGAGGTGTTGTTTCCATGACGACCAAAGCATTGCCATTATAACCATCACAGGCTTTAATTAACTGATAATCTTACATCAAACATATTCACTAAGTGTCGTTTTACAGTGATATAAAACCACTGATGTGTTTGCTGTGAGAGTATATAGGCCTCAAAAGTTTTTATTTTTATTTTATATTTTCAAACTTTTATTGGAAATTTGGTTCTCAGATGAGTTTTTTTCCTGTAAAGCGGCATAACTTTCTCTGATCATCTCTGGCAGTAAAAGCCCATCACAGGAGTGTTAATGTGTGTGTTTCTCACGTCAGATGCGTTTCTGTTTGCTATAAACTCACACCCTGATTCTCCTAAACATATTTGACTGATGATGATGTACAGAATGTGCTGAGAATCAGGTTTGGTCGGATAAAAGGAAAACACAAACTCTTCTGTGTGGATAATAGATGATGGTGTCTGATTCTTCTTCAGTGTTGATTCGGTTCAGATCTGTGAGCTCAGTCATGTGTTCCTCAGTAAATCATCTCTACAGACGTCTCTCTGCTCAGAGTCAGTCACGCTGGAACAGATCCTCCACAAACACCTTTACTACATATTAGCAGCTCACTGATATAACCTGAAGTGAACATATTAGTACATGTGTTACTAAGCTGTTGTTACCTAAAACTACAATATCTTTCTGAGATTGTATGATGTAATAATATTTAATCTGACTATAATGACTAGAATAACCAGCCCTATTTATTACAGTCCTGTACCTCGAGCTCCTCAAACTCAGTGCAGAATGAGTCTTAACCCTATAAAGCTGCTGTATTATACTCCATACATGATCAACACTGATAAACCTGTCAATCTCCTCCAGTCCGTCTGTGTCTGACTGATCGTTTACACTCTTTTATCAAGTCAAAGTCAAATCTGCTGTCAAATCACTCATTTTATCAAGTAAATGTGAGAATAACTTTGATATTGTTAGTAATATTTCAGCTGGACTGAAGCAGCTTTACTTGATTATCATCATCATTTATTATAAAAATCAGGTTTTGTTGTAGCCGTTTGTCTATTATAACTGTTGTATTGGAGTTTATTTATTACAAGTTATGTATTTGTTTATTATTTGTATTATTTAGTATGTGCATATTTATAATTGTATTTATGTACTTTAGTTGATTATGGTGCACCTGTGGGGTTAGGAGTGTATACGTCACCGCGGGTGGGCGGAATAGCCCAATAGCTAAATAGCTAATCGCTGTTCCCTGAATCCACAGCCAACATCGAAAGGCCGACAGGGTTATTTTTTCATCTCAATCATCATTGTATTGCATTATATTTAAAACTACAGAGCTTTGATCATAAAACTAAGCATTTAAATATCATTTTACTAAGACAGTATTGACATTTATATGCATTTTATGTTGATATGTGCTATTCTGTTATAAAGATCTCAATGAGTTACATTACAAGCATCAGAAACTCATATAAATATCATCATCTGCATATTTTTGCTCAGTTTGAGTCTCTGATTTAAATTGAACTTTTTTCCCTCCATATTCTCTCTATATCCGACTATATTAGCCATAAAAGCCTGAAGCATTCAAATATAATACAAAACATAAAACATTTTAGTCTAAATAAAGTGTTCCATTCAAAAAAAGATTTCTCTGACTATTATCATTAGTCAGGGTTAAAATATTAAAAGGATTGAACGAGTTTAATCCCTAAACCAGTGTCTTATATCAGCAGGTGATGACCATCTAGACCACAGATTATTTTCATCATCATCATCATCATCATCATCATCATCATTATCAGTCATCATTATCAGTCAAATATATTCAGAAGAATTAGAGTTTGACTATAGAGTATATCAGAGAGATGTCCTGTCCCAGAGGTAAATAAATTCTTTCAATCATCATCATTCAAAGATGTTTATGAAAATGTGTGTGTCACGTAAGAGTTTCACTGTATAGAAACTAGGGTTGGGCATCGTTTTGATTTGAACGATTCTGATTCCGATTCCGATTCTTCCTTTCGATTTCGGTTCTTTTCGATTCTCGATTCCGATTCTTTGAGGGGTGGAGTCAAAATCTGTCACGTGCTCATTTCACAGAGGAAATGTTATTTTGATTCAATAATGAGTAAATTAGGAATCCCTCTGCACCAGACCAAAAAGCATTTATATATGCAGAACTTGCACCCTGGTCTGGACTCTTTGGATATGTATAAACTAACTCAATGCATTAAAGCTTGCTTTAAAACACCATTGAGAATTTGTATCATTTTCCGGTCGCAGCTTAAAATGGTTTTAAGTTTTAAAAAAAGATGTTAAAATATGTTATATTTAGCATTTTATATGCATCTAATAGCTACCTTGCTTAGCACGCTATAAACATTCTCTATTCATATGAAAATACCCCAAATCGCGTTGGTCCACGTGAGATGATTGACAGCTGTAGGGTACCGTGAATGAGAGCGCGCTGATCACACACTGACACGAATCAGGAAGAGCAGAGACATAGCTCGCTGTGTTCACTGTTTGAGCTCTTCAGATCGCATAATGAATAGAAATGTGATAAAATTATGAAATATTTTACAAACATGTGATGATAAATCATTATTTATCCAAATATGCGCACCATAGGACTAAGAGCCCTGGCGGATGCTATTGCGTATTTGAACACAAATAAATCGTAGAAGATGTGAATGACTGCTTTATAATTATGAATTTATGAGTGATGATTTTTATTCAAAATAACGAACGTTACCAAACAGAATCAAGGAATGGAACTACCTGTTTTATAATTATTATTTTGCACTCCTGGCGTTACTAATGTTGGTCGCGCAGGGTTGCCTGAGGAGAATGAGACAGTGGACCGCGCAGCACGTCGAACTAGCGCACTCCTTGTTAATTCTGTACACCATGATGCAGGCGTCGGTGTTTAGTCATATTTGTAGTGCATCTATTCCTCCCGTGCAAGAAATAAGTCACATGTATTGCACTGTGCCGACCCAGGCTTTTTTAAGGTGAAATAAAGCGACGCTTTTGAGCGCCGCTTACCAGCACGTAATGGTTGCATGGCTGCAACAGAACAAGCGGGCGCGGGCGCGGCAAGCACTTCCGTAAATCCAGTGGCCACTATGGAAACCAAAACTTGCGCGTTTGGAACCGATGATCGGAATCGAAAACAAATTTTCTAAACGATTCCGATGGAATCGTTATTTTGGAACCGGTTCCAGTTGGAACCGGTTCTCGATGCCCAACCCTAATAGAAACCGTCTCAGGTTACGGATGTAACCCCGGTTCCCTGAAGAAGATGATACATACTTTTTGAGCAATGTTGGAACTCTTTGGAACTCGCTTGGCATGTTTAGAACATGTAGAACAGCTGAGGGGGTTTAACTCCACATCGAGTCTAACAACGCCCTTTAGCTGCTCTGCACTCACTGTAAATCACGGCTTCAAGGGGCGTATTGCTCACTCCTAGGGCGTCAAAAAATAAATAAAAAATAGCCTAAAGCTAAAAAATAGCCTTAATCTGACGCATAAGGCAAACCGTTGAAATCAATTCCTTGTTCGTCAATATAGTGACGCCTAGGAGTACCTTCGACGTCTTCTCTGTGACGCGGAAGGCACTTCACCATGCTTCAGTTTTTGACGCCCTGGCCTGCGGCATCTGGAGAAACACAATAAACCTGTTTAGATTTATGCAAGAAATGTTTATTAGTTAATCAGTGATTCAGCAAACGATACGGAGGAACAGTTTATCTGTTGTTGTGTGAGATTACATGTTAGAAGCTTCACAACATGTTTTTACACTTTTTAATTAAATGTAGAGAAAGGAATCATTTTAAAGAGAGATCCAGTATTATTTCTTCATATTTCCTAGTTGACACTTTTTATTGATGATCTGATTTGCTGCTAAAGTTTTTAAGGACTTGAACTGGACAAACATACATCAGTTTGTGTTATTAAGAATGTGTTCAAGTGGATAAACATGAACCTGATCCATAATCCTCAGATTTGAACTAGAACATGATCATATTTGTGCCTTTTGCTCAATTATGATCCTCAACTCGGAGTGTGTTGCATTATGGTATAAATAATTTGCTGATCACTTTCCAACAGATTAGACCATGTTGAACTATTTTCTTTGACTGACATCATCACTGTATAATGTAATAAGTTGACTTTACTTAGAAAAAGTGACGAAACTGATTACTTTAACATTTCTAAGTAAAGTAGTGTATTCATTTTTAGTAATTAATTAGTAAAGAAAACTGGTCCCACTTTACATTAAGTGGCATTACATTAAGTATGATGTACTTACATTGAAAAATATGTACAATGTACTTATTGTGTTCATGTTGTATTGTTGATCAAGTACTGTTAACTCAAAATCATTAGTTGTGTTAACTTATTATTAGAGTTCACATTACTAGGACAATCTTAGGCAAAACATTACTTATTACTGATCAATGTTCTTCAGGCATTACAATGCTAATTACAATTTCAGCAAACAATGCCTTTCTGGCACATTCGACACGTTTCATTAATGTAACAATATGCATTACAACAAATCATGACTGATGAATAAAAGAATACTGACAGTCTTTTGACAAGAAACTGAATAGCTGACGCTGTAAAAATCAATGTTTGCTTAATTTTGACTCTTAGAAAAACATATTTAACAGAAATAAGTAAAACAGTGAAAAAAAAGTGTTAACTTTAGGTTGACGGGTGACATTTCAACACTTTATTTAAAAAGAAGGTTGCCTTTAGTGCACCAACAAGCTTTAAGGGTTAGTTCACACATTAATGTAAATTCTTTCATCATTTACTCTCCCTCATGACCTTCCAAACCCATGAGACTTTGGTTAGACTTTGAAACACAAAATTAAGATTTTTTTTAATGAAATCTAGGAGATTTCTGTCCCTCCATTAAAAGTCCAGGTAAACAAAACTTAAAAGGTCCAAAACGGTTGAACATGTAGAACTGCACGTGACCATTCGACAATTTTCACAATACTCATTTTTTTTAAATTGAATCTATTAGGTTTAATAACTTTCTGTGCTAAAAAGTTGTCGTTACTTAGTTAAACTCCGTAAGGTCAACAAACTTATTCAAAATAAGTTCTAATCACTAAATTTTATTAGTAAGATCATCATACATTTTACAGAGTTGGTGTAGGAGTGTTGTGTAAGTTTCACTTTATAGGAAACAGAAACACTCAGTACTCACTGTATCTGTGGCCTCTTGAGAAACACAAGAACACAAATACAGAGACAGAGAAACTGCTCATTTATTAGCATGTAAGATGACATATTAATAGCATCATTGGATTTTATGAACCGTTTTAGTTTGGATCCAGAGAACAGGGAACGTTCCCTCAAAGTTATGAACAGTCTTACAGTAACATCTGCTCTTTAATAATGTTCTCAAAACACTCGCACAAAAACATTATTTATACAGTTTCTTTTCTAACACGTTTTAGTTTGATGTTCGTCTGATGTTTTTTAAATGTTACTTCTTGTATCAGAACGTTCAGAGAACATTCAAGATTAATGTTCCATAATGATTGAAGAATGATACGATGAAATGTTCCCTTAACGTTCACATAACCAAGAGAAGTTTTGTTAGCTGAGGAAAGTTGAGGGTTTGCGTTGGTGAAAACTTTTTCTTCGTCGAAGCAAGAAACCAGGAGACGTTGGGGATCACGTTCAAACAAAGTTATTCTTTATTGAGGACTTCGCGTTGACGCGGCTGCAGTTCTTCCCAAATCAGTCTGGCTAACATACTTTACATGGTTTCTTTATAGGCCTTTCAGTGGGCTGTCCTTAAAGGTGCTAAACATACACACAGCCTTAGAGGTAACCACTAAATCTAATCATCTAAAGACAATAGAGGCAATTGCCCCCAACTGAGACAATGGTACCCCCCCCCCAAATGGTATACACAACAAATGGTCACGAGACCTTAGACTAGGTAACATTCACACACAGTCCAACTCTTAGTTGGAAGATCAAAGACTATTACAATGTTTAGACAGCTGACTTAAAGCTGACTTCTGATCAGTAAATTGATGCCATCATGTTCACCTTGAATGCCCAATACAGTGTAATTCACCTTAGTTTTTCATGTGATGTTATGTAAGGAAGTAAGATCAGCAGATCTTAAACATATTCTTAAATTTGGATCCTTCAGCGTCCAGAAGAAAGTGTTTCAGGCTGAATAAGTTTGAATAAAGCAGATGCTGTTCAGGGTTATGAAATCAGACATTTATGTAAATTGATCTTTCTCACTCTTGGCAGTGTACGTGACGGCACAGGTTAATCGAGATGAACAACATTATTATTCGCATCATCATGACATGAGCAGTCATTTATCAGCTTTTCCTTTTACATTTTGTATGTTTATAAACCTAAAGATTAGTCACAGCAAATGGATCAAATCTATTTTTGCTTACAATATATCTTTTGTTAAAATTTGTGAATTAGTGGTAATCTTGCATTCAGTTCAATTGGCTGTGACTAATCTGAAGGGAAAGTAATGCCTTGGTGGCTCCTGCCCCTGGAGCTGCTAAAAAAAATGAGCGGTAAGTTATTCTGATCTGATTGAGTTAGTTTGGACTACAGTGCGTTTGATTTGTTCCTCATTTCTCTGTTTCTGACTCCTGGTTTCCATTACAGAGTTCTTCACCAGAAGACTGTCAGCTGATTCTACCGACACAGGCTTCTCTGTAAGTATTTAAACTGATGTTCACGTTCACTGCTTCAGACGCTGATCATCATGTGCTGATGTTACTATTATGCTTTAAAGCAGTGAGTCTTTTTCTTCTTTTGCAAATGTGATCTCCTTTTAAGAGGAATATTAATGGCTGTGTGTAATAATTACATTTATGTTGCCTTTAAAAGAGTTATTCTGAATCAGTAACACGGAGACAGGGCTCGACAGTAACGCTCGTCTGCTTTAGGGCAAGTGAAGAGAATTATACTTAGCCTGATTAAACGGCACTAACAAAACATAACTAAGGAAGCACTGAAATGCGAGAATGATACTGATTTTATTACGTTCAGTGTAAATGGCCATTGATAATGTATAATGTACTGTTATTAACAAGGTCGTGCCCGTTAAGGCTTGCGCAGCCTATCTGTGTGTGACAGACTCTCGTGAAGAAATCAAAACTAATGAGTGCAGTTTTTATATTTATGATTTATGACATATGATTTAGTTAAGCAACATCACACGACCAAGAGTGCAATAATCAAAGACGAATTATAGAAGTTTAAGTTTACTGTGAAGCAAACGTACACATTTTTTACACAAAATATATATTCTACAAAATAATTTGCTCTAGAAAATTGCTAGAAAATCTAAGCCATATGTCTAACCAAGTTGTGTTCCAAATGTGAAGTTTATATTGCAAAAAAAAAAAAAAGAAAAAAAAAAAAAAGGCACAAAGTCACTTTTCTGTTGAATGACCTGCCGAACTCAACTTGAGTCTTTAGAAACGACTAAAGCATTAGTCAACACTTGACCCATTACTACTAAGGGCGCTTTCACACTGGCAGTTTAGTGCGGACCGGGGCACGGTTCGAATGAAAAATCGCTAATGTGAACGCTGTCATCGGACCCGGGTGCGCACTAGAGTACCGGACCTGAGACTACCTGGAGGAGGTGGTCTGAGCTCGGTTGCTCCCGAACCGTGGTGCGGTTCGCGTTAATGTGCAAGCAACACGGACTCGGGTGCGCGCTTGTTCAGGAAGTATAGTATCCCGCGCATGCGTATCACTGTCGATATCATTGTTTCCTCACACACGACAACCATGAGTGGCAGGGGAACGTTGTGGGACACTGAAGAGGTGAGGTGCCTCATTCAAATTTATAATAATAGCACCAAAAAAACAGACAAATTACAGCTATGCTCAGTCGAGTTGTATTCTCCTTGCGTTTTCCGTGTGCGTTTGCGATGACGTAAGATCACTGCAAACGCACCTGGGTTCGATACAACTAATTGAGTGTGAAACCAGACCAACGCTGCGGGGGGCGCTGGGAACTAGCGCACTCGGGTTCGGACCGCAGCAAACGAACCCAGTGGAAAAACGCCCTAAGGGTGCTTTCACACCTGCCTCATTTAGTTCGGTTGAATCGCACTAGAGTTCGTTTTCCCCGTTGGTGCGGTTCGTTTGGGCAGGTGTGAATGCGGCAATCGCACTCGGGTGCGCACCAAAAGCGGACCAAACCTTCGAGGAGGTCTCGGTACGCTTTCAAACGAACTCTGGAGCGGTTCGTTTGTGGTGAGAACGTGATCCGACCCCGAACAGAACCAACTGCTAAAGAACTGCGCATTTTTGGACTAAACCAGCTGCGCTGTGCATGATGTCACTGTTTAGCAATATTAATGCACGCGTCGCCTCCTCCTGAAGTGACTCGCTGCGTGCATTGCATAAAACTTTAAGCCGCATCTTCGCTTCATTCTCAAATGTTATTGTTTGACTAAAGTGTTGTAGACAACTATATAATAAACTATGACTACAATTAGCCCACGCAGTCGTCTCTCCATAGTAAAAAGTGGCGTGTTGTCTGCCGGATTTTCCTCCTCTGTTTAATTCCGGGAGTTCTGTTGGAATTTTCCCGCACGTTAATTCTGACAATGGAAGTGCCGTTCTGAAAATACGTTAAAGGCCCATCTGGCCAACGAGTGATGTGGATGTTGTCACATGACTGCATTTTGGTTCGTTTCATAAACTGATTCGGACCAGAGCGATAAGTGTGGTGTGAAAAGGAACCAAAACGCCTGAAAAATGCTATAGTATAATTTTTCTCCCTTGGTCCGGACCAAATGAACCAAACTACAGATGTGAAAGCACCCTTACACTATTATATTTCTATTCTATCTATTTCTTTCTATTTATTAAAAGAAGAGCTTGGTACATGTACTGTGCTAGACGATGGGACTCATCAGCACATAGAGTTGTCCTGTTGGTGGTTTAACTGCTTCTAATGAAATGTTTAGTGAACCCAAGAAATGTGTTTTAGCCACATTATTCACTGTGCAATAATCAAACATGCGTATAAAAACATTTAAAATTGTATTTGTTAATCAGTGATTCAGCAATCGATACAGAGGAACAGTTTATCTGTTGTTGTGTGAGACTTTTTTAAATGTTTCTACTTACTGCTTTTCTTCAGATGGAAGACTTTCAGGTTCCAGGTGTAAATGATGATTTCACTATTATAATGAATGATTCTACTTCTTTAGTAAAAGATGATGATTCTTTAGTTACAACTTTGATCTCTGTGAATTAATCTTTCATTGTAGAATCAAAGTCCAAATTAACTTTTGCTTCACTGCAAAACATTAAGACTTTATATCTTCAGTCCTTTTGCTTCTCCAGTAAATTTATCTTGATTTAAGAATGTTTAGATATTTGTGCTGGAAAACAAGAAGAACATCAGACATCTAAACATAAATAACTGCAAACTAAACTAAACATAATATTAATACTAAAGTGCAACAGGAGATAGTAAGATACCAGTTTCTTATTCCTATCTGAACTGATCTCAACCTGTATCATATGATATATTCTAATAGTGGACAATAGAGAAACATAACAGGAATAAAACATCAGAATAAACATAAAAAAGTATATAGAAATATACAGAAATACAGGAAAATCAGTATTGCATTACAAAATACATTTTTTAAATAACACTTTAAATTTACTGTTACCTCAATAACCGAAGCAAAGAAACAATAATAAATTTACAATCCATTCAGATATTGAGTTACAGTACTCTTATACATTTAAATGTTTAAATAACTTTATACCAAAGCATTGTCACCTGTCTCAACCTTCACAGGTTATAATTAACCAATAATGTTACATCAAATATAGTAACATACATAAAGGTAATTTTACAGTGATGTGAAACCGCTGATGTGTTTGCTGTGAAAGTATAGGCCTCAAACGTTTTTATTTTTATTTGATATTTCCGAACTTTTATTGGAAATGTGGTTCTCAGACACATCTAAGACACTGATGTAATTTGATTTCTCGCTCTTGGCATTGCTCAGTATGTGAAGGCATCATGGACGTAAGTTTAAGGGGGGGGGGGGGCGCTAGGTACTAGTCCCAATCAATAATTTAAGATGACAAAATTGTCCCCACTAATATTTTAGCGAACACCTTGCAGTGTTTTTGCAGGGCTTTGCCGGTCTGTATATAGAGAATCTCATCCCTTAGTGCAGCTCACCAGAAAAGCTAGTAGTACACGAGAGTAGTCTGCACATGAACAACTGGGCAGAACATACATATCGCTTAAACTGATAGCAGTTTAGCCTGCAAGGCAGGAACTTCCAGATTATAAAATCTCACAAATGTAGATGGGGAAGCCCAGCCTGCCGCCATACAAATGTTGTGAATAGAAATCCCGCTGGACCAGGCCCACGACGAGGCCATGCCTCTAGTGGAATGGGCTCTGATGCCCAGAGGGCACTGCAGGTGTTTGGACGCATAAGCTGCTGCGATAGCATACACTCTCCATCCGGACAGGCTCTGTTTTGAGGCGGCGAGACCCTTGGTGCGCCCACCAAATGAAACAAAGAGCTGCTCAGAACGCCTGAATGCGGCGGAGCGTGTGATGTAAACTCTCAGCGCCCGGACGGGGCATAAGAGGTTATCACTGTCCTCGCTATCAGATGCTGGCAGAGCCGATAGGGAGATGATATGCGCCCTAAAGGGAGTGCCAATCGCTTTGGGGACGTAACCGTGTCTCCGTTTGAGGATGACCTTGGAGTCATTTGGTCCGAACTCGAGACATGCGGGGTTAACAGATAGCGCGTGTAGATCCGCCACACATTTTACTGATGACAGTGCTATCAGAAAAACGGTTTTGAGCGAGAGGTATTTCAGATCCACAGAATCTAACGGTTTGAAGGGAAACGCTTTCAGGGCCTCCAGGACCAGAGAAAGATCCCAAATAGGAACCGAGGGGGGTCGCGGGGGGTTCATCCTCCTGGCTCCTCTGAGGAAGCGGATGATGAGCTCGTTCCTTCCTATCGCGCGTCTGCGCGTCGTCTCCGTGAACGCTGCAATAGCCGCCACATACACTTTGAGCGTGGAAGGGGACCTGCCCTTTTCCAACAGCTCTTGTAGGAAGGAGAGCACTCGCGGGACCCCACATGTGTGTGGATCCAGGCTCTTAGTAGCGCACCATTTAGAGAACACAGACCATTTAGACGCATAGAATCTTCTCGTGGAAGGAGCTCTAGACTGCGTGATCGTGTTCACAACCCCTTCTGGCAGGTCAACGGGTATCCGATGATTATCCACGCATGCAGAGACCATCGCTCTGGATGGGGATGCCAGATTGATCCACCAGCTTGAGAGAGAAGATCTTTCCTCACCAGGTTCGGCCATGGGGCTAAGTGCGACAGCCTCACTAGCTCTGGGTACCAGATTTGGTTCTCCCATCGCGGGGCTATGAGGAGCACTGAGTGGCGCGTTTCCCTGATCCTCTTGATCACCTGTGGTAACAGGGAGATCGGAGGGAAGGCGTACAGCGGGAGGCTGGGCCAGGTTTGGGCCAGCATGTCCTTGCTCTTTGAGAAAAACGTCAGGCAGTGAGCATTGTATCTCGACGCAACATTCTCCTGGGGGAATGTTGTCTCTGGACAGTCTGTCTGGGCCGATGTTCAGGTGGCCCGGCATGTGCGCTACTCTCAGCGAGCGCAGCAAGTGATGAGCCCACACGAGAAGGCGTTCTCTCAGATTGCAGAGGTCCTGGATCTGACACCGCCCTGTCGGTTCACATAGGACACCACGGACATGTTGTCCAAGCGGACTAGCATGTGGTGGTCCCGTATATATGGGAGGAAGCGCCTGAGCGCGTTCTCGACCGCTATCATCTCCAAACAGTTTATGTGGAGGCATTTCTCCTGGTCTGACCACAGGCCAAAGACCGGTTTGCCCTCGAAAAGAGCGCCCCAACCTGAGGTGGAAGCGTCCGTCGAGATAACTTTGCGGTGCGAGACGGCTCCCATTGCCACTCCCCGCTGGTACCAGTCGGCCGCTAACCAGGGCTCTAGTGCTGAAACGTAGCTCTGAGTCACTCTGATTCGAATGCCGCCGGACGCCCAGGCTCTGTGAGGCACTCGAGCGTTCAGCCAGCGTTGTAGCGGGCGCATACGCAATAGACCTAGCTGAAGCACTGCTGCAGCTGAAGCCATACAGCCCAGCATCCTCTGAAATGTTTTTAGAGGTGCGGCGCTGCCCAACTGGAAAGACGCGGCCAGGTGTCGACAGCCGGGCCGTCATTGCCACAGAGTCCAGTTCCAAACCCAGAAAATAGGTTGACTGGCTGGGCAGCAATGAGCTCTTGGTCCAGTTGGGCTTTAAAAGACAAAATCATCCGTTTGGCCATTTCATCGTGCGAGGCTGCCGACACTGGACAGAGCGAATGAACGGGCAGCCGTTTATTGTCAGTGAATCATGGTGTCGCGCTCGTCCAGTGTAGACTGGATCGCGGATTATGAAATTTCATGTAGCCAGCACCAGTCAATCAGGAAGATTATGCAGATTGCAGACACCTGTATCTGCAGGTAAGAAAACGTTATGGGCAAAATGTGTTAACATTGCAAACATGTTAGTTATACATTAGCCTATTATATTAGCCATTAGCCTACGGCATCAGGGAAGATAATTGGGAGTTTGTGATGATCATAATGAGTTTATCCTGATGGAAATATAGAGAAGTGTTATACAGGGTGTTTTAACCACACAAACAGCTCAATTTGAACAAAGCGCCCATATTACAGCTCTTCCTTTCAAGGGGACAAAATGAATCAGATTCAGTTCCCGCCCCGAGTGTAAAGGCCTACCATGATTGTTGAAGTGAAAACGTGCTACGATTGGTCAGCTCAGTGTAGCTGTTATCTGATTGGCTTGACTAAACGGTGGGTGGAGTCCACTTATTTGTGGATTTGTCTAAAAGTGTTTCAAAATCCAGTTGCATGAGGGAATTTACAAATGCACAAGAAGCGATTCACAAATAAATGCCAGGCTGAGCTTTGTTTGTGACATAAATTTGCAAATCTCATTTTATTTATTTGTGAGTTTTATACATTTTTGTGAAACTCTTTACATTTGTTTGTGAATATCAATCTATTTATTTGGAATAATGCAACAATTCTAACCCCATACATGGTGAGTTATTCTGATCTGTTTGATTTAGTTTAGGATTATCTGACTTCTTAATCTATTAACCGTCACATTCCCCTTTTAGAGCACAGATCTGACCTTAAATGGTTGTGATTCATGGATGTCTTGAAATACAAACCTAAGGTTCAAAAAAGGAAAGTGCTGAAAATTATAGAAGTGTGAAGCAAATGTACTGAACTAAACAGTTTTTTTTACACAAAATATATATTTTACAAAATAAACTGGACTCTAAAAGTGCTAGAAAATTAATTAATTAATTTGATGGCGGATCCAGAAAGGTTCAAACTACACTCACCAGCTGGAGATTCACCAGCTGTAAAATGCAAAAGACTTCAACTCGGCTACAGAAAAACAGAGACTGCGAGCGGCCGCAAACAAGCATAATATCTGAAGGGCATTAAATGTAGTCACGGAACGCTGATGTTTTTAACATTAAACATTTGAGAACAAAGTATAATTTGCACGGTTTGACTTTATATGATAATCAATCGTTAGATTTAATCAGTGTATTGTAAATACAGTTTATTTAATCTCTGTATTGTAAAAAGTGCTATATTCTGTAGATAAAGGTGAGCCTTATATTGTATTAAAGAGTTCTTCACCAGAAGACTCTCGCCTTGTACTGACCTCTGGCCAGATTTCTCTGTAAGTGTATTTAAACTGATCTTGTCGTTCACTGATTTAGATGCTGAAGAGCAAGGACGACACCAGCCCCCCTCCAGCCCCAGGGTTTAGCCATGCGAGCTGCACGGACGATTCACGTGAGTCCATGACGGACAGTGGAGGTCGGCCCACCGCGATGGACGAGCCAGGAAGAGAGACGGCACCAAGCCGCGCCCCAGACCACAGACCCTGCAGAGACTTTAGCCAGGTTCCTCTGACTCCACAGTTCGAAAAGATGGATGAACTTTGTAGAGATTTTGTTTGCAAATTTGCAAATTGTTCTAAACTAGAATCCTTAAAATATATTATTTATCTAGAAATAAATGCTAATCATTATAACAAAACATTTTGTCACAAACCATATATTAATTCTATGTTTAATAAGCATATGAATATGTTTAATAAGAATATGAATATGTTTAATAAGTATATGAATATGTTTAATAATAAGTATAAGAATATGTTTAATAAGTATATGAATATGTTTAAAAAGCAAAGCAATCAGTTTGCTTTTATGATTTTAATAAAGAAAGATGGCTCAATTGATAAGGATAATTGGGACAATATACCAAATAGCACTGAAAAATGTCCAAAAATGTATAAGCCAGAACAAGGGGGTGAAATACACAGTGAAGATAAAATATTTGAACAACTAAATGATATTTTAAGTAAAAATGATTGTCCATATTCAACAGTACTGATATACTCTTTTTATACCCTCTGTTTTAAAAGGCACAACAAGGTGTCCTGCCTCAATCAAGCCACTGATATAGCAAATAAACTATATAAAAAGCATGGAATGAAAATGGTTATTGGCTGTAGAAAGCCCTGGGGAATTAGTGGCCCATATGAAAAGATTTTACCGGGTAAGCGTCTTAAAGATTGCACTTACACTTACGAGTCCCAAACATTTGAAAGCAATTATACAATTGTCTCTGAGAAAGAAAAAGAAAATTGTCAAAAAATGGAATTAATTGAACAGATTTACAAAAAAGTTATTCCTGCATTTCAAAATAAACCATTCTTAATGTTTCAGACTACAGAAAAACCAAAATATAATCTTAAGACATTTTTAAAAAATATAAACAATCCTAAAAACATAGGAACACTTTATAAAATTGTTTCAAATTTATTTAGTTGTCAAAATCAAATTAAAACTTTTGTTTATTTTAAAAATCATGGTTTGGAAAAGTTTGAGGAATGTATGAATCAAATAAAAAAATTATCTTATGGTGAAAATAAATCTGAATTTTGTAATCAAAATTTAGAAGAAATCTCTAAATATTTGAGGAATCTTTTTTTCCCTTGGTGGGCTACACAAGTGGAATGTGCATCCAGTAAATTTTTAATTAAGGAAACCAGTGGCTTTCTACAAACAATTGCTTTTTATCAAATCTATAGATCTATCAAAGGCATTGAACATTATTTTGTTATTGGTTATGTCTAAAAGCAGGATATTTAAAAATGTCTGCTCGGATGTAAACATTTAAAGGTGACATATTATGCCCTTTTTCACAATATGTATTTCAAATATTTGGTGTCCCCAGAATGTGTGTGTGAAATGTCAGCTCAAAATACCCCCAGATCATTTATTATAGCTTTTTTTTTATCTGGAAAGAGTGAATTTAACAGATTCATGTGTTTCTGGGGTTTTTTGTTCAGGCTGTCCTCTGCTCATTTCTTGTGTGTGTAATTCATTTGTGTTTGTGAAGAGATTATCTCTCTGATATAAGACGAGATGTTTCTAAACTGCAGATTCTCCATCTCACTGCTGTTGATCGTCATTCTCTCACAAAAAACACACAACTGCATTCATCTAATAAATCTGTTCTTCCTTTCCTTTGTCTCATGTTTTCTCTTCCTGCTTGTAGAAGAGTGAATCTCTAACAGAGAACAGAATTATCATCAACTCAAGAGCTTTCAATTAATAACATAATTATATGTTAGTAATGTTGTAGTCAGGGACATCACTAGGATTGAAAGACAGGGCCCACTAAACATCAGATGTCTATTGGACAGGCAGATCATGTCTATATTGCGTCAGTCGGTCCAAGACCAATTTTTGACCTTTATGCAACGTGCAATCTAGGTCTGCTATTTACCTTTACTGCCATGACCCCACCTGGACGCTGGAATAGGTAATTTTCTGGATGTTATGTGGACGTCTAAGACAGGTGCAGGAAATTGACATGATCTAGGTTTGCAAAGTTACCTCCAAATGAGGTCTTTTCTACGTCATGTTTGGAAGTCAGATTTTGGTTCCCTGAAGGTGCAGACTGTGACTGTCACGGGATGCGGAGGTAGAACCCAAACGCAGACGGTATGTGCAACACAAAAGGTTTATTTAAGCAAAAACCAGAAAACAAAACCCACGAGGGGGCAAAACAAGGGCAAGACAGACAAGAGATGACTAGACTAGACTAACACTTGACAAACTAGACTAAAACAGAAACAGGAACAATACTACTACTTAGACAAGACTTTCAACAGGACTTACTCAGGAACAGATCTCACAGTGATTAACAATGAACCAGCACAGGACAGCAAACACAAGGGGATAAAATAGGGAGAAACTAATGAGGGAAACAGGTGACGGCGATGATACAATAAAGATAACAAGATGAGATAACAAGGGGGCGGGGTTACATGACGAGACAACGCAAGCACACAGCCAAACAAATGGCCATGTGCTTACACACAAAACATGGGTCTGTCATGATCCTGCCTCAAAACAAGAAAGATCTAGGACATGAAGGCAGAATCATGACAGAACCCTCCCCCCAAGGAGCGGCTTCCAGACGCTCCCTAGAGGGGACATGAAACACGGGACAAGACCGACTGAGACATAGACACAAACCAACAATACATGACAAAAACTAATAAAGGCAGACACGAAAACATGACAACAGGGTTAGGATGAAACAATAAAAATAACAAACAAGGGAGGGGGGGTGGAGGAACAACAAAGTTCGTGGGGGAAAGTCCAGGGTGGGTGGGTGGGACTGTGGACTTAGGTTGACGAGACGAGGGCTTATGGCGAGGGGTCCGGGCAGACTTGGAAGGAGACACATGAGGAACAGTCCTGGGGGAAACAATTCGGGGAGAAGTGGTGACAGAGATGTCCGGGGAAACAAACAGAGGTAGGCTGACAGCTGGGACAGGGTTGGACACATTAGCTAGGACAGGGCTGGACACATTAGCTGGGACAGGGCTGGACACATTAGCTGGGACAGGGCTGGACACATCAGCTGGGACAGGGCTGGACACATCAGCTGGGACAGGGTTGGACACATCAGCTGGGACAGGGCTGGACACATTAGCTGGGACAGGGCTGGACACATTAGCTGGGACAGGGCTGGACACATTAGCTGGGACAGGGCTGGACACATTAGCTGGGACAGGGCTGGACACATTAGCTGGGACAGGGCTGGACACATTAGCTGGGACAGGGCTGGACACAGACATCCTCCTGTCAGCTGGGACAGGACTGGACACATCTGCTGGGACAGGGCTGGACACATCAGCTGGGACAGGGCTGGACACATTAGCTGGGACAGGGCTGGACACATCAGCTGGGACAGGGCTGGACACATCAGCTGGGACAGGGCTGGACACATCAGCTGGGACAGGGCTGGACACATCAGCTGGGACAGGGCTGGACACATTAGCTGGGACAGGGCTGGACACATTAGCTGGGACAGGGCTGGACACAGACATCCTCCTGTCAGCTGGGACAGGACTGGACACATCTGCTGGGACAGGGCTGGACACATCAGCTGGGACAGGACTGGACACACCAGCTGGGACAGGGCTGGACACATCAGCTGGGACAGGCATCTCCAGAATCTTGGCTAGACTGGACAGATACTCGGACAAGGCTCTTGCAACGGTGACAATCGGCATCTCGTGGCTCGCCGAAACAGACCGCAAAACAGCCTTAGCAGCTGAATCGGCCGCTGCTCGCTCTGCAGCCCTCATGACTGCTGGCTCTGGAACAGCGCTTGCCGTGGCGGGCTCAGGAACAGCGCTTGCCGTGGCGGGCTCAGGAACAGCGCTTGCCGTGGCGGGCTCAGGAACAGCGCTTGCCGTGGCGGGCTCAGGAACAGCGCTTGCCGTGGCGGGCTCAGGAACAGCGCTTGCCGTGGCGGGCTCAGGAACAGCGCTTGCCGTGGCGGGCTCAGGAACAGCGCTTGCCGTGGCGGGCTCAGGAACAGCGCTTGCCGTGGCGGGCTCAGGAACAGCGCTTGCCGTGGCGGGCTCAGGAACAGCGCTTGCCGTGGCGGGCTCAGGAACAGCGCTTGCCGTGGCGGGCTCAGGAACAGCGCTTGCCGTGGCGGGCTCAGGAACAGCGCTTGCCGTGGCGGGCTCAGGAACAGCGCTTGCCGTGGCGGGCTCAGGAACAGCGCTTGCCGTGGCGGGCTCAGGAACAGCGCTTGCCGTGGCGGGCTCAGGAACAGCGCTTGCCGTGGCGGGCTCAGGAACAGCGCTTGCCGTGGCGGGCTCAGGAACAGCGCTTGCCGTGGCGGGCTCAGGAACAGCGCTTGCCGTGGCGGGCTCAGGAACAGCGCTTGCCGTGGCGGGCTCAGGAACAGCGCTTGCCGTGGCGGGCTCAGGAACAGCGCTTGCCGTGGCGGGCTCAGGAACAGCGCTTGCCGTGGCGGGCTCAGGAACAGCGCTTGCCGTGGCGGGCTCAGGAACAGCGCTTGCAGTGGCGGGCTCTGGAACAGCGCTTGCAGTGGCGGGCTCTGGAACAGCGCTTGCAGTGGCGGGCTCTGGAACAGCGCTTGCAGTGGCGGGCTCTGGAACAGCGCCTGGGACAGCCTGAGATGAAGAGCGAGAGGCTCCCTTTCTCCTCTTCTTTCTCCTTGGTCGCGAAGCCGAATCCGTAGCTGGACTAGCGACCAGTTGGAGATGTTCAGCTGGAACCGCAACAGGAGCAGGGATGGCGTTCTCGGGCAGCCCTGACTCGGTCGAGGAAGACTCAGACGGGGAATCCCAGGAAACTCGTCTCCCTCGTTTACCATGGAGGACAATAGGTGTTGAAGAGACCTCAGGAGAAGTGGAACCAGCTGGATCACCATGGGCAACAACCGCCAAGACGCGATCCTCCGGGACCACAGGCAGCGATGCGGAAGGTGGAGAACTCGAGGATGAAGCCGGCTGCTCCTCCCGGGAGAAATGATCCCAGAGACGGGCATAATTCTTAAGGATCCACTCACCCTCAGACGTGAACGGGAGGTTGACCCTCTTTCTGTCGGTGGGAGCCGACAACCAGCTTTGTTCATTGAACTTCATTTGTCGCTGGAGCTGGGAGGACATACTGTCTGCTGGGTTCTTTCTGGGCTGGTTCATTCTGTCACGGGATGCGGAGGTAGAACCCAAACGCAGACGGTATGTGCAACACAAAAGGTTTATTTAAGCAAAAACCAGAAAACAAAACCCACGAGGGGGCAAAACAAGGGCAAGACAGACAAGAGATGACTAGACTAGACTAACACTTGACAAACTAGACTAAAACAGAAACAGGAACAATACTACTACTTAGACAAGACTTTCAACAGGACTTACTCAGGAACAGATCTCACAGTGATTAACAATGAACCAGCACAGGACAGCAAACACAAGGGGATAAAATAGGGAGAAACTAATGAGGGAAACAGGTGACGGCGATGATACAATAAAGATAACAAGATGAGATAACAAGGGGGCGGGGTTACATGACGAGACAACGCAAGCACACAGCCAAACAAATGGCCATGTGCTTACACACAAAACATGGGTCTGTCATGATCCTGCCTCAAAACAAGAAAGATCTAGGACATGAAGGCAGAATCATGACAGTGACGCCATGTGGACGTCTAAGACAGGTGCAGGAAATTGACATGAATATTTTTTATTTATTTACAAATATCAACATTGTTATTATCAACATGATTAATATATATGAATACAGATTATTTATATTTATTTAAGACCATTTTCCAAAAACTCTATTTGATCGTCTCAGCATCAGGTGATAACTGGAGACACATATGAAGGTGTAGTGCTATAGCTCAAACAGTAGAGCGTTGGTGCTTGCAATGTCAATATCACGGGTTCGATTCCCAGGTAAAAAAAGACTTGATAGGAATGTACCAGTTGTGTAATGCAATGTAACTTAAAAAAAAAAATGTTTTATCACTTGTGGTCCAGCGATCTCTGTGATGGGAGAAAGCGCGCGTGTGTGTGTATCTGCCTGTCGTCTCACGAGAAGAAGCCGCTGTTTTGTTTGAGAAAGTTATTTAAGAGTGTGTGAGGGAGCGCACTGAGCGCGATTATTGTTTGGAAAAGACTTATCTAATAAAACACACGATCCACAGCAAGCCGACCCGTCTCCTTCCTTTTTCCACTAACGAACTTTTGTGGACTGACGTCAACATTAGACGAGCGGAAAACATTGAAAAAAGACGTCGTCTGGCGTCACAAAACAACCCCTTCAGTGGACCGAATTTGGACGTCCAAAAATTACATAAGAAAGACGTCAATCCAACATCATATTGCGCAGTGGGCTCTGTCTAGTCTGTCGGTCTCCGTGTCCTCTTTGCCTCGCGATTTTTCTGTGCGTGAGAAAATGGATGCGGGGCGTGAGAGCGTGTGAAAAGTGTCAATTGCGTGTGTCTCACGGTGGATGCGTGAAAGTTTGCAGCTCCTTTCCAACTTCCGACTTTTCGGCTATTTTTTGTAGCTGGATACATATCATTTGTTGCGTCTAAATATGAATGAGAATACGGTTATTGATAAATCGAATTGCTATTGTTGTTCTTATTATCATTTAGGGGGGCTTAGGAACATTTTGGGGTAGCTTCAGCCCCCCTAAAAAAGGCCTAACGACTGCCCTGGTTGTAGTCAAGACCACATAAACTTAATCTTATCATATGTCGTAATATAAAAATCAAGATCTCCTACAAGTACTTTTCTGCAATCATACCTTGAATGTTGAGGGCATAGATTTGGGTTTACGACTGACACAACTGAATGTTTAGGCGTGACATTTTTGACACAAGCCCTTGTTGCACAACAGTAACAAAATACATCAAATTAGAAATAAGTTTTACATCCAATCACATTAATGTTAATAAATAAATCAGACGACACACAAAGAGAATGTAGTGATGCGATATCCCCGCAGTCGTGGTCTGGACTGGACTCGAGTCCTCTTAGTCCGAGACCGAGACCTTCAGAAACGTGTGTATATGGCCATACGGTGTAGAAGAACTCAGACACAGACACCAATCTGAAGGATTAAACAGTTTTAATGTCTGATGAAATCACCATCACTCTCTCAATTCAGCAGGAGAACAGAGAAATACACCAAACTACAGAATAACAGAACTGATTTACAGATACCAGGATAAAAGCGAGTGAGTGTATTAATAATGTCTGAATTTTATGTTCAGTTTGTCATGAAATGTATAATGTAAATAAATAGCTGAAGCTGTTTCTGTTGAATGTATCTATTAATAATCTATTAATAATCACTTATATAATTATTGTGATGAACTGTTCTGAGACACAAAGGTTGAGGATCCAAATGCAGCTTTAATGAAAGGGTAATCCACAATCATAGCTGAAAACAGGCAAAAGGTCATAAACACCTGGTAAACAGTCCAAACTAAAACAGAGGAAACCAAGAAAGACAAAGGATAAAACAACAAGATCCAGGAAACGAGGAGATGCAGAACTGCAGTGTTACTCTAGACTTCACCATGATATAATATAATAATAATAGTCTGATGTGGAGCGCCCTCTAGTGGCTCCCAAGGGCTCTCCAGCTGGTGATCGTAACAATCATATCACAATTTAATAAAATAATACTTTACAATAAGGTCTTGGTTGTTAATATTCACTAATGCATTAGTTACCATGAACTAACAGTGAACAATATATTTTACAGCATTAATATTTGTTAATAAACAACTGTTTGTTCATGTTCACAGTGCATTACCTGATTTAAACAAATACAACTTATTAGTAAATGTTGAAATTAACATGAACTGAGATTAATAAATGCTTTATTGTTCATTATTAGCTGTTAGTTAACTAATGGTAACACATGAAACCTTATTGTAAAGTGCAACAATAATATTTTATATAGCATATCAATATAAATGAGAAATAATAATAATTCTATTCATTAAAATTATAGTTCCATGTATGATATAATATTGTATGTTGATAATATTACTTCTAATCTAATGTTTCCAGCCATGAAAAGCATCAGATGAATATTTGAGCACTATTAACATCACACTGTTTATCATATGTTCAGCAAAGATGCTCCTGAATTACTGAGGCTTGTCAATCATCGTGCAGATTATGATCATCAGGGTTATTGATGCAGATCTATAAGCAGACGGATATTACGATAGCATATTATGGTCTGTTTGCGGTTCGTCTCTGGGTTTGGCTTCAGTCTTCACCGCAAAACTCACAGAGACGGCCCTGAGACGAGCAGAGAGACGGAATGAGACGCTTTACATCAGATATCAGTCGCCTCTTATTCTCTCAGTTCTTCTTACCCGCTGAAACTAGGCGACGGTGCTGAAGATGATGAAGATGATGGACAGGAGGATGAAGATGATGGACAGGAGGATGAAGATGATGGACAGGAGGATGAAGATGATGAAGATGATGGACAGGAGGAGGAAGATGATGGACAGGAGGATGAAGACGCCAGCAGAAGTGCTGAAAACACAGAGAAAATAAACACTGACCGCTGATTCTCCACATATCTGTTGCTTCCAACAGTGTTTCGGTTGTCTCGTGTGTTGCTGCGTCAGTCTGTACTATAACAGTGTTTATCAGACATCATCTATCGTCAGACTCACCTGGAGCCGCGGCGCTTCACCTGAAGACTGACAGAGATGCAGCTGTCTACTACAGTATCGCATCAGGCAGTGCATTGTAGTCTCCCTGAGGAAACAATCCATTCATTCATTGCTATAGAAGAGGAAGAATTTAGTAAACTCATTAAATCATCTAAATCTACAACATGTATGTTAGACCCTATACCGACTAAGCTACTGAAAGAGATGCTCCCAGAGGTCATAGATCCTCTTCTTAATATCATTAATTCATCTTTGTCTCTAGGATACGTACCAAAAGCTTTTAAATGGGTTATTATTAAAAGCGCTGTATAAATGAAGATGACTTGACTCAAGTGTGAGAATGTTAGGCCTGAAAGAGAAGTAATGTTAGATGTTAGAATTATGATTAGTTTGATAACTAGTTTACTATTTTATTCATTAAAAACTCCATCACATGATCAAACATCATGTCCTCATTGTAGGCAGAAACAATGAGCTGCCAAGAACTACTCTTACCAAATAGCAATTAGCCAGAAGAGCTAATCAGTCTTACTAAACTGATTTATTTTGAATGAATTCAGTTCAGTTGTGTGTATAAATGTCTTCAATTCAATTAAGTACGGCTAATGAATTATTGATATATGTAAATGTAAGCGGGTTGATTTGTATGATGATGCTGGCGTGGAGCTGTGAAGTGTTCCCAGATCCAGGAACACTGGATTCCTCATGACTCGAGCTCTGCCTGTACTTCAGATCCGCCAGCAGAGGGCAGTGATGATCTCACACGCAGCGCTGAGGAGTCTGGGAAATAAACCAGTGACTCCTACACTCATTATTACTGACCACTGCTCTCACCTGTCATGAGGTGCTGTTTCCATGACGACCAAAGCATTGCCATTATAACCATCACAGGCTTTAATTAACTGATAATGCTACATCAAACATAGTAACTAAGTGTCGTTTACAATGATATAAAACCACTGTTGTGTTTGCTGTGAGAGTATATAGGCCTTTTTTGATTGATTTCTATTTGATATTTTCACATTTTTATTGAAATTTGGTTCTCAAATTAATTTTTTTCTGCATTCAGTGGTTTTGAGCTGCAAATTACATCTTCACATTCATTTGAAATTGTGGCATCAAATGATATGCAAATAATCTACATTTAAATGTTGAGTTCTTACACATATTATGATCTTTCAGACTTTCAGTGAAGAGTCAAAGTGAACTTTGCTGTAAAAAACACATAATAAGAACATGGTCCAGTGGTTTGTGTGAAGCGTTACTGGACAAGCATCACAAATTCTCTAAATAGACTTTAATCATGACCGTAGGAGAAACACACATTACAAAAGACAATAACCAACAAGGGACTGAACAAAACAGGAGTTTAAATACAAGACGACCCACGTGACTGACAGGTGATAATCATACCTAACCACAGAAACTAACGAGGAGATGATCAGTGACCAGAACTGAACAGAGAAACAGGAACTAAACAGAATAAGAGTCCCAGTCCCGTCAGCTTGGGCCCTGATGACTGACGCTGTGGACACGATTAGCACAGGCTAGCAGAGGCTCCCGATTGACCAGACTATTTATTTTTAAATGTACTTCAGCGCGAAGAAAAATAGACTCAGAATATATTATTATATATTTAGAATAGACTAAAAGCTGGTTTCTGAAGTCAACCTGACTTTCATTTTTGAAAAGTTGCAGCCAGAATGCCCCTGACTGATGTTACTCTCTACCCAAGGACTTTGACAGAACTGTAGAGGAGTAAAAGCCGTCATAGGCCGTCTGGTTGGCGAGTGTCACATTCACTGTATGTCATCATCCTGTCTTCGTCTTCACTACACTTCCCAGCATCCCTCGTGTCTTCACACCTGAACTCACTCCCTCATTATACACCTGTTCATCGTCTTAATCATCCGTGTCACCTGTCCTCACCTCGTTAGTGTTCATTGGTATCTGTATTTAGTTTCCCTCTGTTCAGTCAGTCCTTGTCGGTTCTACTTTGTCAGTATTGTGTTTAGAGTGTGTGTTCCTGCCTGTCTGTATCTGTGAGTAAGATTGAAGTAAATCGTTTGTATTGAAGCCTTTGTACTTTGAGTCTCCTTCAACCTGCACTACACCCGTGACAGCGAGCTGGATAGGGGGATCACTCCTACATCACATCCATCCCCATACAAGACCTTCCCACAGGAGCAGCGAATCTGCAGAAGATATGCAGGGGATCTAGAGGAGGAGTTTGTGGATAAAACTGTACAAATCAGACAATTTATCAAAGAAGCCGAGGAAACCTCAGCAAGGTCAACTCATAAGAGCAAGGAGACTACACTCAGCTTTTCCAGATGTTGATATAGCGCTCCGGGTATTAATGACTTTTCCTGTAACCAACGCCAGCTCTGTTTCTAAACTGGGACTAATTAAACATAGACTGAGATCCACAACGGGCCAAACCGACTGGATCACCCGTCTCTGATGCCCACTGAAAATAATGATCTGTGCAGATTGCATTTTACTGGCCTCATTAAGGACTTCTCTGCCAGTTCATTCGTTTTTCGATTTAAAATTGAAAGCAGAAAACATTTATACATTTAAAAAAAAAAAAAAGGAGAATTGGGCTTGATTTTCTGTTTTTAGATTGAGGGTATATAATGGATTTATGGCTTGAATATTCGATTGCCACGTGTGGGCGGGGCTTGAGACGCCCCTTTCTGCTGATTGGTCGCCCAAAGATCAAGCCGTGCTGCTTTAGTTCTTCCACAGTTCAGCAGAATAATAGTCCTGTTGCTCTGCAGTTTATAGTTGCATATTTCCTCTGTAATAGTTCAGTGGCTGTGGTGGCAGAGGGTGATATCTTCATCTCTGCTGATGATAGTTGTGTTTGTAGAGCCGGTGTTTCTGGGTCATTATTAAACCGCTGCTTCGACAGCACTGGGCCTTGAGCTTGTGTTTGTGTTTTGTTCGTAACTTTCTTACTGTGATGGTCCACCCCTTGAAGATGTAGAGGAAACACTGCAGTATTGGCTGTCTCAGTGTGTGTGTGTGCCAGGTCACATTACTGTGTGTGTGTGTGTGTGGACTATGTATGGCAGTAAATAAAAGTGTCCAGTAAAGCATAATGATATGCGGGGCCTCACACACAGAGCCTAGGGGCCCGACCACCTTAATCCACCCCTGCCTGTGGCCTATGTTTATAAAACTGTGTTAAATTGTTTAATATTAATTATTTATTTTAATTTAATCAATAATCCAAGGCCTCCATCATTATACTTTAGTCCTTCATTCCCCACTGTTCATTGTGTCTGCTTCTCATTGTCTTGTAAATTTTGAAACAATAAAATGAATAAAAGCAAGGATGCCAGTGCTGTAAGGTGTTTATTCAGATAAACAAAATTCACCATATATTTGCCTTTTCTTCTTCTATGTGTTTTTTTTAAGTTGCTCTTATAACACTGATTACATAGGCCAAAGCCACGGCTGAAAACGAGAAGCGAAATACATGGTGTCCACTGCTGTTTTAAACACCTAGAAGAATAAACAAAGTATTTATTTCTAAATCACTGTGTGAAAACTTGTTGCTTCTGTGACCTTAATCCTAATTTTAAATTAATTTATTTTAAACAATTTTTGCCATAATATAGTCTGTAATCCTGTGATTTTCACATTTTCACATTAATGAGTATCCTACAATATGATTCTGTATGCGAGGTCGTGCCGATCTACTGTACCTGCTCGGAATATGGCTCTCCGTATCTCAACATTTTAGCAAAGTGCTCACAGTTGTTTTTAAGCAGATTGTACAGAAGTCTCTGTCCCACACGGCTCTCTGCGTCTCTCAGAATATCTTTAATGGGACGAGGCTCATGTTTATTATCCAGAAGATTGCTGACAATGTATTCATTGTTGCCAGCCACAGCTTCAAGTCGCTCTCTCATCACGGTGGCCTTGCCTTGTCCTACTATCTTCTTATAGATGTGCAGTATCCTCTCACTGCTGAACACAGCGTCGGCAAGCCAGGCTACAGAGAAAGAAATGTAAAATTAAAGACAATCATGACTCATGAGACTTGAATGTAATAAATGTTTCAGATTCAGTAAAAGTTCAGCTCAGTTGAGGTAGATCATTAACCAACATCAGCATTGACTCACAGGAAAGGAGAGAACGCCTGCTGTGGATGGCGGTGTGAGTATCGCGAGACTCGAGCAGAGGTGAGATCGAACATGGCGGCGCACAGTTGTTGACAAACTCAACAGGACGAGTTTAACACTTTGAGATTTAAAACTTTTCTTCGGACTAAAACAAATTAACATTGCATCGATTACCATACACTCTATACGTTCTACAATTCAACTGTACACTGGAGGATTTAACGGACTTTGAGATCTTTATCGACGACTACTATCACCACCTTCATTCAACCATGGATAATACCGACGCACATACCGACGCACTCAAACCAGATTCCAAAAGAAGAAAGAGAGATTCCGCAACGGACACAGATGACCTGCACACCACCGAAGTTGAGGTTAGTGTGCTGGCTAGCATCAATAAAAAACTTGATATATTGGTCACAATTCACGAGGAGTTAAAGGATATGCGGAAGAGCCTTGAATTTGCTCACAATCAAATCGAAACACTACAACAATCAAATCAAGAGCTTCAAACCTCAATAACAACACTCACCCAGCAAATGCAAAATGTCACCGCAGAAAACAAACAGATGAAAGAAACAATTTTAGACATCCAAACACGCTCGATGCGCGATAACCTCATCTTCTCAGGCATCCCAGAAATATCACCCGATAATCCAGAGCTACAGATTCAAAACTTCATGCACTCTCAACTCAAATTACCCGCTGACGTCGTTCAAAATATTACTTTCCACCGAGTTCATCGTCTCGGCAAACAACATCAGGACAAAACGCGTCCCATCATAGCAAAATTTGAACACTATCAACAAAAGGAACTGGTCAAAAGCAAAGGAAAACTACTCAAGGACACTCATTTTGGAATGAATGATCAATACCCACGAGAAATAAACGAACGAAGAAAAGCTCTCTATCCCATTCTAAAGGAAAACCGAAGAAACAACATACGTGCAGTACTAGCAGTTGATAAACTGTATATAAATGGACAATTATTCCGAAGCCAAGAAAAAACACCATGGCTTTTCTGAATAAATATACAAATATGCTATAGGCTATGTATAATTATTATTAGTATTAATTATTAGTTGTTGTTTTTTGTTTTTGTTTTTTTTCATTTTATTATTTTTTTTTCTCTATATTTTTTTTCTCTATATATATATATATAATTTTTTTTCTCCCACACCTCTGTAAACCTACAAAATCTGTTAGCCCAGCGTCTAAGTTCTGTGCTCACACTCGCTTTTCTTATTTGCATATCTGCCCTTTCTACATTTTTTTTCTCTTATTTTTGTTCAGTAGTAGTCTCTCTCTCTCTCTCTCTCTCTCTCTCTCTCTCTCTCTCTCTCTCTCTCTCTTTCTTTTGTTTTTTTTTCTTTCCCCTTTTTTTTTTAGCAATCTCTCTCTCTCTCTCTCTATCTCTTTCTCTCTCTCTCTATCTCTTTCTCTCGCTCTCTATCTCTCACTGTCTCTCCCTCCCTTTCAATTTCTAATAAGGCATACATGTGCCTTTCCTTGTATATTGAGTATTTATGTCTTGACTTTCTGTTTGTCTTTGTCTATATGTGTAAAGTTCTCTGGTCCAGTATCTGTTTGTTAGTTTTGTATTCATGTTCTACACCACTACTCCCTCTCAGCTCAATCATAAACAAAAATGTTGGAAAACATGTTATGCGAGATATGACACACATTCACCTAATACTGAGGATAAAAAACACTCACGCCATATTACATCAACTGAACCTCTCTATCCCTCTCTCCCGCTCAACACTCTTTCTTTCTCTTTATCACTTCATATGTCTCTTCTTAACTCATATATACGTGCTAGCCCACAACTCTGATATACCTGACATACACACATGCAACCACTTAAATTGATAACATGGAATGTGCGCGGCTTCCGTAACCAAACCAAAAGACTCAAAGTAATTAATCATCTAATAAAATTGGGGGCTGATGTTTGCTTCCTTCAAGAAACACACTTAACAGACACAGAATTGCAACATCTTAACTTTAAACAATTTGACAAAATTTATTCTTCAACATATAACAGCAAACAAAGAGGTGTCTCTATTTTAATAAATAAAGACATTCATTTCTCACTAAATCAATCTATCATGGACCCAGACGGTAGATTCATCATCATTAATGCAACTCTAAATCATACAACATTTACATTGGCAAACATTTATGGCCCTAACAATGATGACCCATCTTTCTTCCACAATCTCTTCTCCATACTATCAAATTCAAACAATCTCATCATAGCAGGAGATTTCAATACAGTCATCAATCCTACAATTGACCGCTCGAGCACCTCTGGCAACTTAAGAAACTGGCACTCCACTGACATAATAATGCAATATATGGAGGACTATGGCCTTAGCGACAGTTGGAGAATGAGGAACCCTTTTTTAAGAGAATATTCATATTTTTCCACCGTCCACCAATGTTCATCTAGAATTGACTTATTTATCATCAGCAACTCACTAATAACCAAGATATCAGATAACACAATTCACCCAATTGTAATCAGTGATCATGCCCCTATCTCTCTGTCTATAAATACTCAAACATATGCTAAAACTTCAACTATATGGCGCTTCAATACCTCACTATTAGAAGACTCCAACTTTACAACCCTTATAAGGCAAGAGTGGGCATTCTTTTTGGAAATGAACGACTCTCCAGACACCTCACCTTCACTGCTATGGGAAACTGGGAAGGCCGTAATCAGAGGAAAAATTATATCATACTCTTCATATAGGAAAAAACAGCAACAAGAATTGGAAAATAGATTAGAACAAAAAATCAAATTCCTCACAAATGAAATATCTCACCACCCCAGTGAACCAAATCAGAAAGAATTAAAGGAACTTAAAACTCAAATTGATGACATCATACAAAAAAAAACACAATTTCAAATTCAGCAACTGAAACTTAATGGTCTTCAATATAGTAATAAAGCAAACAGTAAATATTTAGCAAATCTACTCCAATGCAAAAAAGAGAAATCAATCATCCCAGCTATCCGAGACGCTGCAGGAAATATTAATCAAAACCCACAGGATATAAATAACATATTTCGGAATTTCTACAGCAACCTCTATTCCCCCACTCACCAACCTACTCAATCAGAAATCGACACCTTCTTGAACAGTCTGACATTGCCAAAATTAACTGCAGAACAAACCAACATCTTAGACACACCCCTTAGCCTTAATGAACTTACTAAAGCACTCAATAACATTCCTAGCAATAAATCTCCCGGGCCAGATGGATTACCAGCTGAATTTTACAGACACTTCTGGGACATATTATCACCACTATTTAACAGAGTAATTATAGAAATTAAAACGTCATCTACCATACCCACACACATGAATACAGCAGCCATGACATTACTGCTAAAACCCAACAAAGATCCATCTCACCCTTCTAGTTACCGACCTCTCTCACTATTGAATACTGACTTGAAAATTATTACCAAAGCACTAGCAACCAGAATAGAAACAGTCACCCCCACACTCATTCATCCAGATCAGACAGGCTTCATAAAAAATAGACACGCCACAGACAATGTCCGCAGACTTTTCAATCTATTTAATATATCACAAGAAAGACAACAGAAAACCATTATCATTTCACTTGATGCAGAAAAAGCTTTTGATAAGGTAAACTGGTCTTTTTTATTCAACACACTTCACAAGTTCGGTTTTGGAGAGTCGTTCATCCACTGGATTAAAATACTGTACACATCACCCAGGGCCACCATCACCACTAACGGAATCACTTCACAGAGTTTCACACTGCATCAGGGCACCAGACAGGGATGCCCACTCTCGCCTTCCCTCTTCGCAATTTTCATTGAACCACTTGCAGCAGCAATAAGACAAAACACCATAATCAAAGGAATTCAGGTAGACAACGCACAACACAAAATCAGTTTATATGCAGATGATCTTCTACTTTATTTACAGAACCCACGAGTATCACTTCAAGAAACGTTCAACATTATCAGCAGATTCTCCCTTGTTTCACATTACACTATCAACTGGAACAAGTCAATTTTACTACCACTTTCAGATGATGCATGGGATTCTGGAGCTCAGGACACATCGCTCCACCTTCACACAGGCAACATCAAGTACCTAGGGATTCAGATTTCCCCCAGGCTGTCAGAGCTTTTCACCCTCAACTATACTCCACTCCTAAAGAAAATTGAAGATGAATATAAACGCTGGTCTAAACACCCACTCACACTCATCGGAAGAATAGCTGCTGTCAAAATGAAAACCCTACCCCAAATAAATTACCTTTTTTCTATGATCCCTATCACTCCTACAGATAAATGGTTCAAAACTCTTAATTCATTAACAACACAATTTTATTGGAAAAACAAAAAACCCAGGATATCACTCTCAACACTACAAAATAAAAAATCACATGGGGGGCTTGAGGCACCAAACTTTCATCACTACTTCCTGGCTAATCAATTACAGTACCTAGCTAAATGGATCAATATACACAAGCATAATTATCCTTGGCTAGAACTGGAACAAAACAAATGCACAAATATCTCAGTTGCAGATCTCCCCTTCCTCTCACAATCAATCAAGAAATCCAAACTCTGCCAACACATTACCATCCATTCAACTCTGACAGCCTGGTGGAAAACGAACCAAATCACAAAATCATCACTAGAATTAAACAGGTACACCCCACTCTGGCACAACCCAGAATTCATGATACAGAACAAACCTCTTTATTTCCCCACATGGGCACAAAAAGGAATCACACATCTTCACCACTTATTTGAGAACCAACATTTCATGTCATTTAACACACTCACACAGAAATATGGGGTTGGGAGAGAACAATTCCTTCAATATCAACAACTTAGACTTCAAATTAAAGATAAAACCACACTTACCAACAATACATTACAACCTTCCCAGCTTATAGAAGAAATTTTGAAAATTAATAACTTAAAAAAATTAACCTCCCAACTATATACATTAATCTCCAACCAAAACACAACAATAACACTCCCAACAGCCAAGTGGGAAACCGACCTGGCCGTCTCTTCCAACCCTGAGTACTGGGAACAGGAATTGCAGGAATTCTGTAGGAATACATTTTCCATGACCGATAACACAAACCTGCAGCTTATACAATATAAAGTCATTCATAGAACTCACATCACCCAAAGTAAAATGTTCAAAATGGGCCTACACAACACCGAAATCTGTTCACAATGCACTTTGGGTAGCACAGACGACTATTTGCACGCCATGTGGCATTGCCAACCAGTTCACTCTTTTTGGATTACAGTCACTGAGACACTGTCCACTATCCTGAGCCACAGAATCCCATCATCACCAACACTTTGTCTCATAGGCGACTCTTCCGAAATCCATATCCCGCAAAAATACAGGAATCCGTTGCTCATCTCTCTAGCTGTCGCTAAGAAAGTAGTTCTCCAAAACTGGAAATCAAAAAAATCTTGCCACATCAAACACTGGACAAATTTAATCTCAGAATACTTTTCAATGGAAAAACACAATGCATACAGAAGGAAGCAAACATCAGCCTTTGAAGACACCTGGTCACCATTTTTGACATTTCTTAATACCACACAAACATAACTACAAGCCGTGTACATTACCAACTTTTGTTTTTTGCAGCCATCACTTCATACATACACATAGGCATACACTTACGCATAACATGTTTCCAAACCCTTTTCCCCCTCAAACACCCTTTTAAACTCTTTCAAGCTCTGTTACCGTAGTAAAACTGCTTTCTGACAACCCTTGATCAATGAGCAAACAGTCTTTTATATCAGAAACATCAGCCAGAAAAGATCTATTAGCTGAGTGATGCTGTCTTTCACTCTCTCTGTACGTCATTCATTAACAGATACTTACCCTTTCCATGGCAAACTCCTTCTGCTCTTCTGCTCTTCTGCTCTTCACTGTAATCCTGTTAGAAACACATGAAGCTTTTATACACACAGGGGCAGGTCCTTAAATCATGAATAGTCAGAACTTTTCTTGCTGTCTCTTGCAAAGTACAAGAAAACACAGTCAATCTTTGGGGGAACAGTCCAGCTAAACGAAGCGAACGAAACACAGACGCTCCAAGTGTGAAAATGCCCTGAATGTCTTTTATTTCCATATACATTTATTTGTGCACTGTGTTAAATCACTTTATATCCTCAGAACATTAGCATGAACTGTTGTTTAGTGGGTTTATAATAGGCATTTATTCTTCTAGTAAGTAGTAAACTCAGAGTCCTCGTGTCTCTGCACTGTCACTGTTAGAACACACTCTTTCTCTGATCATCTCTGGCAGTAAATGCCCGTCACAGGAGTGTGTGTGTGTTTCTCACGGGTTTCTGTTTGCTACACACTGATTCTCCTAAACATATCTGACTGATGATGATGATGATGATGATGATGATGATGATGATGATGAAGATGATGATGATGATGATGATGATGATGATGATGATCAGTGTGAGTTTAACTGGGTCAGGACGTTCATAAATGGATCAGGTTTGTTTGGATCGGGTTTTGAAGCGGTGAAACACTTCAGCAATAGAACAACTGTTAGTTATTTCAGTATCGTTTCAAAATGTCTTCATTCAGCCCTTCACATGTGCTCTGATCTTCCTCTTTCACATGTACATTCTGCTTTTGTTTTAGCTCTAATATGATATAATCACATTTAGATGGAGCACAGTATAGATGCTGTAGAACGAGGCAGTGACTTCATGCACTTGTTGCACAGATGAACCCCAGATGCAAAGCTTCACTTCTTCAGATTACACTGAACCATTAAAAAAAAAAAAAAAAACTTTATGACAAACAGAAACTCTGAGAGCATGCTTAAAATCTGGAATTCAAAATTGTATACGAATTCATGATTGTGTGCCATTTCTCATACTGGTAATATCACATGCATTGGAAAAGCAAAGTTATTAAATTTTAATGGCCATGGCAAATGTGAGCCTTTTCACTCTCAGATGTTTGGACTCGACTGTATTCCCAGCTAATATTAATATGTTTTAACATTTTGTTAACGTTCCCTTTAAGTTATGAAAAGGTCATTTCTGAATGTTCTCTACTTTCAAATGTTTACAAAAAAAAAAAAAAATCTTATTTATGCAAACATTAAAGGGGGGGTGAAATGCTATTTAATGCAAACTGAGTTTTTTACACTGGTAAAGAGTTGGATTCCCATGCTAAACATGGACAAAGTTTCAAAAACTAAGTTGTACGTTTGAAGGAGTATTTTTGTTCCAAAAATACTCCTTCCGGTTTGTCACAAGTTCCGGAAAGTTTTTTTCGAGTATGGGCATGTGTGACGTCAGATGTAACGGAATTTCCTTATATGGGTCCTAAGGGCACTTCTCCGGTAAGATCGCGGGCGCGCGCGCACTCGTAGACCAGAGCAAGAGAGTGAAAGCAGTACGCCCATCAAAGCGCCCTGCCCGGCTTTTGGGAAGTCAATGTCACCAAAGAAGTGTGTTTTTGGTTGCCAGGGCAAGACAACCCTGCACAGATTCCCAAAGAACCCGGCGTTAAGGGCCCAGTGGACGGAGTTTGTTTTCCTGAGCATAAACGGAGCTGTGTAAGACTGTTGTTCCCTGCATTCCGACGATGATTGTTTTATAAACAAAGCCCAGAGCAACGGATTTGCAGATCGTCTAATGCTTAAGGATCGAGCAGTCACAATGATAAAGGTTCGCGGTCGTGCGTTGGAACCCGACGGTGAGTAAAACTGTTTGTTGAACAAATGTCTCTGTGTGTTGTCACTAGCTTGGCGCGTTAGCACAGCTTTAGCTCCGCCCACACGGCCCGCCCCCAGCCGCTCGGTTTTTTCCGGAAAGACTCGGTACAGCCTATCTTTCTGTTAAAAATTTAATAAAACAAAAGACTTTTTGGAGATATGAAGGATGCAATACTACTCTATAGGTACTCAAGATTAACAGGAGATTGAGTGAAAATGAGCATTTCCTGCCTGTGTTCTGTCTAGGGTCCAGTAATGTTTGTGCGTTGGACGCTGTCTCTCCTGTATTTCTGAGTTATTTATTAAACAAACTTGTTACCTTTTAATCATCTCCCTCTTCCTTGGATCTAATCGTGACAACCAGATAACGTTCTATTAATGTTAGCCTACCGGATGAACGTTTGTTCATAACTTGCCAGAACGTACTCTGTTCACTGGGAGTCTGTATTTTGTCAGCTGTTGCATTAATATTCAACTAAATCTGAAATGCATCACATGTGAAGATGAAGCACAAACATCTACACAATCAACTAAAGCTGTTTAAATGATTAGTACACATCATCTGATCAGGATCTGAAAGTTTCAGGCTGTTTCTCCGCATCTGTCAGACTCACATCAGTGATGAAATTTCTGTACTTTCAAACGTGAGAGGAAGGGTGTGACACACACAGAGGCCTACACGACAGTGGAAACAGGAACACACACGGTCTAAGGTAAAGGGCTTGACATCTGCACACAGACACAAACATGATTGACATCTGACAGCATCTGTCACTATTCTGAGATTTTGCCAGCAGCCATATCACCCTGTAGCCCAAGACTGGTTGCCCGCTGAAGCTAAGCAGGGCTGAGCCTGGTCAGTGTCTGGATGGGAGACCTCCTGAGAAAAATCAGGTTGCTGCTGGAAGAGGTGTTAGTGAGGCCAGCAGGGGGCGCTCAGCCTGTGGTCTGTGTGGGTCCTAATGCCCCAGTGTAGTGACGGGGACACTATACTGCCAAAAGAGCGCCGTCCTTCGGATGAGACGTTAAACCGAGGTCCTGACTCTCTGTGGTCATTAAAAATCCCAGGATGTCCTTCGAAAAAGAGTAGGGGTGTAACCCCGGCATCCTGGCCAAATTTGCCCCTTGGCCTCTGTCCATCATGGCCTCCTAATCATCCCCATATACTGATTGGCTTCATCACTGTCTCCTCTCCACCAGTAAGCTGGTGTGTGATGGGCGTTCTGGCGCAATATGGCTGCCGTCGCATCATCCAAGTGGATGCTGCACATTGGTGGTGGTTGAGGAGATTCCCCCTCAATAATAATAATGTAACAAATTATTATTATTATTAATTAAACCATGTTAAGGTTTGATCTTGTGAAATGGTCAATTCAAGAATGTCACCACAAATTTGGGTGTACAAGTGTCATTGTTTTTTTAGAAACATCCCTTTGAAGAAGTGTAAAAATAATATATGCATGATTATCAGTCCTGAGTGTCATTAGTAATGTGTCATTTTTTTTCTCATGTGTTTTTTTTTTTAAATTGCTCTTAGGGCATGAAAAACAAGATTTGAACTCTTCTTTTTTTTACACATATTTTTCAAAAAGATTTTCAGATATCCAAAATTTTGGTTTTACCTGAAGAGATTAAACATAATACAGTAATAACAAAATTAATACTGTGTGTACTTTATAAAAAAATGAATAAAATTATATTTTTATTTATATTGTATTTTTTTTAGAAAAAAAAAAAACCTTACTGCAGATTATCATGGTTTGGTTTAGTTTGTTTTCATTTGGACTAGTCTACCTGTCATCATCATGTCACGTGTCATATTCTGACTAGAATCTGAGTATGGCGATGTCAGGCTAAGGGCTTACAGCTTATGAAAACCTTTTCACAATATTCTAATTTTCATAAGCTGTAAGCCATAATCATCAAAATTATAACAAATAAAGGCTTGAAATATCTCACTTTGCATGTAATGAGTCTATATAACATATTAGTTTCACCTTTTAAGTTGAATTACTGAAATAAATGAACTTTTGCACGATATTCTAATTTTTTGAGAATCACCTGTATAAAGCCTAGATTGTTTGACATACTCAGCCACCATGGACTCGAGAAGAAGACCGAACTGTCGGGAGGAAGAAGCGCGACTGATGCTGAATTACTCGAACAGCGGAAACATGTTATAAAGGGTTCAGTCCAACATTAACCAGCGCTGACAAAGATGACGCCTGCTCTGTCTAAACTATACGGGTTGATTACCTGCATTTCACAAACATTCTTCCTCTCCTGAAAGATCCACGCAGGTCTCTGTCTCCTCAGAGCATCACAAGCTCCTACTGGAAACTCCTGACCACTCGAGGGATCTCTCTAATTAACCGGGAGAGTAAGAGTGATTCTTAGCTTTAGGAAATTTGATAACTTGCTTTTTTACTTCAGTTTGAAAGTAGGAGTAAATCCCATGAATTCTCAGCACTGAAGACTAAAATGGCACTTTGAGAAGCTTGATAAATACGGGCCCTGGTCAACAATAAAACAGATGAATAAAATACCACTGATTCTTTCCATCGTCATCATTAGTGAAACATGTTTAGAAGAACGGCCGTTTCAGAGTTTAAAAACTACACGAGGCAACAGAAATAACTAAATACTGATAAAGAATGTGATTGGTTAAAGAGAACATGCTGGATCCCACATCCTCATATCCTTAAACACATAATACACATGTAAACATGTCGTAGTCAAAATACTTGATAATGTAATTTGTATCCAGTGGATTGTGTCATGCAACATTGTGTCAAATTGTGTGCACATTGCTCTGTTGTTTGTTCCTTGACACTGCTGCACCAACCAGCACTCCTGATGACGGGCCAGGAAGATGGCTGGATGGGATCAGGAATCACATGACAGGTTGTGCATGTAGTGAGGGATATTACTTCATCAGCAAGAGGGAAAAGCTGTGATATCTCTGTGATGAGTTTGTTGTAGAAACAGTGTTGTTATTGTTAACTAAATCTAAAATCATTAAAACTCGTTTAAGTTTTGAAATATAATGGGCTGAAAAATGATAAATAAAAAACAAAAACCAATAAAAAAACTAAAAGTATTAAATAATAAATTAAGTTTTAATAAATAGTAAAATACCTATTTAACTTTAGTTAAAATTAAACTGAAAATTAAAAAATCTAAATATTAATAAATACTATAATAGTATATAAATGATACAAAAATAACACTGGAAAGAAAAACATTTATGTGACTCTTACCATTCATGATGGGTTGCTATTCAGTTGTAAACATGTTTAAAGACTTCATCCCTCTGTTATTTCCCTGCATCATGTGTTTCTTTGTTTGCTTTTGCATGAAGTGATTTAAAGGTGCACTAAGTAATTTTTACTTTGAGGGGTATGTAACTTTGTTTTATATAGGGATATAATTGAATATATATTGAGGGATTAAATGAAGACTATATCAATGACCTAGAAAAGGCTGTTTTATTTTACCATGGCCAGAATGTGGAGACATAACCAGGTGTGTTGTGCAATTTGACAAAGTTAGTCAAAACCTCTTTGAATGTACTGATTGGGACTTGTTCAAATCCGAATGTACTGACTTAGACGATCTTACTGAAACTGTGACTAGCTATATTGAATTTTGTGAAGACTTAGTAATTCATAAAAAAGCATGTATAGTTTTTCCAAACAATAAGCCTTGGATCACTAAACAAGTTAAAAATTCTATTAACTTAAGGAATATTTATTTTAAACAAGGCGATAGTATTCGGTACAAAGAGGCCAATAAACAAGTTAGAAATGAGGTGAAATTAGCAAAATTGCGGTACAAGGAAAAGATAGAAACTATGTTTACAAATGGAAAGTCTCATGTAGCTTGGGACGGAGTGAAGTCTATTATCGGAACTAAACAGAAGAGAAAATGTATTCGTTTTGGAGGGAAATCTGATTATGAATTAGCAGATGCTTTTAATTCGTTGTACGTTTTGACAATCATGATTTTTCAAGAGAATTGTCTGAATATAGGGGAAATTCTGTGACTCAGAACACTCCTGTTAAAATTCAAATTAATGAGGCTGATGTATGTAGCTGTTTTAGTCAGGTCAAGGTTAGAAAGAGTCCAGGCCCTGACCACATTGGTGGTAGGTTGTTGAAAAACTGTGCAGAGCAGCTTTCAGGGATTTATTCATTTATTTTTAATGAATCATTAAAATTTTCTAAGGTCCCTCGTTTATGGAAAGATGCCATTGTGGTACCAATTGCGAAAAAAAGAAATTCTTCTTCTCTTAAAGACTTCAGGCCTGTTGCATTAACCTCCTTGATTATGAAATCTTTAGAAAAAATAGTAAGGAAGGAGATTTTAACCCTAACACAGCCAGCACTTGATCCTATGCAGTTTGCATATAGATCTGGTAGAGGAGTTGATGATGCCACTTGTACCTTGTTGAATATGATTTTAGGACATTTAGAAGGCAAGAAAAGTCATGCACGTTTGCTTTTTATAGATTTTTCTTCTGCTTTTAATTGTGTTCAGCCTCACATTTTGGCAAAGAAATTGATTGATACTTTTAAACTAGATCTAAATACTGTGTGCTGGTTGGTGGATTTTTTAACTAATAGATCCCAAAGAGTACGGGTCAATGGAGTGGTGTCGAATATTTTGATGTCCTCCACGGGTACGCCACAAGGTTGCGTTTTGTCTCCTCTTTTGTTTTCTTTATGCACCGATGATTGTCGTAGTGTTTTTAATGGAAAAACATTGTTAAATTTGCGGACGACTCTGTGATTGTGTCTCTTCTCACTGAGTCTGAGCCAGATGTTGGGCCAGTGATCGATAATTTTATTCAATGGTGTGATGATTCATTTTTAAATATTAATGCTTCAAAAACAAAAGAGATGCTTATTGACTTCCGTAAGAAGAGCTCTGCACCTGTGTTGCCTTCTATCATAAAGGGACAGCAGGTAGAAGTAGTCAAACAATATAAATATTTAGGGACTATAATTGACGATAAATTACAATTTGAGGAAAACACCGATATATTTAGAGGAAAAGCTCTTCAGCGTATGCATTTTTTAAGGAAACTTCGACTTTTTAACATGGATGTTTCTTTTATGAAAATGTTTTATACATGCTTCATTGAAGCCATTTTAAGTTTTTCCATCGTCTGCTGGTATGGTAACCTTAATTTAAAGAACAGGAGGAAGCTGACAAGCATTGTGACAATGTGCAGTAAGATAGTGGGGACCGATTTAAGGACTATCTCACAGATTTATGAGTGCAGGACAATTAGGAAGGGCCAGGTAGTGCTTTCTGATGTTACTCATCCATTGTGTGCTGAATTTCAACTCCTTCCTTCAGGGCGGAGATTTAGACTCCCCTTGTGTAAATCAAATAGATATAGAAATTCTTTCATACCGGCGGCAATTAAGTTTTTAAATGATTTTTTGTAATTCAAGGTAATTGATGTGTTGTGTTGTGTTGTGTTGTTAATATGTGTATGTGTATACTACTGTTCCTATTGCTGTCTACACAAAGAATTGCCTTTAAGGACAATAAAGTTTAACTAAAAACCTATTATTATTTTTTTAAAGGTGTGTTCACACCAATGGTGGGATAACTATAACAATTATGGAAGCTTGTTTCCACCACTGAATAAAACAATTTAACCCTTGTGTGGTGTTCACAACCCAATTTCCCCCGTGGTGTTCCTGGTCAAAAATGACCGGACTATAAAAAATAGCTTATAAATCACTCGTTATGCAATATTATCACCCAATATTGGATTCAATCTTTTTGTCCACTTGTTCACTTCCAATTAGGACTGGTTTTATATTTCTATTTTCATCTGAGTAATTGTAGGCCTCATTTATTTGAGAGTAGGCATCTCATTTTTTGAGTAAAAAAACATTATTTTTGAATAATTTTGGAAATATTCAATGAAATCTGAAGAAAATTGGCACTGTTGATCACACTAGTCTACTTTAATTTTTCACCAGGAATTTTGTTTTGAAAAACTTGTTGTACAAAATGAGTTACACTTGTGGTGTTCCACTGGGCCAAAATTGTGAGACACTGATACTGTCATACAGAAAATGATTTCTTCAACTTATTGCTGCTAAAAGTGGCTCTAGTCTTCAAGCAGATGATTCATAGGGTGTACTAAGTTTGTCACCCATGGTTTTTCCATTTTGGCTCTATTTTTGTTAGTCAATTTTATCACTTAGACTCATTTTTGTTTTCTAAAATGACTAATTTAAAAGTTTTTTTCATGCCTTAAAGGGATAGTTCACCCAAAAATGATAATTACCCCATGATTTATGCCGAGTTCACATTGAACAATTTGGTAACACTTTACTTGAAGGGGTGTGCATAAGACTGACATGACACCGTCATAATCATGACATGACACATGTCATGAATATGAAGGAGGTTTTATGCATGTTTATGACAACTGTCATTAAGTGTCATTCGCTCAATTATGACATTTTTAATGCAAATATGACATAGTTTGAGATGTCTTTGTTATGACAACTTGACATAAACCAATACATCATAACCTGTCAGTGTCTTTGTCATGACAACTTGACATTACCAAGACAACATAAACTGTCATAAACATGACATAGCAGATTAACTATCAAACTTAAGAAACCACTTAGCTTTATGGGTTAACATTTCATTAAACTGTCAGGTGGTTGGTTTTGACATTGGCTGTCATGAGGCCATTATAACTGTGTCATGAATGTTTTTCTTGACCTCAACTACAGTGGTACAAATTTAATTTGTCATTAAAATGTTATAATGGCTTCATGACAGCCAATGTCAAAACCAACCACATGACAGTTTAATGAAATGTTAACCCATAAAGCTAGTGGTTTCTTAAGTTTGATAATTAATCTGCTATGTCATGTTTATGACATATTTATGACAGGTTTTGTTGTCTTAGTAAAGTCAAGTTGCCATAACAAAGACATCTCACACAATGTCATATTTGCATTAAAAATGTCATAATTGAGCGAATGACACTTAATGACATTTGTCATAAACATGCATAAAACCTCCTTCATATTCATGACATGTGTCATGTCATGATTATGACGGTGTCATGTCAGTCTTATGCACACCCCTTCAAGTAAAGTGTTACCAACAATTTAAAGCCCGATTTTTGCTCGCCGACAGGTTAAGAGATTGCCGAAAAATGGCCAAAATCACAAAAAATGACAATGGGTTTTATTCTGCCTTTTTTTTATTTTTATTTTTTTTATTATTATAATCAGCTATAATCGTGGCACTGATATTGTTATGACAGAGACGAGGAAGCAGGCTGCAAGTAAAACTCTTTATTGTAGTAGAATAATAGATGAAGTAGTATGCAAAGTCCAGGGTGATGCAGGCGGTGGCGCAGGGACTTTGATGGTCAGACACGGTGAAGACAGTGATGAGTGCTCTGAAGTGACGATAGTAATCCAGACAAGTAACACATCCACGAGACGAAACCGGAACACAGGAACTCAGGATGGCAACGAAGAACAGGAACAAGAACGGGACCAGAAACACACAGAGACTTCATGCAACGATCTGACAGGGGAAATGAGAAAGTGATGAGAATATATACTGTGATGAGATGGGTTGCAGCTGATGATTAGTGACTGCAGCTGGATCGCTGATCAGAGGTAACGAGCCGGACACACCCACTCACGCGCTCACACACACGTAAACAAACAAAGCACGAGACGAGGAGAGACATTGGATCTATGAACCGTGACAGTACCCCCCTCCCTAGGAACACCTCCTGGTGTTCCCAGGCCCCCTTACCTGCCGATTGTAATCATCGATAAGGGAGTGATCCAAAATGTCTCTGGCCGGTACCCAACTTCTCTCCTCAGGACCGTAACCTTCCCAGTCCACCAAATACTGAAATCCGCGTCCCCTCCGCCTAGAGTCCAGTACACGATTGACCGAATAAGTGGGTTCCCCATCTACGAGTCGCGGCGGGGGAGGAACCGGAACTGGCGGGTTAATCGCTGATCGAAACACAGGCTTAATTTTGGAAACATGGAAAACGGGGTGAATTCTCCTGTACGCAGGAGGAAGGTTGAGGCGGACTGCCACCGGACTAATGATCTTGGTGACAGTAAACGGGCCAATAAATTTGGGAGCAAGTTTATTGGATACGGAACGGAGAGGAATGTTCTTGGTAGAAAGCCACACTTTTTGACCAACGACGTAAACGGGAGGCCTAGACCGGTGGCGATCGGCTTTGGCCTTGGTGCGCAACCCCACCTGGAGTAGAGTCTCGCGGGCTCTAGTCCATGTGTGGTGACACCTCTGGACGAAGGCGTGAGCGGAGGGAACCGCGACTTCGGATTCCAGACTAGGAAAGAGTGGTGGCTGGTACCCTACACTACACTCAAACGGAGACAGGCCCGTGGATGACACTGGCAACGTGTTGTGGGCGTACTCCACCATAGAGAGTTGGTGACTCCAAGAGGAAGGATTCTTGGAGACCAAACATCGTAACGTTCTTTCCAAATCCTGGTTGGCTCTCTCAGTTTGGCCATTGCTCTGGGGATGAAACCCAGAAGACAGACTGACAGTCGCGCCCAGTAATCTACAAAATTCTCGCCAAAATTTGGACACAAATTGGGGTCCTCTGTCAGAAACCACGTCTGTCGGGAGGCCATGTAACCGAAAGACGTGGTTAACGACAATCACCGCTGTCTCCTTGGCTGAGGGTAATTTGGGCAAGGGAATGAAATGGGCCGCCTTCGAGAACCGGTCCACCACGGTCAAAACTACCGTGTGACCCTGAGAGGGTGGGAGGGCGGTAACAAAATCTAGAGCGATATGGGACCAGGGTCTCGAAGGGACCGGCAGCGGTTGGAGTAACCCATCTGGAGGTCGATTGGAAGTCTTACCAGTGGCACAAACTGAGCAAGCCAAAACAAAATTGTGAATGTCACGAGCCATGAGAGGCCACCAGAATCGTTGCTTGACTAAAAATCTAGTGCGACTGACTCCTGGATGACAAGCCACATTGGAAGAATGCCCCCACTGAATGACGCTGGACCTCAGACCCTCAGGCACAAATAAACGATTCGGTGGACAACCGACCGGAGGCGTTACCCCTTCTAAGGCCTTCTTGACCTTCGATTCGACCTCCCATACGAGTGTGGAGATGAATAGAGTCTCCGGTAAAATGCACTCGGGAGTAGACGGGCGTTCGGAACGATCAAAAATGCGCGATAAAGAATCGGGTTTGATGTTTTTAGAACCCGGGCGGTACGAGAGAGTAAAGTCAAAACGACCGAAAAAAAGTGCCCACCGAGCCTGCCTGGAGTTCAATCTTTTAGCAGTCCGAATGTATTCCAAATTCTTATGATCGGTCCAGACGATAAAAGGTACCCCCGACCCTTCTAACCAGTGCCGCCACTCCTCCAATGCTAACTTGACTGCCAACAACTCTCTGTTCCCAATGTCATAATTGCGTTCGGCAGGCGATAACCGATGAGACAAAAACGCGCAAGGATGCATCTTGTCGTCTGAGAGAGCACGCTGGGATAACACTGCACCTACCCCCACCTCTGACGCGTCGACCTCCACCACGAACTGACGTGATGGATCAGGGGTTGTCAGAATGGGGGCAGAAACGAAGCAACCCTTCAGTTTGGCAAACGCAGCCTCGGCTGCGTCTGACCACCTGAACGTCGTTCTGGGGGAGGTCAAGGCGGTCAGAGGTGCGGCTAGTTGGCTGAAGTTGCGAATAAAACGCCGGTAAAAATTAGCGAACCCCAGAAATCTCAGTAGGGCCTTACGAGACTCTGGGCTTGGCCAATCCACCACAGCCTTGATCTTCTCAGGATCCATGCGCATTCCCTCAACTGACACGATGTACCCTAGAAATGGAACAGACTGTGCATGAAAATCGCATTTCTCCGCCTTGACAAAAAGCCCATTCTCTAGCAACCTCTGAAGCACTCGCCGGACGTGCTGCACGTGATCCTGGAGAGAAGAAGAAAAAATCAGTATGTCGTCCAGGTAGACATAAATGAACTGATCTATCATATCTCGCAGCACGTCATTGACGAGTGCCTGGAAGACCGCTGGGCTATTGGAAAGCCCGAAAGGCATAACCAAATATTCAAAGTGCCCTCTGGGGGTGTTAAAAGCGGTCTTCCACTCATCCCCCTCCCTGATGCGGACCAAATGATAAGCGTTCCGTAAATCCAACTTTGTGAAGATGGACGCTCCCTGCAACCTCTCGAAGGCTGAAGACATCAGCGGCAAAGGATAAGTATTCTTTACCGTGATGTTGTTCAACCCCCGGTAGTCAATACAAGGTCGCAAGGATCCGTCCTTCTTCCCCACAAAAAAGAACCCCGCCCCCGCTGGTGAAGAGGAAGGGCGAATGAACCCCGTTGCTAGAGAATCAGAAATATATTTCTCCATAGCCTCCCTCTCAGGTGTCGAGAGTGAATATAACTTGCCTTTAGGCGGAGCCGTACCTGGTAATAAGTCTATGGCACAGTCATAGGGACGATGCGGAGGAAGAGAAGCAGCCCGAGACTTACTGAACACTTCCTTCAGGTCCAGGTACTCCGCGGGCACGTTAGACAGATCCATTGCCTCCTCCTGAAACACAGAGACAGAAACAGACGGACAAGCAGACACTAGACAAGACTCATGACAACGATTACTCCAAGCTGACACAGACTTGAGCTGCCAGTCCACTTTAGGGTTGTGACGGATGAGCCAGGGGTGACCGAGAACTATGGGTGCAAGGGGAGTGTCCAGAATGTAGAATGAAATGGTCTCAGTGTGGTTGCCTGATGTGATGAGGGTGATATCTTCAGTGGCGAAAGTGATGGTAGGAAGTTTCTGTCCGTTGAGTGCATGTACAGCGATCTGATGAGTGAGGGGTTTGAGGGGAATCTGGAACTGACGTGCAAATGAATGGTCCATAAAATTACCTTCCGCCCCGGAGTCCAAGAGTGCCCGACAATCGTGAGTGCGTGCTGACCATCTCAGTCTTACCGGAAGGAGGGTAGATGTAGATGAGGTCTTCTCGGCGGAGATCCCACCCGATAGTAGCCTCCTACTTACTATCGGGCTTGGCCTTTTACCGGGCAGTTGTAAGCATAGTGCCCGGCTCCTCCACAGTACAGACAAAGGCCCTGGGACCTCCGCCTTTCCCTCTCCTCCCGGGAAAGCCGAGCTCGACCCACCTGCATGGGCTTGTGATCGTAGACGGGGCTGACCGCGTCCCCGCCTCCAAACCGTGAACCCTCGGCTCCTGCCAGAGGGTGACTGCTCCTAGTGCGGCTCCCAACTCTGGCCAGCCGTGCGTCAACTCGAAGTGCCAGAGCGATGAGGTCGTTAAGCGATTGGGGTAGGTCCAAGGCGTAGATCTCCCTTTGGACGCGGTCAGCCAGCCCATGCAGGAACATGTCCCACTGCGCCTCCTCGTTCCACTGGCTCTCCGCCGCCAAGGTCCGGAACTCGATCGAGAAATCTGAAACAGATCTTTCTCCTTGACGTAAATCGGCCAGCATCCTTGCGGCCTCTCTCCCGGCGACAGCACGGTCGAAAACTCTTCTCATTTCGGCGGAGATCTCCTGGAACGAGGAACAGCATGGGTCTTGATTTTCCCACACCGCCGTTCCCCATAATGCCGCTTTCCCAGTCAGGAGGGTGAGAACGAAGGCCACCTTAGAACGCTCACTGCCGAAGGTTCGGGGCTGAAGGGAGAAATGCATGGAACATCGGATTAGAAAAGCCCTGCAAAAATTCGGTTCACCTGAGTAGGTCTCTGGAACAGGTAGACGTGGTTCTGACTGGGATGGGCTTTCCGATGGTGTGGGGGGAACAGCTGGTGTGGGCGGCGCAGCGGGAGCTCGCATCTGATGGATCTGCCGGGTGAGCTCGGACACCTGCGCCACTAACGCCTGAACAGCGCGACCAGTATCGTGAATATTCTTTTCTTGAAGATCCATACGTGCCATGCTGTTACTCACGTAATCCTCGAACGAGGGCGCTGAATTACTCGCTGCTTCCATGTTGGTCAGATCGTTCTGTTATGACAGAGACGAGGAAGCAGGCTGCAAGTAAAACTCTTTATTGTAGTAGAATAATAGATGAAGTAGTATGCAAAGTCCAGGGTGATGCAGGCGGTGGCGCAGGGACTTTGATGGTCAGACACGGTGAAGACAGTGATGAGTGCTCTGAAGTGACGATAGTAATCCAGACAAGTAACACATCCACGAGACGAAACCGGAACACAGGAACTCAGGATGGCAACGAAGAACAGGAACAAGAACGGGACCAGAAACACACAGAGACTTCATGCAACGATCTGACAGGGGAAATGAGAAAGTGATGAGAATATATACTGTGATGAGATGGGTTGCAGCTGATGATTAGTGACTGCAGCTGGATCGCTGATCAGAGGTAACGAGCCGGACACACCCACTCACGCGCTCACACACACGTAAACAAACAAAGCACGAGACGAGGAGAGACATTGGATCTATGAACCGTGACAGATATGACTGGATTATTCATAGCATGCCAAACATTTTTCAAAATTATCTTTTATTTGTTAAGATGTCAACAATTTAATAAGAAACAAATAACAGAGATCACATTTGAGAACCAACCTGTTTGTTTCTCAACATCTTCATGTTTCACCGGTGGTTCTGAAATTCTCATGTCTTCAGTCTCCTCTTTAATAAACGCCATCTTGATATGTCACGTGATCTCAGGAGTTTTTCCTGTATTTTGGACATTTTGTCATGTTAAGTATGAGAAAAACAATGTCGACTATATCAAAACCCAATGTTACTCAAGTATGAATACACTTTACTTACAGACAAGTAACAATCATCATTTATGAACCATTTATGAGCCATTTACGGGACAAATTAACAGGGTCAGTGGAACAATTTTCAGACCATACCAATACTAATGTAAAATATATTTTATGTTCCACAGAAAAAAAGAAAGCCATACATATTTGGAGCGACATGGGGGTGAGTATGACAGTATTTTCATTTTGGGGTCTAAATTTAATAATTGCAAATATTAACAAGAAAAAATCTGGCACTTCGTGTCAAGAATGTTACCGTCCACTGTGTTTCACTATTCCTAAAAATCCATGCAGTAAATTTAGCCAAAACAAAAAATTATATATATATATATATATATATATATATATATATGAATTAAGTACATTTTTACAGTGTACGCTCAATGTTACTCCTTTCTAATGGCAGTGCATGGAAACTTTTTCTGGCCTTCATTGTTTCAACAGTGTTTAATATCAGGGTCAAATGTGTACTTCTACATTGTTCTTTGATCTATATCATCCATTGTTAGGCTACTAAGCAGCCCCTCAAAGTTCATTTGGCGCATTCTCAGCAGGGAAGACAGTGTTCTTTCTCTTAGATACGACATGTTATTGCCTGGTTTATCTGTTCTTTCTTTTGTTACTTTTTATTTTCACTTTTGCAGACCGCGGCAGCTGTCATTGGATTGGTTCAGATGCCTGCCAATCCTTGATGCTAGTGACCCAAAATGGACATGGCAAAACAATGGATATAGTATATTTTACTATTCTTATTTGCAAAATTGGATAAAACAAAAAACAAAACAACGTATACCTTGGTTTGAAAACACATTGTAGGCACAGAGACTTTTGATAAAAGTAAATAAAATTGACATTGCTGGTAAGTTTAATAATTGGGTCATTTTTTTTATAGGCCTATATATTTTTAAGTTTAATGCATGATAAAATGTTTTATAGAAGCCTGTTTCAATGTCTGTTTAAATGTTTAATTTGTCCAAATGTGACACGTGTTAGGTCTATACTTTATAACTACAGACAGGTATTGAATTCACTTGCAGCATTCATTGCGCTGTTTAGCAGCGATTTTAGACAGTTTGAGTGTTTTGCTCACAACTTGACCAGGGCACAGCAGTGTGCACCACAAGAATCCGCAAGAAGAGAGAAACAAAACGAAAGAGAATTAGGCATTAAACAAAAAGAGGCAGATGAATCAAATTTAAAAAGAAAGGTGATTGCCGATAATACCAAAATTTAGGTTTGGACCTTCCTGTGTGATTTTAAAATAAAATGTTCAGTCTTTCATGAATGTATCACCAGCATCATTGTCATCATTTGAATTATTTTGACTGCATGCGGTGGACCGCTTTCCATGATATTGAGTCATAATACATCTTCTAACATCAGCACAACAGTGAACTCATGAAACTGTGTCTGTTCAGCAATTTACAGTCAAACCAAAATGTATTCAGACACCTTCAACATTTCTCACATTATCACAGTTTATTCATTATGCTTTAGAAAATGGTAAATAAAATATGACAAGAACTCAGTTGATTTTTCACATCAATATGCTGTAAACTGATCTGTTATACGCACGTTATACTGCCCTCAACACTCATAGTGGGTATCAGTGCAATGCCAGTCACACAAAGTTACATTTTGACTGTGCTCTCTGCAGATGTTCATTCACTGTTTTTGTATAAGCTGTTTTTGATTGTGGTGTACAGCAAACATTTCAAGTCATAACTCTATATTATTTAGTTGTGAATAAGAGCGAGTCCACAAGCATTATATGAGAGCTGCTGGTACATCATTCTATATTTTTGAACGAAAACTGTTTGTGAATTTGCTACAGCAAAATGTTGTTGTTTTTTCTGAAGGATTAGCCTATATTGCTCATTGGAAATAACAGGTTAGAAGTCTATTATTAAATGCTAGAGATTCAGAATATGCTGAAGTTTGTACTAATTTACTACAAGTACGCTGCTATACAGGCACACATTTATTTTCATGTTGGTTCTCAGCAATGTTGGGACATATGCTGGCAAATATAACCTTACAGTTGACTTGCTAAATCACTTCCATTTGTTTTATTAATAGATTTAATATAGGAAGTATTGGAAGTTCGTTCGTTATGGGTCATCATAAATACTTTGCTTTAAAAGTACCAAGTAGTAAAAAAAAAAAATCATTAATAATCCATAATCGTTACCCTCTGAATCGTAATCGAATCAAATCGTGAGGTGCCTAGAGATTCCCACCCATCAATCGTCGACGAGAAGAGATGATTTCCACAGATGCAATTCCACCCCCAAACAATTAACAATAATTTACTGTTTATCAGCGACGACATGATTATGAAACTTGAAAGGTGGAATTCAGAAAGCAGTGCATTGTGTCCTTTATGCACAGTATAAATAAATGAAAAAAATCATTAAGAACTTTACTGGCTCATAATTTTTTATTAGAGCGTTTGAAAAAGGAATGACTGCCGAAATGTATTTGCACCGTACTGAATAAATTATTTTGTGTGCTAGAATGTACCCTGTATTCGGCCCCTGAATGTACTGTAACAAGTGGCCCCTTAAAGGGGAAATGAAGCAGTCAATCAAGTTTACATGATTTACAAGATGGATTTCCACTTTAATCAACAATTATATAAGAAACATGACAAATGTAAACATATAAAAGAAAAAAAAGAAAAACCGTTATATCTTTTGCTGCCAGGGCGCTGCCATTGTGTGCAGTATTCTAACGTGTGACGTCACGGGGTTGGTTGGCTTTAATAAACCTGGCTGAATGTATTAATATCACAACGTCAAACTGTCTACACCACGGAGTTTTGACCGCGAACAACTAACGTTAGGTACAGTCATTATTAGCTAACAGCTGTAAGCATGAACTAGCTAACACTAACTTAGTGTTTAGCTAACTTTAGTGGAGTTTATTAGTACCAGACAAAAAGACGACGTCTAACGTTAACGTTAACAAACTGCACATGGAAACATTGTTCGCGATGTCTGCCATCATATTCATGTCTCTTGTCAGCACCATGTAAGTTAGCATGTATTAATATATGCATTTGAGCCGATACGGCGTGGGAACCGAGCAGTGGTAAGTTACGTTGTTATGTCGAACAGCCGGTGGTGGTTTTGGGCAAAGAGCGGGTTGGTAAGTTGCAACGCGTGCGGCTGTTGTAATGCGATGCCCACCGTGTCAGAGTCCATCTGCTGTATATAACATCTAACGTTAGACTTCATTAGTTGTTCGCGGTCAAAACTCCGTGGTGTAGACAGTTTGACGTCGTGATATTAATACATTCAGCCCTATGATTCAGCCAGGTTTATTAAAGCCAACCAACCCCGTGACGTCACACGTTAGAATACTGCACACAAAGGCAGCGCCCTGGCAGCAAAAGATATAACGGTTTTTCTTTTTTTTCTTTTATATGTTTACATTTGTCATGTTTTTTTATATAATTGTTGATTAAAGTGGAAATCCATCTTGTAAATCATGTAAACTTGATTGACTGCTTCATTTCCCCTTTAAGGGCCCCTGTTACAGAAAAATCCTAGAACCGCCACTGCTTCTTGGACATGTGACAATATCAGATGCCTTGAAGTTGTGAGTGAGAACAGGTTGGATAAAACACAAATCTCCTTTTGACCAGCAAGAAAACAAATAAAGTGATATTATTCTTTAAAAACATTTTATAACTGTTAAACATTCGTTACCTGTGTTACATTCCTTTGTGGTTTCAATGGTCATTTTCATAACAACCCAAATTACATCCACCAAGCAAATGCTATTTTTGTTTATGCTTTATTATCAACAAATAGCATGAGTAACTTCCAAATTATAAGAAGATCATACATGTTTCACAATACAATAGAAATTACAAAAAATTAGAAGTTTTACTCACCGTTAGCGACCGCAAACCTTTATCATTGTGACTGCTCGATCCTTAAGCATTAGACGATCTGCAAATCCGTCGATCTGGGCTTTGTTTATAAAACAATCATCGTCGAAATGCAGGGAACAAACAGTCTTACACAGCTCCGTTGATGATGCTCTGAAAAAACAATCTCCATCCACTGGTCCGTTAGCGCCGGGTTCTTTGGGAATCTGTGCAGGGTTGTCTTGCCCTGGCATCCAAAAACACACTTCTTTGGTGACATTGACTTCCCTAGCTTTGATGAGGTATTGCTTTCACTCTCTTCTCGCTCTGGTCTACGAGTGCGCGAAAAAAACTTTCCGAAACTTGTGACAAACCGGAAGGACAATTTTTGGCACAGAAATACTGTACTAATACAATTTAATTTTTGAAACTTTGTCCATGTTTAGCATGGGAATCCAACTCTTTAACAGTGTAAAAAACTCAGTATGCATGAAATAGCATTTCACCCCCCCTTTAAGGCAAAAAATGGAGGGGCACCTCTTATTATCTTATCAAATTATTTTAACCCCCCCAAAAGGTGATGCTTTCTCTTACATAAATGTTACAAATTGAGGACTCCGAGCAGTTGCCAACTGGACGCAGCTCACATTAATTGATATTAAGATAAAGACCTGAGGCTAGAAAAGGGCTTAAGAGTTTCTAATGCAATATCTACTCGAGAGACATCGTTCAGAAACAAGGCATCGGCTAACTGACTTATCACTTTGGTATTGATTCCTTTTAATTCCCTTTAAAGGGCTTTCCAAAGGACTCGAAATCTTTATAGTCCAAAACAATCATTAGAGATCTATGTAAAATGTCCAAAACCAAACGTAGCCTATATTATTGAAGAGGCGCCTTTTTTCTTTATTAAACAAATCAGATTGTTTAAAACACATTTCAGTCTTTTTGATCATTTTATAATAATTATTTAGCAACGTATTTGGCTGCCAACTATCAATTAAAATGGGGTCTCTATTTGGTTTTGCGGTTGATAAGTCCTTGACACATCAGGGTTGGAGGAAGCAAAGCTCTTTCAAGGCTCTCCATAAAAACTTTGAACAAAAAAGGAGCTACGGTCTTTCTAAATGCTCTATGAAATTCAGCAGTTATACCATCCATTCCTGGAGACTTATTTTTTAAATAATTTATGGCATCAATAATTTCTTCTAATCTGAGAGGGGCTTCGCATATTAGTATCCTCTATGCTAAGCTGCTTTATGTTGGGCAAGGACTCGAAAAACTCAGTAGTAGATTGTTGACAAATTTGAGGTGTAAAAATAACTATAAAACTCAACAAAAATTTGCAATGATTTTGGGGTCCTCAGCAATATCACCATTAATATTCAATTGCTCAATATAATAATTATTTTTGGCTTGCATGCCTCTCAAGCAGGGACGGACTGACAATCTGTGCATTCTGGAAAAGTCCAGAACGCCTGTCCAACCGAGGGCCGTCGGCACAAAAAAAAAAAAAAAAAAAAGTCTAATAAAGCAATATGAACAGCCAACAGCAGGGGCACTAATATGATCACTTATATGCAGAGGCGGACAGAGTACACAGCTTCATTACTTGAGTAAAAGTACTGATACCACTTGCTAAATTTTACTCAAGTACAAGTAAAAGTACTACAGTCAGATGTCTACTTAAGTAAAAATACTAAAGTATTTGTTTTTAAAAGTACTTGAGTATCAAGAGTACAAGAGTACATTTTCTAAATATTGCATTACTTCTGCAACAGTGCTTACATTGGTAAACACAGCAAACACTTGAAGCGAAAACTATCATTAACTTGTTCAGAAAATTTAAATAATCTGGCGAGGTGGGGCCATGGGGAAGACTCATGAATATTCATTAGGGAAGTCATCCCTGATTGGTCTGATGACCTACCCCTGAACCTACCCGTCACTGGGGGTCTTATGACCTCCCTAACCCCGCCCCTAAACCTACCCGTCACTGGGGTTAAGACCAATCAGGGATGACTTCCCTAATGAATATTTATGAGTCTTCCCCTACCATCCTGGGAAAAATATCGCTCCCGGGATGGACCTGCTGCGTCTTCATCCATTGTTTCGTCCATGGTTTCGTCTCTTATCTAAATCTGACCATGGAGTTGACTTTGGCGGAAAGCTGAAGGTGATTGCTGATAGGCTGTCCCAATCAGTGGCGCCTGCACAATCCAATCACATTTGAGAGGGAAACAACAAATCGAGAGTTTCCGAGATGTTTCTTTTTTCATTTTTTTTTTTTTTATAGAAGTAACGGGTACTCACAGTAATGAATAGAAATGTAGTGGAGTAATGAGTACAATATTTGCCTCTCAAATGTACTTGAGTAAAGTCATGAGTACTCCCCAAAAATGATACTCGAGTAAAGTACAGATCCCTCAAAATTGTACTTAAGTACTGTACTCAAGTAAATGTACTCATGTACAAATTTGCTTACATTATATTTGAATAGCTGTGGTCTCCAACGTGGTGCCTGTGAGTAGCCCGCTAAACACATTCTATAAATAGCCCCAACTTGCCGTCGGGGTTATAATTTTGCGACCTTTTTCAACTAAACGTTTCAATTTGAACTTTGCCTCTACAAAATTACCCAATTCTCTTTGATTATACGCTGTCATTTGCATTGCGTATGAGAAACATCAAATGGCAAAAGCGGAACAAAACTTGTTTGATCTGAGCAGCACAAAATTAGCTCGGCCCAAAACTCGATCACGCGAACATTAGCAACACTCAGATCCACTGAGAAGCATTTAAATTCAGCGCAGAATTCTTTATCTCTATTATAAACCCACAGATGACTATGTGATTTAAGCTTGTAAAAAGTCAGATGAAACAGCGCTGATATTCTCAACATATTGACGCAAAAAAACAAAAACAAAAAAAAAACAGGCGAAACATTGTTCCAAGAACAAACCAGCTAGAAGACATTTAACACCAAAACTTATGAATTAACTTTAGTAAAACAAACTTTTTTGGCAGAAATGTGCCTGTATTCATATTAAAAATGCTGTTATATTAATATAGTCATGTATAAATGTATTAAATGTAATGCAGTAATGTTTTGTTTAGCAGTTTATTTTATTTTTTTCCTTTTTTTATTTATATTTATACTAAATGTTTGGGCTACTGTTTTTGATAACACATAGGCCTACAATAGGTTTATAGAAAATCAACAAAAAATCAATAAATATTTTCAGAATTTTTTAGGATTTTTTTTTTTAAACGCTTGTAAGTCTGAACCAGAATATCAAGATATTTTATTATTTCCCATATGATGGTAAAAAGTAAAAAAGCTTCACCGTGTTGTTCAATGTTCAATGTTCAATGTTCAATTTATTTATAAAGCACACACTAATACATCAGAAGTTGACCACAGTGCTGTACAAAGAGTAAAATAACAATCATAAAAATACATTTTAATTCTCAATATTGCAATAAAAAACCTCAATCTAAGCGGCATTGATATAATTACCTATTACACCACTAGCACAGCACTCATGAATGATCAAATGCCAATGCGAAAAAGTAAGCTTACAGATGTCGTTTGATCTCTGTAAGAGAGGAACATTCTCTGATATAAGAAGGTAAACTATTCCACAGCTTCCTGGCACTGTCCTTGCTCACATGTTTCCAACTGATACCGTCACAGAGACTAGCAGAGAGAGAAGCATATCGAAGAAGATCGACCCAGACTTGTTTAACTTTGGCACGTCTGTCATTCCTGTTGAATGGGAAAAAAGGTTACGGCAAAAGCTGTCTGAAAGGATCAATGTGTTTTCGCTTGAGGAGTGGGACGTTGGATTGGCAAAGGGTGTGAAACATCACATTCAATTAAATGACCCCAGACCATTCAGAGAGAGATCCCGTCGTATAACTCCTGCCGACATTGATGATGTGCGTCGACACATAAAGGACCTGCTGGCAGCGGGCATAATAAAAGAGTCTCGAAGTCCTTACGCATCACCCATTGTGATTGCTAGAAAGAAAATGGAAGTGTGAGGATGTGCATTGACTACAGAACACTCAACAGTCAAACTATTCCTGACCAATACACAACCCCAAGAATAGATGGAAGTGCTGGATTGCTTGTCTGGTAGCAGATGGTTTACAGTATTAGACCTGCGAAGTGGTTACTATCAGGTCGAGATGGCAGAGGAGAGCAAGGACAAAACTGCATTCATATGCCCGTTGGGGTTTTATTAGTTTGAGCGCATGCCACAGGGAGTAACTGGAGCTCCTGCTACGTTCCAGCGGCTCATGGAGAAGGTAGTAGGAGACATGCATTTACTGCAGGTTATTGTTTACCTGGATGATTTGATTGTGTTTGGTCGTACTCTGGAAGAACATGAGGAGAGACTCTTCAAAGTGCTTGACCGTCTTGAGGAGTTTGGGCTAAAAGTGTACATCGATAAATGCCAATTCTGCCAAGAGAAAGTCAAGTACGTGGGGCATATTGTTTCTGCTTCTGGAATTGCCCCGGACCCAGAGAAGGTGGAAGCAGTCACTCGCTGGAAAATGCCGACTGATCTCAAGTCCTTGCGGTCTTTCTTAGGATTTTGCGGGTTTTACCGGCGCTTTATTAAGAATTATTCCGAAATTGTGAGACCACTGACAGACCTCACCAAAGGTTATCCACCAGTGAAAGTGAAAAGAGACACTGCTTTAGCAGGGAAGTATTTCAAGGAGACTGAACCCTTTGGTGAACGCTGGAATCAAGCATGTACAGAGGCCTTTAGGAAGATTGTTCACTGCCTTACTAATGCCCCAGTCTTGGCGTTTGCGGATTCCACTAAGCCCTATGTACTTCATGTTAACACCAGTTTGAATGGCTTAGGTGCAGTCCTAAATCAAGAATACCCGGAGGGGTTGCGTCCAGTGGCTTATGCAAGCCGAAAGTTGAGTTCTACTGAGCAGCGTTATCCGACACACCAACTTGAGTGCCTGGCTCTCAAGTGGGCAGTAGTTGATAAGTTCCATGACTACCTGTATGGCATCAAGTTTGTTGTGAGAACTGATAATAATCCACTCACCTACATCCTTACGAGTGCCAAGTTGAATGCCACTGGACATCGATGGCTTGCCGCATTAGCCACTTATGATTTTAGCTTACAGTACAAGCCAGGAAAACAAAATGTGGATGCGGACGTACTGTCTCGATATCCTTCCAGCATGGAGTCTGATGAGTGGTTTCAAACAAAGTGCTTACCATGCCTAAGAGCTCAAGTACGTCACTACTGAGAGGGAAGAGGGTGCTACAAATATTTCACTATTAAATTCTTTTTCTTTCTCAAACTTATCTGTTAACCCATATATCACCATTCTCCACTACAAGTACCGAAGATCACTCATATTAGCTTGAATGAAGAGTCTGGCTCTGTGTTAAGGAGGCGTCCCTCCCCTTCTAGCCTTTCTGAGACCTGCCGTATGAGATCTATCTCACATCTTTATCGGCTAAATAAACCTTCACAGCCCTTTTTTGCTTTTAAGGTTTATTATTTTCATGTGCGCACTCAACCCTTTCTGGGTCGTTTCCACAAGTCTTCCTAGAATTATACTTTTAATCGAGTCTTATAGGATTTCTTTTTCTTTCCTATTTAACTCTACACTCTCATGTAGCCTATACTACACGACCATCTTTGTTTTTTGAGCAATTGGTCACTGATCCTGGCCAGAGATCAATGATCAATCTGCCCCTTTCACGTTGGGCGTCATGTTTTATTAGCCTGGAAATCCAGACCTAAATCTAAAAGATTAATGGTCTGGCGTCGGTCAATGAAGATCGGCCAGTTCGAGGGGCGGCACCAAGCATGCGTTTGAAAATCTCACTGCACGCAATTGGATAACACTACGACCAATCACAACAATCAAATAATTTACAAGCTTTCATCTTCATGAGGCGCAATGGCAAGGCATCTAACACCGGAGAGGCCGTCCTTGGTGGACCAGCGTCTCTCTGGACATTCCTTTACAGTCCTTTTAAAGTCCATCAAACTTTCTGACATGTTCAGAAATCCCCTCCTGGAAACTCCCTAAAACTTGTCCATATAAAGCCTTTGTCTCTTTGTCCTCCTTCTTCTGGACCTTTTCTTCATCGCTGTATCTTCTGTGTCTCGTCCGCAACACATAGACGGTAATAATTGCATTTTTTCTTCTTTCTTTGGCAAAGCTCTTTCTAATACATTTTATCAATAAATAATTTTACAACAACAATTGCAGTGTTTTTCTTAATAAACCAGCTTCATAATAAATGATTTTACAAGTGTCTTACAATATATAACACTTTCTTAATAAATTGTTTAACAACAACTTATGGTACCTTTCTTTATAAAACTCTGTGTTTCTTTTGGATCTATTATTAAAGACGGTTTGATTATCTACTCCAGTCGTTGTGTGTTTATTACAACAGCACCTGTGACCATTTGTTTTCTTCCAAACCACAAGATGGTTTAAAATAGGGCCTGTGAAGTCTGATGAAATCATCAGCGACAACACACAGTTAATTCTGAGGTAAGCTGATCTAATATTTAATGTTGTAGAATAGATTAATGTAGCTGATGAGAATGAATAAAATCTGCAAATGTGTTTTGAGAACAATGTTTTCTGTATGATTTTTGTTTTTCTCTAGGCAAGTTTTTCATTAACTGTAGAAAAAGTACAAATATTAATTCTGTAAATCACACAACATGGGAGTGGGAAAAAGCACATTTTCCTTACGAGGAGGCTTTAGCCCCACAGAAGATAGAATGATTGTGTTCTTCATTGCTTCAGATATATTTACAATCATTCATGTGGTTTTACCAGGGCCATCATGGTGTTTCCTGGGGCCATCAGCCATCGATCGGGTCATCGGCGGAGAAAACGGACAGTGTTTCCATCTGAGGTGGGCTTCTGGTCCGAGTCATTTACTCTTTGTCACATGACAGCTGCACATGTACAGAAATAAGAGTTGATTCGTTCACCTCTCCTTGTCACATGCCAGCTTCATAGGCTCTGATGCTGCGTTTACACAATGTTATAATCACCTCCAGGGCCCAGAAAGCACCTCAGACCCCAGAGGGTTAAGAGGAAAACACAAACTCTTCAATGTGTAGTTTGTGTCAGAACAGTGCCAAGAGTCCGACTCTTACACCAGGGGCACGTTCAAGCCCAAACCGGTGCGCAACGTTTTGCTACGGTCTCCGGGTTGAATGACATGTTTCCTGAAAACGGTGTGCAACGGGTTTGAGATGCGTTTTCTCTTTTTTGGGTGGGTGTGTCAAAAATGTCAGCCCAATCAGCAGCAACATGTGTATAAACAATGGGTCCAAGTAAAGTCCTTTACAAATGTGTCCGCTGCAGCTCGGTATACACAACCACTGAAGACACTAGAAGACATGTTTGCCGTAAGAGTTTTATAGTAAAAATATAGCATATCAACAGTGATCAGCAATAATGATGAGCCTAATACTCTCAATAAAAATAATAAGGTCATATAGATCATAACACAGTCTCGGATGTAAGAAGTGGATTATCCTTCGCCTGAAATGTTTGTCTTTTTCTGCCATAGTTGCAACTCTTGCGTCATCAGAACAGGGTGTTCAACACACCACCGCTTCCGTTTAAAAGACGCTTTGCAACTTTTTGTCGGGGCTGAACGTTACCCAGCTCATCTTTGGTCATGACTGCATGAAGAAAGCATGATTTGAACTAAAATATGATAATATTTGTGTCTTTTGCTTCATTGCAATTCATTAACTCGGACAGTGTTATATATGTAAGGGTTAATGCCCGACGAGGTGTCCATTATCAGGTTTTAATGGACGACGGCGAAGTCCATTAAAACCTGATAATGGACACCTCGAAGGGCATTAACCCGCTTATACCATGGTTACTTACGAAAGAAAGAAATATTTAATCAATTAATAATACTTTAATGTGTTTTAGAGTAAAAATCGTGAGGGTTTTTATTTATTAAGTCGAGCGCACTATTTAATATCTCCCGTATACAGGCGTTGCCAAGCAACGTCGCCACAGCGACCCGACCGCAGCAGTTGATCAGTGAGTTTGAGCCAGCGCAATCATTTACAACTGTCATCAGGCAAATTGACGGGACGCCTTTCCTAGGTGTACATTATCACTTTTTAACGGACACCCTGCAGCCAATCAGAATCGAGTATTCACCCAGACCATGGTATAATATGGTTTAATATTTCATGTAAATCATTTGCGGATCACTTTTTTACCAAATTAAACTATTTTTTCTTGACATCATGACACGTGAGGAGTTCAGAGAACATTCAAAAGTGAAGTTCCCGAATACTTACAAAAATTATAAAATAGAGAAAACATTCCCTTAATATTTCCCTCTATCGTTCACATAACCAAGAGAAAAACGTTTTTTAAAACATTTAGAAAGCATTCAGAAATAACGTTTTCATAACTTGATGGGAACGTTATAAAAACGTTCTAAGAACATATATTGTTAGCTGGTGAAAAGTCATGGGTTTGCATTCAGAAGAAAGTGAACTGGGTGAAGCACTGACAGATGCTGATCAGGGTTGTGAAATCAAACTCGAGTATGTGTACGTGGATATGATCCTTCTTGATTTTATCTTGGTGGCTCCAGCCCCTGGCACTGCTAAAATAAAAATAAAAATATGCTGTGGCTCTGATTGAGTTAGTTTGGATTACAGTGCTTATGATTTCTGCTAATTTCCCTCTTTTTCTGACTCCTGGTTTCCGTTATAGAGTTCTTCACCAGAAGACTCTCGCGTCATACCGAGCTCTGACCAGATTCCTCTGTAAGTACATTAAACTGACGTTCACATTCACTGCTTTACACGCTGCTTCATCATGTGCTTGATGCTACTATTATGTTTTAAAGCAGTGAGTCTTAAGCTTTTTTGTGAATGCGACTCACTTTTGAGGGGAAAATGAATGCAGAGCCTGTGTCAGGATTCAGTTAGTTATTTTGCTGGATCAGCAACACAGATACTGTGGATGAGTGACTTTAGCATAATTATTTGGAGAAATATATGGACTGCAGATAAATGCCATTATCTGTCTAAATTTACAGCTGTATAGTTTTAAAAATAATGTATGATTATTGTATTTATCAAGGTGACTAATATTATAGGGATGGTGAGTGTCCATGGATGTTTGGAAATAATAGTAATAAATAAAATCAAAAGTATTGACTTACTGTGTCTGATAGGACATTACAAATCCTTAAAACTGATTTCTTCTGAATCATCTTTTATTTTCTTTCTTATTTATATAATATAATTTAGATTCAGTTAAAACTGAAATATTCTCTTGCATTATACTGAAGATAATATGATTACAAATATTTAAATTGAAAGAAAGAGTCAACGATTAACAGTGTGTATTAAAATGTAAATCTTTCAATGGAGATGACTTTTTTTTTTTACGTTTTATTCCTTTACTTTTTCCAGAAAGATCCACCTGATTTTCCAAACTACCAACTAATTATAACTAATGGGTAAGTTAACATATAGCAACGCATTCTCATCCTAGGGCGTCATATACTGACGCTTTTGACATTCCGTCAATATCCGACGCACATGGCACCCTTTAGCGTCAATATGAGACGCAGATTATGGTTAGGTTTAGGTCTGGGGTAGGGTTAGGGTTAGACCGCTAGGAGGCGCCTTCTGGCCATATTTAAGTGTATAAAAGTATGTAAAACAGTGTTTTTTTACGGGCAAATTTCTTCACATTCGTTCGTCTACCTAATTCCATAAACAGGTCAGATGATAAAGTCTTAGACCCATGAGACTAGTCTTTATTATAATTAAGTAATATATAATATCAAAGTGGAAGGGAAAATTTTAAGAGCATGATTAAATGTGACATTTACATAAACAGTCTGCTATTTGTTATATTGTTCATCATTTTGTTCTTCTTTTTTTAAATAGATCTATTTCCAGAACTGAGTCGTATGAGAAGATGGAGGATGGAGATTTTATCATAAAAATTATTGGTTCAGACATCATTTATAGAGACTTCTGTAACAGAAAAAAATCCTTGAAATATTTATGTCAAATTCCGAATATTATGAAGAAATACAAATATTTTTATCTAGAAGCAAAAAATTGTCAAATTTTTAATGAATGTTTCAATGATTTTGATGAAAAAGCAAAAGAAGCAAAGAAATTAAAGAAACAATTTGCTTTTGTATTATTTAGAAAAAAAGATGGATCATTGGACAAGAGTAGAACTGAAGTTCATTACCTCTCAGATGGAGAGCATACTGAAGATAAAATATTCAAACTACTTCTAGAAATCTATTATGAAAGTAACTGTGATTATTCAGAAGTTTATATCTACTCTACAAATAGCCCATGTTTAGCAAGACCCAGGCATGTGCCTGTCACGAAACTGCTCCGAGACTCAAAGGGGAGATCCAAATGCAGCTTTATTAAGAGGCAATCCAGACACGTAATCCAATAAGCAGGCAATGGGTCAAAACACAGGTAGGCAGTCCAAACAAACAAATGAACAAACAAACAAAACAGGCAGGGGTCAGAGGCAAAAGAGTAATCCAGGGAACAGGCAAGAAATCCAAAAAACCAAGAGACATGAAAACAGGGAAAACGCTCAGAAATGCAGTGTGACACAAACAAGACTTCGCGGTGAGTGAATGAACATAGTATAAATAGACAGACTAACAGGATGAGACAGGTGAATGCAATCAGTGAATGAGGTACAGGTGAATGTGATCAGTGATAAGTGATGAGTCCAGGCAGTGAGTTATGGGAACTGTAGTTTGTGAGTGAATAGGAGAGTCTTATGTGGAGTGCCCTCTGGTGGCTCTCAAGGGCACTCCAGCTGGTGATCGTTACATAGCCCCCCCTTTAAGGAGCGGATTCCAGACGCTCCTAAACTGTCCAGGAGGGAGGTGGAGCGGAGGTGGACCTGGGGGCGGGATGGAGGGCCAGGCCCGTGGAGCAGCAGAGGACCTGGATACTGCAGCAGGATGGGAGGCCAGGGCGGATCAGGCTGTGCAGGTGACCAGGGCGGAGCAGGCTGTGCAGGCGACCAGGGCGGAGCAGGCTGTGCAGGCGACCAGGGCGGAGCAGGCTGTGCAGGCGACCAGGGCGGAGCAGGCTGTGCAGGCGACCAGGGCGGAGCAGGCTGTGCAGGCGACCAGGGCGGAGACAACCCTTCAGGCGGCCAGGGAGGAGAGGAACCTTCAGGCGGCCAAGGAGGAGAGGAACCTTCAGGCGGCCAAGGAGGAGACGACCATTCAGGCGGCCAGGGAGGAGACGAACCTTCAGGCGCCCAGGGCATAGACGACCATTCAGGTGGCCTGGGCGGAGACTTTCCCTCGGGCGGCCAGGGCGGAGTCAACAGTCCATCGGACGACCAAGGCAGAGACAACAGTTCATCGGGCGGCCAGAGCGGAGACTTTCCCTCGGGCAGCCACGGCGGTGAAGACCCCTTGGGCGGCCACGGCGGTGAAGACCCCTCGGGCGACCACGGCGGTGAAGACCCCTCGGGCGACCACGGCGGAGGAACTGGAACAGACACCAACGGCTCAGGAACTGGAACTGGCACCACCGGAACTGGCACTGGAACCGGCACCACCGACTCAGGTTCAGGAACAGACACAGACACTGGCTCTGGCTCAGGAACTGGAACAGACACAGACACAGACAAAGGCAATGGCTCTGGCTCAGGAACTGGAACAGACACCGGCTCAGGACCAGACACCGGCTCAGCGGAGACCATCTTGTCCGGAGACACTGGTTCGGCGGTGGCCATCTTGTCCGAAGACACAGGCGTGGTTTCGGCCATCTTGTCCGAAGACACAGGCGTGGAGTCGGCCATCTTGTCCGAAGACACAGGCGTGGAGTCGGCCATCTTGTCCGAAGACACAGGCGTGGAGTCGGTCATCATGTCCAAAGACACAGGCATGGAGTCGGCCATCTTGTCCAAAGACACAGGCGTGGATTCGGCCATCTTGTCCGAAGACACAGGCGTGGAGTCGGCCATCTTGTCCGAAGACACAGGCGTGGAGTCGGCCATCTTGTCCAAAGACACAGGCGTGGAGTCGGCCATCTTGTCCAAAGACACAGGCGTTGAAAGAGGAAGAGGAACAGATTCAAGCTCAGTATCCAGATCAGTTTCAGGCTCAGGAACAGATTCAGTCTCGGCGGGACGAGACACTTGACGGGCGGACGTGACGTGAAGCTCAGTCTCTGGATCGGCAGAAGTGACATGAAGCTCAGTCTCTGGATCGGCAGAAGTGACGTGAACAGTCTCTGGATCAGCAGAAGTGACGTGAAGCTCACTCTCTGGATCGGCAGAAGTGACGTGAACAGTCTCTGGATCAGCAGAAGCGACGTGAACAGTCTCTGGATCAGCAGAAGCGACGTGAACAGTCTCTGCATCAGCAGAAGCGACATGAACAGTCTCTGGATCAGCAGAAGCGACGTGAACAGTCTCTGGATCAGCAGAAGCAACGTGAACAGTCTCTGGATCAGCAGAAGCGACGTGAACAGTCTCTGGATCAGCAGAAGCGCACTCTGAGCTTGACGGGACCAGCGGCGGCGAGGGCTTTGAGCTGGGTAGGACCAGCGGCGAAGAGGACTCTGAGCTGGTTAGGACCAGCGATGAAGGCGGCTTTGAGCTGGACAGAACCAGCGGCGAAGAGGGCTCTGAGCTGGGCGGGACCAGCGGCGAAGAGGGCTCTGAGCTGGACGGGACCAGCAGTGAAGGCTTTGTGCTGGACGGGACCAGCAGTGAAGGCTCTGTGCTGGACGGGACCAGCGGTGAAGAGGGCTCTGTGCTGGATGGGACCAGCAGTGAAGAGGGCTCTGTGCTGGACGGGACCAGCGGTGAAGAGGGCTCTGTGCTGGACGGGACCAGCGGTGAAGACTCTAGCTTGGCGGGCATGTCGCTTGCTGTCTTGGCTTCGGCAGATCTGGCGTGAAGTGCAGGCTCGGCTGGACGGGGGTGCCACGGAAGGAAGTTCTCCAGACATCTGGAGAGTGCCTCTCTCCAATCCAGACCAGAGAGATCGGGGAGCTCCCTCGGGTCGACCTCCTTAGCTCCCAGCCGGTAACACAACTTAATTGCCTCGTCACCCAGAGAGCAAGAGGCAGCGAGAGGAACAAACCCCCAGGTGTACTGGAACAGATCGAGGCTATCCAGGGCCAAGGCCGCAATCTGTCCAGCGAACTCCCGGCTCATGCTGGGAAGATCAGGCGAGATCTGTACTGCTGGATTCCTGGAGGTCATAGCTGCTGGATCTGGGTGTGGCGAAGTCTTCTGTCACGAAACTGCTCCGAGACTCAAAGGGGAGATCCAAATGCAGCTTTATTAAGAGGCAATCCAGACACGTAATCCAATAAGCAGGCAATGGGTCAAAACACAGGTAGGCAGTCCAAACAAACAAATGAACAAACAAACAAAACAGGCAGGGGTCAGAGGCAAAAGAGTAATCCAGGGAACAGGCAAGAAATCCAAAAAACCAAGAGACATGAAAACAGGGAAAACGCTCAGAAATGCAGTGTGACACAAACAAGACTTCGCGGTGAGTGAATGAACATAGTATAAATAGACAGACTAACAGGATGAGACAGGTGAATGCAATCAGTGAATGAGGTACAGGTGAATGTGATCAGTGATAAGTGATGAGTCCAGGCAGTGAGTTATGGGAACTGTAGTTTGTGAGTGAATAGGAGAGTCTTATGTGGAGTGCCCTCTGGTGGCTCTCAAGGGCACTCCAGCTGGTGATCGTTACAGTGCCCTGCATGATCCAGGCTTTTTTCATAGCATATATATTACATGAGAAGCATGGCATAAAAACAGTTATTGGATATCTTAAACCCTGGGGCCTAAGTGGCTCGTGTGAGAAAAACGTGCCTTCTTATTCTATTAAAGATTGTATTTCTACTTCTGGAATAATTAAAACTTCTTCGCAAAAAAACAAATGATGATACAGAAGATGAGGGATTAAAGGAATTATTAATCCCACTTTACAGACAAATTATTCCAGAAGATCAGAGGTTTTTAATGAAAGGTACTAAATCCAAACCCAAACGCAGTCTTGAGCAATTTTGTTCACAAATACCCAATTCTGAAATTAAGAAACAGTTTATTGAAATTGAACAAAATTTGTTCAAAACGTCAGATTTATTCAAAACTTTTGATGGTTTTCATAAATATAGTTTAGAAAAATTTAAGAAATGTACCAAAGAAATATCTGATCTTTTAATTGATGATTGTGCAAATATTATTGAAGAAATCTGCAGTTATCTGAAAGAAGTTTTCACTCCTTGGTGGGATAAAAAAGTGGAAGACGCATCCAGCAGGTTCTTGACAGAGCAACTCGTAGACAACCTTCTAAAAAATTCTTTGCATCTTTTTCTTTTGGAAATCAAACAAATTGGAAAAAAACTGGGAAGATTTTTTTTTGACATTGGCTATATAGTGGAAAATGAGAATGTGTGTAATCTGTTGTTGTAAACATTTAAATAAATGATTAAATTTGGCTCTATTTTTGTCATTTTGCAGTGTTCCTTTTACTTACTGTATGATGGCTCTTGTGGGAGAATAAGTGTTCATGTCTTAAGCATAGTTTTGTCCCTCAGCTTTATTTTCTCGGCTTGTTCACTTGCTACTGGTCACCTCCATCAGCCAATCAGTGTTTCATGGGTTTATTTTTATTTTCCTGCATGATTAGTCAGATAAGATTGACAGCTCAGCAGAGCTCGGCTCAATAAAGCCTGTGCTGAACTAAGTGCTCATGGTTTTGCCATCCAAATAGTTTGCATTTCTGAAAATATGACTAAAGAGAATTCAAACCAAGTACATCATGCATATTATACAGTATTAGGGAGTCTGCGTTACAGTGAATAAAGTCTGCAATTACGTAAAAAAAGTACAGTATATCCACACGTGTAACCGAAGACCGGACCCAGAGACAGATTTGTGTGGCGAATTGGAGATTAGTGTTTTAGCAATTGTGAAAAACTGTAATAAAGCGCATGACGAAGAACTGGACAACAGAAATAGTCTTCAGTAATAACAGAATACACAAGAAGCAACACATCCACATAAACTGAACTGACAGGGAACAATGAACTGAAAGAGCGGAGGTCTTAAACACACGGGGAGAGTAATCAACATGAAAGAGAACAGGTGTGTAAATCAGGAGCTGTGGAAGCTAATAAGCACGGGGAACTCAGGCGATCCAGAGCAGGGGAAACACACCCAGACAGAGACAGAACTACACTTTTACACCAAATAGTCCATTTTCTGCCACTGTCACCATTTTATTCTGTTTAGTTCATGGACTTTTAGTTTGCATTTCTCCAGTTCCTGTTTTCCTTGTGTTATCCGTTACTATGGTCACATCATTATGAGTTCATCTAGATCAGCTACTCTTCACTATCCCGTTTGTGCTTGCCTTATACGTTGTACCCGATCCTTCTCTCACCTGTCATGAGGTGTTGTTCCCATGACGACCAAAGCATTGTCATTATAACCATCACAGGATATAATTAACCAATAATGTTACATCAAACATAGTAACTAAGTGTCGTTTTACAGTGATATAAAACCACTGATGTGTTTGCTGTGAGAGTATATAGGCCTCAAATGTTTTGATTTTTATTTTATATTTTTTAAAACTTTTATTAAAATTTTTATTTGGTTCTCAGATGAGTAACTTTCTTTCACTGTTCATCTCTGGCAGTAAAAGCCCATCACAGGAGTGTTAATGTGTGTGTTTCTCAGATGTGTTTCTGTTTGCTATAAAGTCACACCCTGATTCTCCTAAACATATTTAACTGATGATGATGATGATGATGATGATGATGTACAGAATGTGCTGAGAATCAGGTTCGGTCGGATAAGAGGAAAACACAAACTCTTCTGTGTGGATAATAGATGATGGTGTCTGATTCTTCTTCAGTGTTGATTCGGTTCAGATCTGTGAGCTCAGTCATGTGTTCCTCAGTAAATCATCTCTACAGACGTCTCTCTGCTCAGAGTCAGTCACGCTGGAACAGATCCTCCACAAACACCTTTACTACATATTAGCAGCTCACTGATATAACCTGAAGTAAACATATTAGTGCATGTGTTACTAAGCTGTTGTTACCTAAAACTACAATATCTTTCTGAGATTGTATGATGTAATAATATTTAATCTGACTATAATGACTAGAATAACCAGCCCTATGTATTACAGTCCTGTACCTCGAGCTCCTCAAACTCAGTGCAGAATGAGTCTTAACCCTATAAAGCTGCTGTATTATACTCCATACATGATCAACACTGATAAACCTGTCAATCTCCTCCAGTCCGTCTGTGTCTGACTGATCGTTTACACTCTTTTATCAAGTCAAAGTCAAATCTGCTGTCAAATCACTCATTTTATCAAGGAAATGTGAGAATAACTTTGATATTGTTAGTAATATTTCAGCTGGACTGAAGCAGCTTTACTTGATTATCATCATTTATTATAAAAATCAGGTTTTGTTGTAGCCGTTTGTCTATTATAACTGTTGTATTGGAGTTTATTTATTATAAGTTATGTATTTGTTTATTATTTGTATTATTTATTATGTGCATATTTATATTTGCATTTATGTACTTAGTTGATTATCGTGCACCTGTCGGGTTAGGAGTGTATACGTCACCGCGTGTGGGCGGAGGAGGAAGTGACATGCAAGAACAAATGTTTGGATTTGGGAATGGTGGTCACTTGCAGTTTTTTGACCACTTCGTTAACGTTGTTTGATTTTTTTTTCTTGAAAATATGAACTTATTTTAGAAATGTTAGGAAAATAAAAAAAATTAATTTAAGACAGTGTTTGGAGTGGAGTGCGTGCAAAATAGCTAATCATTGTTCCCTGAATCCACAGCCAACATCAATAGGCCGACACAGGGTTATTTCTTCATCTCAATCATCATTGCATTGCATTGCATTATTAAAACTATACAGAGCTTTGATCATAAAACTAAGCATTTAAATATCATTTTACTAAGACAGTATTGACATTTATATGCATTTTATGTCAGTTTCTGCTATTCTGTTATAAAGATCTCATGGATTGATTTCCATTACAAGCATCAGAAACTCATATAAATATCATCATGTGCAGAAAACAGCATATTTTTGCTCAGTTTGAGTCTCTGAGTAAAATTGTGCTGTTTTTCCTTCATATTCTCTCTATATCAGACTATATGAGCCATAAAAGCCTGAAGCATTCAAATATAATACAAAACATAAAACATTTAAGTCTAAATAAACTGTTCCATTCAAAAAAAGATTTCTCTGACTATTATATCATTAATCAGGGTTAAAATATTAAAAGGATTGAACGAGTTTAATCCCTAAACCAGTGTCTTATATCAGCAGGTTATGACCATATAGACCACAGATTATTTTCATCATCATCATCATCATCATCATCATCATCATCATCATCATTATCAGTCAAATATATTCAGAAGAATTAGAGTTTGACTATAGAGTATATCAGAGAGATGTCCTGTCCCAGAGGTAAATAAATTCTTTCAATCATCATCATTCAAAGATGTTTAGAAAAATGTGTGTGTCACGTAAGAGTTTCACTGTATAGAAAACGTCTCAGGTTACGGATGTAATCCCGGTTCCCTGAAGAAGATGATACACAGGGCAACTTTGAGCAATGTTGCTGGGCAACCTGTTTGGAACTCGCTTGGCATGTTTAGAACATGTAGAACAGCTGAGGGGGTTTAACTCCACATCGAGTCTAACAACGCCCTTTAGCTGCTCTACATTCACTGTAAATCACGGCTTCAAGGGGCACATTACTTTATTATACCTGCGGCGTCTTGAGAAACACAGTAAACCTGATTTAGATTTATGCAAGAAATGTTTATTGGTTAATCAGTGATTCAGCAAACGATACGGAGGAACAGTTTATCTGTTGTTGTGTGAGATTACATTTTAGAAGCTTCACAACATGTTTTTACACTTTTTAATTAGGAATAATTTTAAAGAGAGATCCAGTATTATTTCTTCATATTTCCTAGTTGACATTTTTTATTGATGATCTGATTTGCTGCTAAAGTTTTTAAGGACTTGAACTGGAAAAACATTCATCAGTTTGTGTTTATAAGAATAAGTTCAAACGGATAAACATGAATCTGATCCATAATCCTCAGATTTGAACTAGAACATGGTCATATTTGTGTCTTTTGCTCAATTATGATCCTCAACTTGGAGTGTGTTGCATTATGGTATAAACAATTGCAAATAATGGCAAAACATTATTTATTACTGATCAATTTTCTTCAGGCATTATAATGCACCAAACAATGCCATTCTGGCACATTCGAAACATTTTTCATTAATGTAACAATATGCATTACAACAAATTATGACTGATAAATGAAAGAATACTGACAGTCTTTTGACAAGAAACTGAATAGCTGAAGCTGTAAAAATCAATGTTTGCTTAATTTTGACTCTTAGAAAAACATATTTAACAGAAATAAGTAAAACGGTGCTCTATAAAAAAAAAAAAAAGTTAACTTTAGGTTGACGGGTGACATTTTAACACCTTGATTAAAAAGAAGATTGACTTTAGTGCAGCAACAAGCTTTAAGGGTTAGTTCACCCAATAATGTAAATTCTTTCATCATTTACTCTCTCTCATGACCTTCCAAACCCATGAGACTTTGGTTAGACGTCTGGAGATTTCTGTCCCTCCATTGAAAGTCCAGGTAAACAAAACTTAAAAGGTCCAAAAGCTTGAACATGTAGAACTGCGCATGACCATTCGACAATTTCACAATACTCATTATTTTAAGTAGAGGATAATTGAATCTATTAGGTTTAATAACTTTCTGTGCGAAAAAGTTGTCGTTACTTAGTTAAACTCCGTAAGGTCAACAAAGTTCAAAATAAGTTCTAATCACTAAATTTTATTAGTAGGATCATCATACATTTTACAGAGTTGGTGTAGGAGTGTTGTGTAAGTTTCACTTTATAGGAAACAGAAACACTCAGTACTCACTGTATCTGTGGCCTCTTGAGAAACACAAGAACACAAATACAGAAACAGAGAAACTGCTCATTTATTAGCATGTAAGATGATATTAATAGCATCATTGGATTTTATTAACCGGTTTAGTTTGGACCCAGAGAACAGGGAACGTTCCCTCAAAGTTATGAACTAACATTCTTATAGTAACATTAATAGAACATTCATTCAGTTATCTGGTCTTTAATAATGTTCTCAAAACATTACCACAAAAACATTATTTATTTATACATCATACATAATATACATAATTAATAAAATTGATGTAGTTCGTGTCTGGGCAAATTCGACTCATTGCGACGTTATGGTTTTGTCAGAAACGTGGCTGAAGTCATCAATTACAAATAATGTGATTAACATTGACGGATACAACATTTATAGGACAGATCGCACCAGTAAAGGAGGGGGAGTTGCGATCTATGTCAAAACGGCATTGAACTGCACTTGGATTGATTCGATCAGTAAACCAAAGTGTTTTGAATTGTCTGTAATAAAGTTACATCTTCCTAACGGTGTGGATTTTACAGTAATGGGATGCTATCGTCCACCATCGGCATCTCACGAAGCTTTAATACTGCTGTCGGACTATCTGAAAATGTCTTCAGACAATGACTTTGTATTACTGGGAGACTTAAACTGGGACTGGTTATCGAAAACTTCAAACGCTTTTAAGGACTTCTGTGATGGCCTAAATATTTCGCAATTAATCAACTATCCAACTCGGTTGAATTTAAAACATATGGAAAAGTCTACTCTGCTTGATGTTATCCTTACAAATTCTCCACAAAAGTATTCTTCAGTTGGAATATTTAGTAATGATGTTAGTGACCATGGTACAGTAGCCTGTGTTAGAAATTGTAAACTTCCTAAATATAAACCCAAGTTCATTTTTAGAAGAAACTATAAACATTTTAGTGAGCAAGCCTTTTTACACGATTTGTACAATAGTGATGTGTTCCATGTCTGTGAAATGGCAGATGTTGATCTGGCATGGAAGTATTTTCAAACAAACTTTTTAACCTTGATTAATAAGCATGCACCTGTAAGAAGATTGAGAGTCCGCGGTAAAGATAATCCATGGTTTAATAAATCAATATCCTCCTCCATTAGAGCAAGAAACATTGCCTGGGCTAAGGCAAAAAAAAAAAAAACTAATAATGCTAGTGACTGGGAACAATATAGGGCATTAAGGAATATTTGTACAAAAATTATAAAAAATGCAAAAGGTGAGTATTACCTTAACATGATAAATACAAATTTTAATGATCCTAGTAAATTTTGGAAGCTGGTCAAATCATCAACGGGGTCTATTCCCCCTCCAGCAGTTCCTGATTTACTAAAGGTTAAAGATGAAGAAATTAAGGATAAACGTGATATAGCAGAAGCTTTTAATTTTCACTTTAATAATGTAGGCTCAAGTTCAACAACTTATTCAAGTCTTCCTATAGACGATAAAGATAATATGGCTATCCCTTTAAGTAGTAAAAGAAACCATTTTAATTTTCTTCCTATTTCTCCATCCCAGGTTTGTAAAGCTCTGTTAACTCTTGATTGTAAAAAATCTGCTGGCCCTGATCAAATAGAGCCTTATTTTCTAAAAATATCTGCGGACCTGATAGCGAGACCTATTGCTTCTATTTTTAATTTAAGTCTAAGTAGTGGTCTGATACCAAGTTCCTGGAAGTCAGCAGAAATTCGTCCATTACTGAAAGGTGGAGATTGCACTTTGTTGGATAATTATCGCCCTATTTCCAGACTGTCTGTTACAGCAAAAGTGTTTGAATCCCTGGTAAATGAACAGTTAAAGCACTATTTATCGAATAATAATATTTTAAGTCAAACTCAGTCAGGTTTTAGACAAGGACATAGTACTATTACTGCTGCAATGTCAGTCACAAATGACATTATTACTGGATTGGATTAAAAAAAATCATGTGTTGCACTTTTTATTGATTTATCCAAAGCATTTGATTCTGTGGATCATGATCTTCTCTTGCAAAGGCTTAAATGTGTAGGTTTTAGTAGTACAGTTTTAAAGTGGTTTTCAAATTATTTGACTGGAAGAACTCAATGTGTGTCTGTAGATAATTATATTTCTAACCCATTAATAGTGAAGACAGGTGTCCCTCAAGGATCAATTTTGGGACCAATTTTATTTTCTATTTACATAAATGAACTTGGTGTAGGATTAGAGACCATAAAAGTACACTTTTATGCAGATGATACTATAATTTATACAATGGCTTCATCTATAAAAGTGGCAATGGATTCCTTACAGAATGCTTTTAATTTATTTCAGACTTCACTTGATAATCTAAAATTGGTGATGAATAAAAAAAAACTAAATACATGATCTTCACACGCTCCAGATTATCACTAAATGATTTTATGATTAAAACTTTTGATGGTACTCTGATTGAGAGAATCGCATCCTATAAATATCTTGGAATTTGGCTGGTTGATAAATTTACTTTTAGTTCTCATATTGATATACTTTTAAAGAAATTGAGACCAAGATTGGGTTTTTATTTTCGTTTGAAAAAAAGTTTTTCATTTGTTGCTCGAAAACGATTAGTGGAAAGTACCTTTTTGCCAGTAATGGACTATGGTGATATAATATATATGCATGCGCCTCTAAATACTTTGAAAAAACTGGATGTTGTTTATCATGCTGCTTTACGATTTGTGACTGATTCAAGTGTAGGTACACATCACTGTAATTTATATGAGTTGACAAAATGGACTTCACTGTGCTTGAGGAGGTAAAAACGATATAAATACTGTTCGTTTTCTCACACAAACCGCTCGTTTCGTGTCTTAGGCAATCAATGTCTACTTACGATGGGGAATTGTTTAATTTGGACTTCTCTGTGCATGCTCTTTGAGACCGTGACCGTATACCTGCATTATATGACTGACAGACAAGAACGGTTTGACCTAAAAATATCAAAATTGAAACTACTGCGGAAACAAAGACACCTACATCTTGGATGTCCTTGAGGTAAGCTAAAACATACCAAAAGTCGAACTTGTTCAGACTTGCCTGGCTGATGCATGCGCATAAAGTTACATTCGGCAGCATCCAGTACCCAGGGGCGTAAATTTCATCTAAATGTTGGGGGGGACAATTAACATAACTTTCCTCAAGAGCAATTTTTGAAGGGGACACCAATAATACAGGCAAAATTGTACTTTCTATGGATATGTGTAGTACACAGAGGAAAGCCTTACTACTATTATTAGTGTAGCTAGCATGGAGACCGTGCCATTATCCTTCTTCTCAAAGTTTCTCTCTGGTTCATTGAAAAAGCTGACTAAATTGACCAAAATATTCTTCATTGCTGTGCGAAATTGACAAAAAATTCTCTCTATATTTTCAGGGATTTTATCGATAACGATATTTTGCTGAGTGTGTTATTGTGCTGGTAACTTGGCATGTTTAGGACTGCCGTGGACAGCCGACTCCTAAAGTTTTTGCTATTCTTCATATTCTGTGTGGCGGTCAGTTCACAGCAGTGACAGAAATCATTTTTCCAATAAGTTTCAATAGATGTTTACCTTCATTGGCATTTTTATCTTTATAAATGTATTTTTAAACCTAATTATATGCATGCATCATCTTTTGTGTCAATTTCATACATTTAATTAAATTAAATTAAATTATAATAATAAGACACAATAGGGCTGTTACCAATCAAATTAAATAAGTATCAACAAAATCTTTGCAATGGAGAGGAAACACAGAAGCTGCATTTGAAATGGCATTTAGATGCTTTTACACAGACATAATATTTTGTTTAAAACATAAAACGTTGAATATTGATATATAAAATTATTTAAAACATGAAAAGATAATTTAAATGTGAAATTAAAACCGCCAGTAGGTGGCAGCAATTCATTGGTAATGAGTGAGTCATTGATATTCAACTGATTCGTTCAAAAAGCTGATTCATAATTCAGTAAGGAAAAAGCTCAGTGTTTCTCAGAGACGCAAATACAGTGCTTTGGCTTAGTTTTCAAATATTTTCGTTGGCGAAATAGAGTTAAAACAGCAAATATGGTGTCTAAAAGTAAACTTTTCATTTATCAATTTATTAAATCACATTTATTATCATGTTAATATCTGGAGAAAACTGCACTCTTTGTGTGATATTATATTAGATTAACTATATTAATTGATATAAACTGACTAAATCACACAGTGAAAGCGTGAAAATGTAAATGCGCACCCGCACTTGTCTAATCTACAAGACGTTAGGCCTACACGCATGTGTACACTTTATTGGTGTGTGTGAGGGAACGGTTTTAAACAATCGCGGTAAACGCACAGACTGTATAAAACAAGGTCACCAACATAGCGAGGCGGACTACATCGGTGACAAAAGTACATTGCTTATCATTAAAAAAAAAATTTAAGTGAATAAAATAGCCTTGACTTACTGGAGTTTCACAACTGAAAAACCTTGTTCTCTCCCACTATTTGTGTTTCTGTTTGTGATGAGGTAAAAGGGGAGCAGGCAGTGGACCAAAGCACTCCCTGCTGAAAAATCCAGCTAAAACCAGCCTAAGTTGGTCAGGCTGGTTTTGGCTGGTCTCCCAGCCTGGTCATAGCTGGTTTATCAGGCTGGTTTTAGAGGGGTTTTGAACACTTTTTTAGCTGGTCAGGCTGGTCTAAGCTGGTCAGCCTGGCTGGTCTTAGCTGGTCAGGCTGGTCTTAGCTGGTCAGGCTGGTCTTAGCTGGTCAGCCTGGCTGGTCTTAGCTGGTCATTGTTGGGCTTAGCTGGTTTTAGCTGGTCAGGCTGGTCTAAGCTGGTCAGGCTGGTCTTAGCTGGTCAGCCTGGCTGGTCTTAGCTGGTCATTGTTGGGCTTAGCTGGTTTTAGCTGGTCAGGCTGGTCATTGTTGGGCTTAGCTGGTTTTAGCTGGTCTTAGCTGGTTTTAGCTGGTCATTGTTGGGCTTAGCTGGTTTTAGCTGGTCTTAGCTGGTCAGGCTGGTCTTAGCTGGTCATTGTTGGGCTTAGCTGGTCAGGCTGTTTTTAGCTGGTCAGACTGGCTGACTCTATGTCTTCTCTATTTTTCCTGCCACTGTGTGTTGTGACAAATAATGTAAACAATTCCAAGAATACTTAAAATAATCTTCAGGAGCACAGGCAACCATTCAAACAAATTCCTTTTATTTGATATTGCAGCCCCTTAAAACAACCCATTGATATGCTAACAGTAATGTACAAAATTATTAATTGAAATGATTAAAATGCTAAAAACTATAATAGTAACTAAAGGAGAACAATAACAGAATTATAGAGATACATTTTACATTACATTTTTCTTTTCTTTTTTTATGACATCTTGTATTTTTTGGGATATGTAATTCCCCACTTGCTTCTCCCGCTTCTCTCTCTCCTTTTTCGGGTTCTTTTTGTTTGAGCCAGTCACTGAAGCAGACTTGAAAGATAAATAATTTAGATTATTAATTTGTCACTTTTCAACTAGTAAAACTTAGAAAGGTAATCAACTAATGTAAAACCGTTTTACTAAATTGGCTACGGCTACATAAAGTATATGAATGAATGAATAAATGAAATAACAGATTACCTCTCAAAACTTGCAGCTTGGATGGTGTCAGGGGAGGCTTTGCAGAGTGTTTATTCGTGGGACACTCCTTTCCTGACACACTTCTGCTCTTTAAAGTGTTTGTATGTGGATCTTCAAGACAAAACATAAATGAGCTTCAATTGTATGAAAAAAAACACTCTTCAAAATATCTTCTTTTATGTTCTACAGAAAAAATAAACTTATACAGAATATATTCCAGTTGGTAGCTATAAATGTTGTGACGTTACTCCTACCACATCAGAGCTGCATTTTTTTTTAAAGATCTCAATATTACAAATAAGAAGCTGTATTTTTTTCCTACAAAGATATCTAGTCATTTCAGTGAGATCTTAACAATTTGTGTGGAACCTTTCAGCACGTGTCAAGCAACTTTAGTCTGGGTAGATGCCATATTTAAGTGAATCAAAAATGAGGCTGTGTGGAATATGCATACAGTCAGTTCAAAAGTTTGTACCATCTAAATGTGCTGGATCTTTTTACTTCATCACCACCCATGTTTTCTAAAGTAGATTTTTTTCAATATTTCATCAACATAACAGTACATTTAACCGATTGTAAGTCTGTCTTTTACAGACAGTGTTAGCTGTAGCTTTGATTTCGAATTAAAAGTCTCAATATGTGATGATCATTAGCTTCAATGCAGAACGTTAATAACTATGATTGGGACTGCCATATATACATACATTATAATGAGCAAAATATTGCATTAAAAACATTGTAAATTCTTTGGGATTAGTTGCCGTGTTTCAGCCATAGACTGTAAAAAAAGATGGACGACGCCCCTTCGCTCTCTTCCATTGATGAGAACTGAAGCCCGATATGGCGCTGACATCTTGGGGCTTGAGTTTGCGCAGTAGCGATCTCGGGACCAGACCTGCGCAGTAGTGAGCAGGAAGTAATCAACGCTCCGCCCTCACTCTCGCCGAATGCACTGAGGGAGAGTGGATTCTGCACACTTTTTTAAAAATTGATTGCAGTACGACAAGAGGCTTGTTAAAATAAAGTATACAATCTCCTCAGTCCTCCGAAGATCCAGACAAAATGTCCGTTGGTGCTTCAGTGACTACTTCACTCAGAGAACCTGTCAATCACAGCTGTCAATCATGACGTTACACCACCGCATCACATAACTAACTAAAAACCAACTTATTTTTGAAACAGACACTTGATCTTACACCAGCGTGATAAAAACAACAGCAAATGAAAGAAACCACATTTGGAAAAAAGATATTTGAAGTGTAATTTAATTGTTTAGTTGGTCTCACGTCCCGTTGAATAACACGGGGAGGCGGGGCTTATGACATATACTAGGACCAGTCACCGGGGGGCGATCGAGACGTTTTGGCTTCACTTTTCAGGGCTTGTGCGGCACGCTTGGTTTCAGCGTGTTGTCCTGGGAGGAGTGCATCCACAACAGGAGTTTCACAATGTAATAGTTGATTACTATTCAAGCCACTAGATATCAACTAAAGTGGATTTTCAGAGGGAAACAAATAAATTAAATTGACTTTAGAATTCACAAAATGACAGTTAATTGCATTAACATGCAATGTAATACCTATGAAAAAAAAAAAACATGTCAATGTGTTACATTAACAATGCATCTCTATTTAGTTTTTCACCGATGTCTAGGGGCTGTTTACACCAGGCCACTTCATGCGTTTTCTCAGATCGGATTGCTGTCTGATTTATCAAAACGATTCCATTTACACCTGGTTACATCAATGTGTGTGTGTTTTTTTTTTTTTTTCGGATATAAATCCGATCTTAAATTCCCGCTATTTGCAGATTTAATGGAGTGCACGTCACCGAAAGCAACAGATATGAGATACATTATTTTATTGATCATCAGCTAAAATTTCTGAATCAAAGCCCGCAATAAGAGAAAGCAGAAACAGCCCAGGTAAGATCATTTCGTTTCTTTACATTTAATGATGATGATTGTGTGATAAGCGTCAGCGACTTACTTTCACTTTGATTTGCGATAGTTTGCATGTTGGTTTGATGAATAGATGCTCATCTGCGGCGATGCGTGTTGCAGTAGCGTCATCATATCTGACTATAACATGACATATAGCCTATAACACGCTCTCACATGTTTATTTTTTAATAAACCATATTCAACAACATATAAAAATGAAATAATCTTTAGAGTAAAGCCGCAGCTTCATTACCAAGCGCGAACCATTGACAGTGAATGAAACGAAGCGAACTACAGGCCGTAGTGTGACATGCGTAAACCAATGGTGTAAACATAATCATAGAGATGACGTGCCACGGGTTTTTATTTAAAAGAAAAAACGTAGCTTGTGTTTGTATGTAGGTCTAGGCAATTTATATTCACAATACTTAATAACTAATATTATTTTATTGCATTTGTATTAAATGTTTGAAGAGGTAAAAAAAATATCGGTCGGTCTTAACTAGTGTTGGGCGATATGCTCCATTTTCATATCGTCCTATCGTCAGCCTGTAAGATCGGTGGTACGCGATATTATCGTGAGGGGGCGGGGCTTACTTATTTGATCATTAACTTGCTTATTTACTCGTTAATTTGCTTGTTTTATTAGTTCGTTTTATATATGAGAATTGTTTTCTATTTTGCTAGCAAAGTTGGAGTGTTTATCAATAGGCTAAATCAGGTTATTTCCCGGTATAGTGAGGTAAAAAAAAAAGATCCTTATCATGTGTCATCCTACCAGTGCTCTCTCTGTCTGTATGCAAGTGCACTTCACACATCGCACTTCAATAAGCCCGAAGAACGCGGGTTAATGTGTTTTAAATGCTGAGAGAAATCAAAGGCAAAAATCTAAAAGTCGATCGGTTATACTTAAACTTATGACTTGACTCCGATAAAGGAAAACGGGTTAATGTGTTTACATGACATGCATTGCCAGTTTATTCAGCATAATCAAGTTAATAACGTGCATGTAAACGCGCTCATTCCCTGAAAGTGAAAGCAGAAACGGACTGAGCTTTCGCTGCATTAACGGCGCGTTCTCTCAGAGACGACGGTGGATATAACGGTATAGCAACTATCTTAATTTACTGGCTTAATATTTCTCTTGTGGACTTACATTATTGACAGTGAAACAATTAGAAGAATATTACTTGCAGGGATTAAAATGAAAAAAATTCTTCTGACTGAATTTTTTTTTTTAGGCCAAGTCATATTCCTTTAACTTTTTACATAGTCGAGACCAATAGCGTTTTAAGGGGAGATGTTTTAACCGCTTTAATATTGCCAGTAGGCGTATTTTAAAAGCTATTTTAATTATGAAAACCAGGCAGGGAGCATGTGGGCTACTGTAGAGCACGAACGGCAGCATTGTGACTAGCTTCTGATTGATGGTGACCTAGCACTTTTTTACCATTATTGCCATATTGAAGTCTCCTGTGGCATACTGTGCAGAGACACGTACCTGGCTGATTTATTTAGTCCACTAACTAAAAGGCTTGCCATTCTCCCCCCATTTCGCTAAGCCTTTCTTTACTTAAACTTTCGTTAAGTAAAGGGGAAATATATATATTATATATAGGCAAATTATAACACGTTTACACAAAATTTGTTAACACACACAAGTACTTTTCCCCTTTACTTAACATAAATTGTAAGAATATGACTAATAGTAAAGACTAGTACTAATAAATAAACATTAGGCCTATGCTTAAGCTATTAAATAGCAGTCACAAACTAGTTTTTGTTAATACAATGTTGCCAAAGCCTGTTGTGTTCAGTCTCTTGATTTGTGATAGAGGCAGCTATTGTGAAACTCACCTTGTCAAGGTGACCGCATCAAGATCTTGTCCTGAAGAATCACAGGGCCAAACGCTAGGGATTATTTCATCTGATAACAAGAGCATAGCCATAAGTTTAAGAACTCTAATGATATCTTTAGCCCCTGATATTGCATTGGGGATATCAATTCAAACATTTTAAAGGCTAAGAGTATGAGCCATGAGTAAGCTGGCCAGATATCTGTGAAAAATAACTTGCGTGCCTGAACCATATTTAGCATTTAAAAGTAAAAAGAATTTCAGTATTTATCAGTAAAAAATACATACAAATAAATAAATACCCCTGAGTATGGTGTCTGTCTTGGCCAACATAACTCAAAACAGACCTAGAGAAATAAAATAAAATATACCAATGACCATGATATCCTGTTATCATAATAGTTAAATAAATAATTATAACTACGACCATTATACCATTATATTTGTCGCCTATTATTTAGCCTACAGGCTTCTCAAGGACAATCACACTGAAAAATCCTGGGGTTAATGATTTTAAAATGTGAGACTTCTTTCAAAAGTATAAATCTTACAGACCCCAAACTTTTGGACAGTAGTGCATTGTATGTTTGAGGTGGTTTTGCTTACTAATCATATGGTTCATAGCCGTGGAGATTTTCTTGGATGGGGTTGCAGCAGGCCTTCAGCATGATGATCTACAGTAGGAACATAACATGCAATTTCACAGAGCCAACACTGTTACATAGGATTTACAATAGGGTTTATTACAAGAAACCAAGCCAGAGCAGAGGTGAACTGCAGAAAAGAGAAAAAATTATATATTTAGATAATATATTAAGATAATAATTAATTATATATTAATATAAATAGATGCATATGAAATTAATAATTCACCCTTTGTTGTAGAGGTTTTTTTCCTGTTGCTCCTGAAATCACTTTTTTTAAATCACTATTTGTAAGTGACGTCACTGATTAACAGTGCAGCGCATTCTTTTAGGTTAAATAAATTAGCTTACTTTCAATCACCCATTGACAAATTACCAGCAAAACAAAACTATCAAAAACTGTTATCTACATTCTACACAAAGATGTGGTTAAAACCCCAAACTTTTATAAACAAGAGCTCCAGTCAGACTATAGTTAGCCTTAACGTAAGTTAGGCCTAACTTACCTCTTCTGAAACTGGTTGAGATGCTAACGGACTTTTTCGAAGACACAAAACCATTTCTATAAAGTAAATATTCAACAGGAGCGTGTCAATTACACGTAATAAAGGTGTCAGGGACGTTTGTATGTATTATTTGTGTGAATTTGTTGACTAAACTCACCTGAAAGCAGTGAAAACAACAGCGAGAGACAAGAGTTTTGCTGTGTGTCAGTTGATGACGTTTCCCGTTTCCATCTGCTCTCGCGCGCACAGCGCGCTCGCTCCAGTGTTTGAATGCGAATGTTCGAATGTTCACGCGCACGCACATTAAAACACTTCAAAGTCACGCAGCATTTAAATAAACATCTAGAATTAAAAAATCATTAATATTAAATCATGAATTTAAAACTCATTGTGTAGTTATATGACCCATTCATGTGCAATATGCCAGGTTTATGGCAGGCGAGTAAAAAAAATTGTGACAGTGACAGAAGTATTAAAAGTTTTTTATTTTATTTTTGAAAAATTCAATTTACATTTATATAATGATAAGTTGCGTTAGAATACTAATAATTGCGTTATATTACTAAATGGCAAGCAAACAAACAAACAAAAAATCTGGGTTCCAGACGGTTCCAATAATTAACTAGTGTATATTATAATCAACTTCGTCTATATTAACTTATTGTGTGTGTGTGTGTGTGTGTGTGTGTGTGTGTGAATTATTATTATTATTATTATTATACATAATTATATATATATATATATATATATATATATATATATATATATATATATATATATATATATATATATATATAATATTGTGAGATGTTCATCAGCTTGGCTAGGCTGGGAGACCAGCTAAAACCAGCTGACCACCAAATTGTCCAGGCTGGGAAACCAGCTTGACCAGCTAGGAAAGGCTGGGAGACCAGCTAAAATAAGCTATAAGCCAGGCTGGGAGACCAGCTTGACCAGCTAAGCCAGGCTGGGAGACCAGCTAAAACCAGCTAAGCCAGGCTGGGAGACCAGCTTGACCTGCAAAGCCAGGCTGGGAGACCAGCTTGACCAGCTAGGCCAGGCTGGGAGACCAGCTAAAACCAGCAAAGCCAGGCTGGGAGACCAGCTTGACCAGCTAGGCCAGGCTGGGAGACCAGCTAAAACCAGCTAAGCCAGGCTGGGAGACCAGCTTGACCAGCTAGGCCAGGCTGGGAGACCAGCTAAAACCAGCAAAGCCAGGCTGGGAGACCAGCTTGACCAGCTAGGCCAGGCTGGGAGACCAGCTAAAACCAGCTAAGCCAGGCTGGGAGACCAGCTAAAATAAGCTATAAGCCAGGCTGGGAGACCAGCTTGACCAGCTAAGCCAGGCTGGGAGACCAGCTAAAACCAGCTAAGCCAGGCTGGGAGACCAGCTTGACCTGCAAAGCCAGGCTGGGAGACCAGCTTGACCAGCTAGGCCAGGCTGGGAGACCAGCTAAAACCAGCAAAGCCAGGCTGGGAGACCAGCTTGACCAGCTAGGCCAGGCTGGGAGACCAGCTAAAACCAGCTAAGCCAGGCTGGGAGACCAGCTAAAACCAGCAAAGCCAGGCTGGGAGACCAGCTTGACCAGCTAGGCCAGGCTGGGAGACCAGCTAAAACCAGCTAAGCCAGGCTGGGAGACCAGCTAAAACCAGCTACTTCCAGCTTAAACCAGCCAACCAGCTTAGGCTGGTTTTAGCTGGATTTTTCAGCAGGGGTGAGGGAAGGGAGGGGGACTCAAAATGTTAAAACGTTTTTTTTTTGCCCCGTTTGCATTTTTATTGTTTTACTACTTAAACAGTTATTTTAAGTATATATCATTATATTATTTACAATACACATATTTTAATTATATTTTTAGGAGGGGACAACCCTCAGATAGGGGGGGTCCGGACCCCCCCGACCCCCCCGCGATTTCCGCCTATGCCAGTACCAGTTATACAGAGTTTCCTGGCATTGTTTATTTTCTTTCTAAAAGTATTTTTCCTCGTGTGGTATTGCTGTGCGTTCATAACCATGTAAGTAAAAATATTTAATGGCATTTTAGAAGGTTTTCATTTAGTGTCAGAGCGTGATTCAGTTTATTTTACCTCAGAAATATTATTGTCAATATAGGCCTACATAGCTACAATCGAGCACAGCGCTCGCGCATGTACGAGTTATCCTGCTTTATTTTGTCAACGATGTTTATTCATTCGGGAAAGGGAGTTGTTTGTATGTTGATTAAAATATGTATCCGATCATCTTATCGGCATATTAGTAATGTGATAAAGAGCGCACACACTTCTGTCATCTGACACCTCTTGTTAGCAGCAGCGGCAGCCCGATCTGTTTAATGTAGCTGCATTTAGAATATATATATATATATATATATATATATATATATATATATATATATATATATATATATTGCAATAAGCTCTGGTTTGCCGTTACTTCATATAACTTTAACTTATCTGTGTATATTCTGTCATGTCATATTATCATTTATATTTATCATCCTCATTGTTCTCTCACAGAAACCACTTTGATACATATATATCCACACAAAACCTGCAACTGTATGACCTAATAAACGCTGAAGATGGACAAGTTAACTCTGGAGTAGCTGCAGTTCTTTCTAACAGAAGAATTAGGCCAGTTGAGTTCCAACCATCCCACTGCGCGCAGAATATCCCACGTTCACATAACCAAGAGAAATGTTGTTAGTGGAGGAAAGCTGAGGGTTTGCATTCAGAACAAAGTGTTTCAGGTTGAATAAGTTTGAATAAAGCAGAAGATGATCAGGGTTATGAAATCAGACATTTATGTAATTTGATCTCTCACTCTTGGCATTGTTTAGTACCTGAAGGCATGGAGATGAACAACATTGTTATGCGTCATGATTTGCATCGTCATAACCTTAAAGGGTTGTTCTTATATACAGGTCTATTGGTCGAGTGGTTTAATTGTAGGCCGGCACAGAGTCTCTCCATCTAAGAGAAAGTAGTGTCGGCTCCTGCTCCGGGACGTTTGAACTGCTAAAAACATTAACGGTAAGTTATTCTGATCTGATTGAGTTAGTTTGGACTACAGTGTGTATGATCTTTTCCTCATTTCTCTTTTTCTGACTCCTGGTTTCCATTACAGAGTTCTTCACCAGAAGACTGTCAGCTGTTTCTACCGACACAGGCTTCTCTGTAAGTATTTAAACTGATGTTCACGTTCACTGCTTCAGACGCTGATCATCATGTGCTGATGTTACTATTATGCGTTAAAGCAGTGAGTCTTTTTCTTCTTTTGCAAATGTGATCCTCTTCTAAGAGGAAAATTAATGGCTGTGTAATAATTTAATTTATGTTTCCTTTAAAAGAGTTATTCTGAATCAGTAACACGGAGACAGGGCTCGACAGTAACGCTCGTCTGCTTTAGGGCAAGTGAAGAGAATTATACTTAGCCTGATTAAACGGCACTAACAAAAATTAAATAAGGAAGCATTGAAATGCGAGAATGATACTGATTTTATTACGTTCAGTGTAAATGGCCATTGATAATGTATAATGTACTGTTATTAACAAGGTCGTGCCCGTTAAGGCTTGCGCAGCCTATCTGTGTGTGACAGACTCTCGTGAAGAAATCAAAACTAATGAGTGCAGTTTTTATATTTATGATTTATGATTTAGTTGAGCAACATCACAGGACCAAGAGTGCAATAATCAAAGACAATTATAGAAGTTTAAGTTTACTGTGAAGCAAACGTACACGTTTTACACAAAATATACATTCTACAAAATAATTTGCTGTTTAAAATTGCTAGAAAGTCTAAGCCATGTGTCTAACCAAGTTGTGTTCCAAGTTATATCAAAAAAAAAAAAAAAAAAAAACCTTTACTGGACTGTTGACCTGCCGAACTCAACCTGAGTCTTTAGAAATGACTAAAGCATCTTTTTAGTCTTGACCCATTAATACTAACACTAATATATCTCTATTCTATCTATTTCTTTTTTTTGTATTTATTAAAAGAAAACATGTACTGTGCTAGATTTACATAGTGTTGCCCTGTTGGTGGTTTAACTGCTTCTAATGAAATGTTTAGTGAACCCAAGAAATGTGTTTTAAAATGTAAGCCACATTATTCACTGTGCAATAATCAAACATGCGTATAAAAACATTTAAACTTGTATTTGTTAATCAGTGATTCAGCAATCGATACAGAGGAACAGTTTATCTATTGTTGTGTGAGACTTGTCTAATGTTTTTTAAATGTTTCTACTTACTTTTCTTCAGATGGAAGACGTTCAGGCGGAGGGTGTGAATGATGATTTCACTATGGACCGTGATTCTTCTCTAGTGGTGAGTTACAACTTTGATCGACAGACAATTTTTTCAAACAAATTCTTTGTTGCAGACAATGTATGATTTTTTTCCTCCTGTGAGCTTTTTAGTTTTTCTAAAACCTTTAGCTGTAGTTTGCCCTTTTTTGTCACTTAAAGGGATAGTTCACTTTGAAATTAAATTTTGGTATGTTTTAGCTTACCTCAAGGGCATCCAAGATGTAGGTGTCTTTTTTTCCGCAGTAGTTAGCAGTAGCAATTTTGATATTTTTAGGTCAAACGAACAGTATTTATATCGTTTTTACCTTTTGTACACAGCCACGTCCAAGTGATCTGAGGGCGCCCGCACTTCCTGGTGTGTGACGTGTGCGCAGACTGGTGCATAGATATATATACACTAGACGTCGCCTCGTTCCAATGAACTGCCGTAGCCAAGGCGACATCTAGTGTATATATATCTATGCACCAGTCTGCGCACACGTCACACACCAGGAAGCGCGCGCGCTCTCAGATCACTTGGACGTGGCTGTGTACAAGAGGTATAAATTATATAAATACTGTTTGTTTTCTCACACAAACCGCTCATTTCGTGTCTTAGGCCATCAATGTGTACGATGGGGAATTGTTTAATTTGGACAATGGGGAATTGTTTAATTTGGACTCTGTGCATGCTCTTTGAGGCGGTGACCACAGACCTGCATTATATGACTGACAGACAAGAACGGTTTGACCTAAAAATACCTAAAAATTGAAACTACTGCGGAAAAAAAGACACCTACATCTTGGATACCCTTGAGGTAAGCTAAAACATACCAAAATTTAATTTCAAAGTGAACTATCCCTTTAATATTCAACAATATTATTGATCTCCTGCATTGACACCATTGTCTGAGAACTGAACTGAGCTGGACGATGACATCACTGTTTTCTCCAGAGTGAATAAATAGAAAGAAAGAAAGAAATAACTAATGGTTTTTACAATGGAAATGAATCAACACTGAACTTACTTGAGCTGGACAATGACATTATTTTCTTCTAGAACTGCAGTACAGCCAAAACTAACTTTAACTGTAATCAATTTAAATCTGCTTTGAAACAATCTGTGATGTAAAAGGTGACTTGACTTGAAATACTTTTGTCAGATAAATACTTTCACTAAGTTTAGTTTTTTGTTTTTCCCTCATATTTTAGAATATAAAAAAATATATAAAAATAAATATATTTTCCTCATAATTTGATGGTTTAAGCAAACTTGTAGGGTCATTAAAAAATAAAACAAAAAACTTTGCACATGACTTTTGGTCACTACTGTATGTTTGGTGTGGTTAGTGCCACAGTAGTGCTGTTCAAGAGCCGGCTAACTGTGGACTGATGAGTTCAAGTCACCACCGGTGCACTGCTGCATTCTTACAGTTGCCAAACATGTAATTATTACTTTCATTTCAATTTCAATTCAATTCTTAGAATTTTGACAGACTTCAGACTAAAATTTTACACTGAGTGGCTTCATACATACGGGCCCCAGGGCCTAAGAAAAATCTTAATGCAAAAAGTTGCTCCTGTTGACAAAATTCTACAAAAATTCTTAGAAATGTGGCCATTTCCTCTTAAAATTAAAGAAAAGATCCTAGTAAAGAAAAAAGTAATTCAGAAAGCATCTTAACCCTTAAAAGAGGTTTTAAGGTTCAACATTGTTAGGATTACGGACAAGGACTTTTAAAAGGTTTAAGAGTTTCTTTAGCAGCGGAGAAAATGGACAAAACGTGAAGAGGAGGAAGAAATGTGTTACACACAATGCATGGCAGTGAGTTAAGAAGATGCTAAACATTAGATCATGCAGGGATCATGTTTGAGACCGATCTTATTGGAGACACCAAACATCCTTAACATATTTGGCATCTGGAATGCAGCAGTGATGATTTGGGTCTGTCACAACTATAAGTCTATTAGCAAAGTGATCACACAAACAATTACAGTACTTTCAGAACCTAAAGTACCTTCAGAACCTAAACCTACAAAATATAAAGAATATATATATATATATATATATATATATATATACATATATACATATATATATATATATATATATATATATATAATGTGTGTGTGCATGTGTGAGTACAGAGAAACAGGAAAAATTACGCCTTTAATTTCAAAGTGAAGGCTTGCGTAAAAGCTATCTTTTTTCCCTGTTTGGACATCCAACCAATCACAGTCTTTAACCTGTTAACTAGGGCTGTCACTTTTGTGAAAAAATCCTGTTCGATTTTTGAGACATAAGTGTTCATTGAATCGATTGTAAAATCGATTTTCCATGTCTAAAGACGTTTCCATTTTAAACGCAAAATATGGGCAAATCCACGGACAACGAACAGGCATTAGGACGAACGTAAAGAGGGCGCTTGAGACGCGCACAAGTCTGCAATATTTCTGATGATTTATTGGCGTGAAGTTTCGTACACAGTGACAAACAGGAGTGCAACATTCTCGAAAAACAATAAGCAGAGTGGACTGCCATAGCATAAATGAAAAACACTACCTCAGTCTTCAACATGGCTGTGTTTACGATTATAAATGTCAAACAAATTTCGCCTACGTAGGCGATTGTAGACGCGTAGCCCGAATTTGTATCTGTATGCATGAGACTGTCTGCATACCGGCAGAATTCACAGTTTTGTAGTAAAAAGAGACGCATTATGCAGAAAGATAATTTGCTGTTATGCGTGTTTGTCAGAGCCTGCAGTTGCTGTGTGACGCGCGTTCGCTGCGGGCGTATCGTGACGAGCTGGACGCGCTCCGAGAAAAGACCGAATCGAAATTAAAATCGATTCCCTATTTTCGTTTTCGAAACTTGCGTTGGTTGGTCCAATCGATTGTGCAATCGATTTTCGAACGTAAAGTGACAGCCCTACTGTTAACCTGCAACCCCAGTTTTGAAAAATCCCCAGAAATGACATACCCAAACTGAAACAGATACAGTTCATGAACCCTTGGTACTAAAAGCACAAGTATGATCTCATTAGAAAGCTGACACCTGGCAGTTTATTGTAAATGTAGAATTAATTATTGTCATAATGATTTTTTTTTTTATAAATAGCTTCAAAGTTTTGTAAAGTTATTAGAAATTTATTTTTATGAAATATCCTCATGAAAATAAAATTGAAGTTGGCACTGTAGCAATCTAGAAATGCACTGCAGCTAAAGCGACATGTCTGACCATGTTATGTTTAAAATATGAAGATGATAAGTCTAAAACTCTGTATTCAGTGAAATGTTTTTCAAGATCATATCATATGACTTTATTTTGATTAGAATCTAAAATGCTACTGATGTTCATCAGTAGAAGAAGGCCTCAGACATTAGCTTGTGACGTTGACTCAAGGACGTGAGAGCCCGGAGTGGCATGAACATCCAAACTATAAAATCTTATGAATGTGTGCGGAGAGGACCAACCTGCCGCATCACAAACCTGTTGTAAGGGAGCACCTCTTGCCAAGGCAGCAGAGGCGGCGACCCCCCTGGTGGAGTGAGCCCTAAGACCTATAGGCGAAGCTTGACTGCGCGCCTCATAAGCAAGAGCAATAGCATCCCTGACCCAATGTGACATGGTCTGCTTGGTGGCAGCTGCTCCTCTGTTACTACCACCATAACAGACAAACAGTTGCTCTGACTTACGCCACTGGCTAGTGCGGTGGATGTAGGCCTGAAGAGCACGGACTGGACACAGTCTGTGAGATCTCTCCTGCTCCGGCGTTGTGAACGGTGGAGGGCAGAAGGCCTCTAGAATGACCGGATGTACAGCCGAAAATGGAACCTTAGGCAGGTAATCAGGATGAGGATGCAAAATCACTTTCATCATTCCTGGGGCAAAGTCCAAGCAGGATGGAGAGATAGACAGAGCCTGCATATCCCCAATTCTCTTCAAGGAAGTTATTGCCATGAGAAAAACTATTTTTAGAGTCAGAAGTTTATCAGACGCTGATTCTATAGATTCAAAGGGGGTGTCAACCAGACCCTCGAGAACTGTAGCTAAGTCCCATGAAGGGATCTTGGTTTTTACTGGAGGCCTCAGTCGTCTGGCCCCACGAAGGAAGCGAGAGAGCAGAGGGTGTCTCCCGAGTGGCACCCCGTCAACTAAGGCGTGGCAAGCCGAAAGAGTGGCCACATAAGCCTTAAGAGTAGCAGGGCATGTGCCTGTTGATAATTTCTCTAGCATGAAGTCCAAAACTGAAGCAATCTGGCAGTTGACTGGATCTACATTGTGTACAACACACCATCTTTCAAAAACACCCCATGTACTGGCATAACTTTGTCTAGTGGAGGAAGCCCTAGCACTTAGAATGGTCTCAATAACGGCAGGTGAAAGCCCAGTGTCCCTCAGTTGGTTCCCATCAGGGGCCAAACGTGAAGATTCCACAGGTCGGGCCTGGGATAGAATATCGTGCCCTCCGCCTGAGACAGAAGGTCCCTCCTCTCCGGAATCGCCCACGGCGAGCCGTCGAGGAGAGATATTATCTCCGAGAACCATACTCTGTTCGGCCAATGTGGTACTATCAGCAAGAGGCAAGACCCTTGTTGGCGAACTCTGGCTAGAACTCCCGGGAGCAGAGAAACTGGAGGAAACGCATACAGGCGCATTTTGGGCCATGTGTGCGCCATCGCATCCAGACCCAGAGGAGCCGGGTGACTCAGAGAGAAGTAGAGGGGACATTGCGCTGTCTGTTGGGAGGCGAAGAGGTCCACCTCCGCTTCGTAAAATTTGGTCCAAATCTGTTTCACTACTTCCGGGTGGAGTTTCCGACCGATTCCCCCGTCGGTAGCGTCTGTCTGGACAGTAAATCTGCTCCCACATTCAAATGCCCTGGAATGTATACTGCCCTGAGTGACAGGAACTTGCCCTGGGCCCAGAGAAAAATCTGCCTCGCTATTCTGTTCAAATTGCGTGAGCGCAGACCTCCCTGGTGATTTATGTAAGAGACTGCTGCTGTGTTGTCCACCCGCACTAGGACATGACAGCCCCTCAATTGATGGAGAAAATATTTCAGAGCCAGAAATACATCCATCAGCTCGAGGCAATTGATGTGCCAATCGAGCTGATGGCCCTCCCATTCCCCTTGAGCTGGACGGCCATCTAAGACCGCTCCCCAGCCCATCAGGGAGGCGTCCGTCGTTAGCAGTCTGCGACGACACGGCGCCCCTAGAGTGGGACCCAAGGCGAGGAACCGGGGTCTGAGCCACAGAGATAGTGTACGAAGCCCGCAGCACGTCACTTTTATTTGCCTTTGAGGATTGGCTCTTGGATGAAATCCTCTGGCTTTTAGCCACAACTGAAATGGTCTCATGTGCAACAGCCCCAGAGGAATCACCGTGGATGCTGATGCCATGAAACCTAACATTTTCTGGTACTGACGAACAGTGCGATCTTGGCCTAGCCTGACTTTGCTCATGGTCTGCCGAATGGTCTCGATTCGAGCGGGAGACAGTTGTGCCCGCATCGTGATCGAATCCCAAACGATCCCGAGATAAGTCGTTCTCTGGGCAGGAGAAAGAACACTTTTTGTTGTAACGTGAGAGAAAAAGAAATGAGAAATTTTCTGCACACTGCCTGATGTAACTAACTCCTAACAAAGATCTGTAGTCAGCAGATGAAAAGTATAGAGAGAGAGTTTTCTTGACGCACACATGCACAGAATGGTCTGAAGACAAAAGACCTGACGATGCACCTGTGGCTCATCTATTTATAGCCTCGTGTTGCGGGTGCGCGCCGATGACGTCATTGACCGAGGCTATATTACCTCCGGGTCAATTCTATCGATGTGTTACCAATATTCACAGCTGGTCACGACTAAAGACGTTCCCAATGCGCTGAGCAGCGCAGCATCGATTGTAGCTTTCGAAAGGGAACTGGATAATATTCTGAATGTTCAGATCCATTCTGACTTCTGCCCTGTGATCACACACTGTTCGCTCGTTGGCCAGAGGAGAACTGAGCGATTGAGGGCCAGATGTACGTACATTTGCGAACGCAGCGTTAATAGCGCCATGGCCAAGACGCAGAAAGCACTTGATGTGAAACAGCAGTGTGCGTGTTAGGTACCAAACCTGCAGTTCATCAGGTAATCAGCGCCTGTATACAACACCCACTTTACCGTAAATTGCGCGTATTTAAACGCAGACTGCGATATTCCCACTGCTGATGCTATGGCTGTTTAAAATGATCCTGATGCCAATAATTGTAATGTAGCAAGGATACATACTTCGGAGTGGATACAGAAAAAAAGAGACAGCAACCGGCCCATGCGGAAACAAGGATAATATCGGAAAGGCATTAAATGTAGTCACGCAATGCTGATGATGTTAATATTAACCATTTGAGAACAAAGAATAATTTGCACGGTTTGACAAATATGTTATGATAAGCAAGCGTTAGATTTAATCAGCGTGATTTACTGCAATGCCTTTCTTCCCTTAGTTGGTTAGAACAAAAGTGGATGTTACTTGTTCTGAGGACATTTTCCGGTGTAAATTATTATGTTGGTCATTCTTCCAAAAAGCAGAATCTGTGATTGTGAATGCCAGTATCCACACCGGCGTCGACTGACAGCCGCACATTCTCCGGATTCATCCGCGCTGTGCCGTGCCGAGGCACAACCCACGTAAAGTTAATCATTCCGCAAATAACTGCAATTGCAGATTTCAAACAGAGAGGGCGACAAAGAGGAAAAACTACGGACTGCAGCTTTAACTTTTTTACAACAAAAATGAAACAACGCTGAACTTACTTAAGCTGGACTGTGATACTATTTTCTTCTGCAAACAATCTTTGTTGCATTATTTTCCTGTTATCTCTGTAAAGCTGCTTTGAAACACTCTGTATTGTAAAAAGCGCTGTATAAATAAAGGTGACTTAACTTCTATTGTATTAAAGAGTTCTTCACCAGAAGACTCTTGCCTTGTACTGACCTCTGACCAGATTTCTCTGTAAGTATATTTAAACTGATCTTGTCGTTCACTGATTTAGATGCTGAAGAGCAAGGACGACACCAGCCCCACTCCAGCCCCAGGGTTTAGCCATGCGAGCTGCACGGACGATTCGCGCGAGCTCATGGCAGATAGTAGAGGTCGGCCTGCCGCGATGGACGAGCCAGGAAGAGAGACGTCGCCAAGCATCGCCTCGGACCAAGAACCCTACGGAGACTTTAGCCAGGTGGGAGAGCCGGCAACACCGCACGTCGCCGGGGGAGAGCTTGTGGTTTCTGAGGACATGGAGGGAAGCCCCGCCCACAACCCCGCCCACAACCCCAACGCTGCGGATGTGAATCTCAATCTCCCGCCCAGTTCTCCACATTTTGAAAACAATTGTTACGTCCCTCAGCTCCACTGTGTTCTAATTATGTGTTTGAGTTTCCCCTGCTCTTAATTACAGATGAGCCACACCTGAGCGCAGCCGTATACTGAAGCTACAAAAGCTTTCCGGAAGCACACCTGGGGGCACACAGAGCCTGAGCCAGGAGTCTATGCACTGCCGTGCTGTCGTTGAAGCGTTAGGAGTCCACCCCGGGAAACAAAAGCGTTCCGCCTCAGTATTACTGCCTCTGTTTCTGAACAACCTACTAAATAAACATACCCCTTATGTTGGACACGAGCTGTTCTGTGTGCGTCTCTCCAAATATGTTAGGGGTGGTGTCCGTCCGCCCGTAACATATTGGAGGCTCGTCCGAGATTAATAATTTTGATTAAGTCGGACTTTAGTGTGAATTGCGGAACTTTTGAAGGCTACAACATTTTGGTGAGTGTTCTGGTGAGCAATTATGATTGTCTGTTCCTTTGTTTAGTTGACGTTTATTTTATTTTGGTGGATATCTCAGGAGGGGGCACGTAGGAGATGCCTCGAGCTGAGTAAGCCACTGAAGATTGCGTAGGTATTTAGGATTTTGTTTTGGTTTTTGTGTATAGTTAGTTAGAGAAGTGGGACAACATTTTTGCCTATCAGAATACCTTTTAGTTTAGTTGTATAGCTTGTGATAATTTGTGGCATATCGCCTATTTAGTGAGCGCTGGGATTCTGATTGTACTAGCGTATTGATTAATTTGTGGGTGGACATTAAAATTTGTGGTCGTTTGTAGCCTATATTGTGCTTTTCGTTTGACCACTTTAGATATTCGCTACCTCGTAGCTTTGTCGCAGTTAAACTGCTTTGGTGAGTGTTTATTTGTAGTTTTTGTAATTTAAATTTTGTGCGCGCTTTAACTGTCTTTACCTTTAAAATTAAACGTTAACAAGCACTTTAAAAATTACGCGTTAAAATGGCAACAGAGGAAGTATTCGTTAAAGAACCCTCTATCGAGTTATTTTTGAAATTTTCGAAAGAGCAGTTACTGAATTTGGCTGCAACTTACGAGGTTGAGCTCACTTCTGCTGAAAAGCGCACCAAAGATACAATCAAGACCGTCTTACAAGCTGCTTTGGTTAGTAAGGGCATTCTGCCTGTAGAGAAACAATCCTCCGTGTCTACAGAAGCGTTACAGCTGCAGATTCGGTTAAGAGAGTTAGGTATCAGAGAGAAGGAAATTGAGTTCGACCGTGAGCGCATGCAAGCACAGGCACGTGAGCATGAACTTGAAAACCGACTCGCGTTGAGAAAGTTAGAAATCGCGGCTCAGAGGGAAGGTGTCGCTCCTTCTGACCCTAATTCATTTGATGTCACTCGCCACATCCGACTTGTGCCCCCTTTTGTGGAAAGAGATGTGGAAAAATATTTTCCCCACTTTGAGCGTGTCGCGACTAATTTAAATTGGCCGAGAACTGCATGGGCATTCCTCCTGCAATGCGTTTTAGTGGGACGGGCGCAGGAGGTTTACTCATCGCTAACAGTGGAGCAGAGCGGTGACTATGATGTTGTGAAAGCGTCAGTGTTGAGGTGCTATCAGCTGATCCCTGAAGCATACCGACAGAAGTTTAGAAACTTAAAAAAAGCTGAGCGTCAAACTTTTGTTGAATTTGGTCGAGATAAAGCAGCTCTGTTTGATCGTTGGTGCTCATCACAGCGGGTTGATAGTCAGGAGAAATTGCGTGAACTAATTCTTTTAGAAGAATTTAAGAACTGCCTGCCAACCGCTGTGGCAACCTATTTAGCTGAGCAGAAGGCCGAGTCTATTTCTGAAGCTGCTATACTTGCTGACGAATATGTCTTAACGCATAACATTGCCAGGGAACGTTTTCGCTTGAGAGTTAACCCCTCTACGACCACTGATGTAGACACGAAAAAGAATGCAGTAAAGCAAGAAGACAGACACTGTTTTTATTGTAAAAAGCCCGGGCATGTTGTGGCGGACTGTTTAATATTAAAAAAAAAACAGTCCACGAAACCAATGGGTCTCGTTGGTTCTTCGAAGAAAATGTCGCCTGTCCTTCGTGCAGCATTAAAATCAGAGAAACCCCAGTCCATGTACGAGCCCTTTCTGACGAATGGGACCGTATCTGTGCCTGGTGAGGAGGCTGTCGCTGTGCGCATCTTGCGTGATACGGGAGCTGCACAGTCTTTACTCCTTCGCGGCTTGTTGCCGTTGTCTGAAAAGACTGCAACTGGTAGTAGTGTCCTTGTTCGAGGAATCGAGATGGGTTTTCTTGATGTGCCGTTACATTGCGTGCGTCTTGATTCAGATTTGGTGTGTGGTGATGTGGTTGTTGGTGTTCAAGACTCTTTACCAATCCCCGGTGTCACGTTTCTCCTTGGCAATGATCTAGCCGGTGGAAACGTATGGAGCCGTGGCGATGTCCCACCGGAGGTTGTGTCTGTGCCGCTCATTCAAGAGTGCCCCGATGAGTGCGCACAAAAATTCCCAGAAGTTTTTCCCACCAGTGTTGTCACTAGGTCGCAGACTCGAAGGATGAGGGATACAGTACCTCCCCTTGACATCGACCTAAGTGACAGTTTCGTTGCTCACCCTGCGGAGTGTGAGAGGCTCCTTGAACCCACTTCCGCTCCGTGCCGCAGTAGTCCTGTACATGTGAGGAACAGAGGAAAAACCATAGAACCAGATATTTCGTTATCTTTAGAGAAACTCATTAGTGCTCAACAAAAAGACCCTACTCTTGTTTCATGTTATAATACAATTCAATCTGTTTCAGACCGTGCCAGCGAGAGTTCTGTTTTCTTTGTCAGAGATGGCTTACTTATGCGGAAGTGGACGCCTCACAAAAGTAATGAATGGAATGACATTGAACAAATCGTTATGCCGACTGAAAATAGACGTGCAATTCTGAGTGTCGCGCATGATTATGTTTCTGGTCACTTAGGTGTGACTAAAACATTCAACCGTGTTCTTCGTCACTTTTTCTGGCCGGGGCTGAAGCGTGATGTGCGGCAATATTGTAAGACGTGCCATGTCTGTCAGGTTAGTGGTAAACCAAACCAGATAATTCCACCTGCACCGTTGTACCCCATACCTGCCGTAGGTGAGCCTTTTGAGAAAATAATCATTGACTGTGTCGGTCCTCTTCCACGGTCGAAAAGTGGATATCAGTATCTACTAACAATCATGTGTACTGCTACTCGTTTCCCAGAGGCGGTGCCTCTGAGAAAAATCACTGCTAGAATTGTGTCCAGGGCTCTATTAAAATTCTTTGCTTTTGTGGGGCTACCGAAAATCGTTCAAACGGACCAAGGAACCAATTTCACTTCGCGTGTTTTCTCTCAAGTCCTAAAGTCGCTCCAAATTAAGCACCGCATTTCTAGCGCGTTCCATCCGGAGAGCCAAGGCGCTCTCGAACGTTACCATCAGACGCTAAAATCTATGCTGCGTGCATATTGTTTGGAGGTGGGTGCAGACTGGGAAGAGGCGATTCCTTGGATGCTTATGGCATCTAGAGAAGTCGTGCAAGAGTCAATTGGTTTCAGCCCTGCAGAACTAGTGTTTGCTCATGATGTTCGCACGCCTTTGAGCGTCATTAAAGATCAATGGATGAGCAAGCCTACCTCTCGTAGTGCAGTACAATTTATAAGTGACGTTCACACCCGACTACACAGAGCGCGTGAACTCGCTAGAGAGAATTTAGAGAAGACCCAATCTAGCATGAAAACATGGTATGATCGCAAGGCCAGAGCCCGTTCGTTTAAACCTGGAGACCAAGTGTTGGTTCTCTTACCCGTGCCCGGTTCTGTGTTTCAAGCTCGATTCAGTGGACCATATACTGTTGAAAAAAAAATATCGGATCTGAATTATGTAATTGTGACCCCAGACAGACGAAGACATTCTCGCGTCTGTCATGTAAATATGCTTAAACCATATTATACACGTGAAGAGGTTAAAAATAGCTTGTGTGACCTTAACGTACCCGGTCCTGTCGAGGTCCCCGTGTTGCCGTCTTCACTGGTAGACGATGATGATGATGAGGTGACTCCTCCGTCGCGGTGCGTGATTGAAGGTCGACTTAAAAACTCCGCTATGCTGTCCGGTATTGTAAATCATTTGCCACATTTAACACCCTCTCAAGCAACTGACATATCGTCTGTGATAGATGATTTTCCTGAATTATTCGGAGATGTTCCGACTGTGACCACCGTTCTGGAACATGACATAGACGTGGGTGATAAGGGCCCGATTAAACAGCACCCATATAGAGTAAACCCAGAAAAGCGAGCTATCCTGAAACGGGAAGTTGAGTACATGATACAGAATAATATTGCTGAACCTAGCTCTAGTCCGTGGAGTTCCCCGTGCCTTTTAGTTGGAAAACCTGATGGCACTTACAGGTTTTGCACGGACTACAGGCGTGTTAATGCCATCACTGTGCCAGACTGCTATCCACTACCGCGGATGGATGACTGTGTGGACCGTGTTGGCTCGGCTACATTTGTCACTAAAATCGACCTCCTAAAAGGTTACTGGCAGGTGCCCCTTACACCAAGAGCAAAACAGATATCAGCCTTTGTGACCCCCGATGCGTTTATGAATTATAAGGTTATGGCTTTCGGAATGCGGAATGCACCTGCCACATTCCAGCGTTTAGTAAATATTGTTTTAGCTGGAATGGCAAATTGCGAGGCGTATTTGGACGACATAGTCCTATATAGTACACACTGGTCCGAACACATGACACAACTTCAAGAGCTTTTCCGTAGACTGTCCAGTGCGAAGCTCACGATAAATCTAGCAAAATGTGAATTCGGAAAAGCCACTGTCACTTACTTGGGGCGGATAGTTGGTAGAGGACATGTTTTGCCAGTAATGGCTAAAGTAGCCGCTATTCAGGAGTTTCCTGTGCCCTGCGACCGGCGTGCGTTACGCCGATTTTTAGGAATGGTAGGCTACTATCGCAGTTTTTGTAAGAACTTTTCGACTGTGGTTTGTCCCCTCACTAACCTATTGAGCCCCAAAACTAAGTTTGAATGGACGGAGTCCTGTAACCGAGCATTCGAAAACGTCAAGGCTCTCTTACTGACAACTCCCGTGCTCGCTGCGCCAGATTTTAACAGACCGTTTCAGCTTGCTGTGGACGCTAGCAACGTAGGCGCCGGTGCCGTACTGTTGCAGTCAGGTGCAGACCATGTAAATCATCCCGTGAGTTTCTTCTCAAGGAAGTTTAATTCTGCCCAGCGAAGGTACTCCACTATCGAGCAAGAGACTTTGGCTCTAGTATTGGCTATTCAACACTTCGAAGTGTACTTGGGTTCTACCATACATCCAGTTAAGGTCTATACTGACCATGACCCACTCAAGTTCCTCAGTCGCATGTACAATTCTAACCGCAGGTTAATGCGCTGGAGTTTGTTGCTTCAACCGTTTAACCTCCAAATTGTACATATCCGAGGAGTAGACAATATTGTCGCAGATGCGTTGTCTAGGGTGGATGCTTAATAGTAATAATTTTCTTGTGAATTTTTTTTTATATATACTCGTATATACTCGTTATTTACTCTGAGATTTACTTTAGTTTATTGAGCCTGCTAATCTAATATAAGTCTCTAGCGATGTTTTTTTTCTTTTTTACACATAAGTGTGTATTGCCTATGAGTTGACCTTATACACCAAAGTACTACATTCCTGTAATTCTATTTTGTTTCCATAGGCCTATACAGATACCTGAAAGCTGAACACAGAAGGCTAGAGTAAAAATAAGTATTTCCTATGTTTAGAGTATGGCGACAGGTCACCATTTCGGGGTGGGGGTGTTACGTCCCTCAGCTCCACTGTGTTCTAATTATGTGTTTGAGTTTCCCCTGCTCTTAATTACAGATGAGCCACACCTGAGCGCAGCCGTATACTGAAGCTACAAAAGCTTTCCGGAAGCACACCTGGGGGCACACAGAGCCTGAGCCAGGAGTCTATGCACTGCCGTGCTGTCGTTGAAGCGTTAGGAGTCCACCCCGGGAAACAAAAGCGTTCCGCCTCAGTATTACTGCCTCTGTTTCTGAACAACCTACTAAATAAACATACCCCTTATGTTGGACACGAGCTGTTCTGTGTGCGTCTCTCCAAATATGTTAGGGGTGGTGTCCGTCCGCCCGTAACAACAATGATGAACTTTGTGAAGATTATGTTGACAAATTTGAAAAGAGTTCTAAACTAGAATCCTTAAAATATATTATTCATCTAAAAATACATGATAATTATTCTAAAGAAAAAATGTATCACGAAGAACGTATTAATTCTATTTTTATTAAGTATATGAATATGTTTAAAAATCAAACAGATCAGTTTGCTTTTATGATTTTAATAAAGAAAGATGGCTCAATTGATAAGGATAATTGGGACAACATACCAAATAGCACTGAAAAATGTCCAAAAATGTATAAGCCAGAACAAGGGGGTGAAATACACTGTGAAGATAAAATATTTGATCAACTAAATGATATTTTATGTAAAAGTTATTGTCAGTATAAAAAAGTACTGATATACTCTCATTATACACTCTGTTTAAAAAGGCACAACAAGGTGTCCTGCTACAAACAAGCCATTAATATTGCAAAGAAACTATATGAAAAGCATGGAATGAAAATGATTATTGGCTGTAGAAAGCCCTGGGGAATTAGTGGCCCATATATACAGATTTTACCGTATGAGCCTCTTAAAGTTTGCATTTACACTTTTGAGTCTCAAACATTTAGAAGCAATTATACATTTGTTTCCAAGAAAAAAAGAAAAGAAAAAAGAAAAAAAAAAGTTGACATTAAATTAATTGAACCCATTTACAAAAAAGTTATTCATGAAATTCAAAATAAACCATTCTCAATGGTTATTACAGACAAACCAAAATTTAATCTTGATCCATTTAAAAAATATATAAAGGATCCTAAAAACATAAAAGAAATTTATGCCATTGTATCAGATTTATTTAATTGTGAAATTCAAAATGAATTGAAATTTGATGATTTTAAAAATCATGGTTTGAAAAAGTTTGAGGAATGTATGAATAAAATATATAAAATTTTATCTTATGATGCAAATAAATCTGATCGTTGTAATCAAAAGTTTGAAGAAATCTCTAAATATCTGAGGAATCTTTTTTTCCCTTGGTGGGCTACACAAGTGGAAAGTGCATCCAGTAAATTTTTAATTAAGGAAACCAGTGGCTTTCTACAAAAAAATGTTGTTGATTGTATCCTTAGATCAAACATTGAATGTTATTGTCTTTTTGGTTATGTCAAATAATTTAATATTTAAAAATGTCTACTCTGATGTAAACATTTAAAGGTGACATATTATGCTCTTTTCACAATATGTAATACAAATATTTGGTGGCCCCAGAATGTGTGTGTGAAATTTCCGCTCAAAATACCCCCAGATCATTTATTATAGCTTTTTTTTTTTTAATCTGGAAAGAGTGAATTTAACAGATTCATGTTTTTCTGGGGTTTTTTTGTTCAGTCTGTTTCTGTCCTCACCTCATTTCTTGTGTAAGAGTGTAATTCATTTGTGTTTGTGAAGAGATTATCTCTCTGATATAAGACGAGATGTTTCTAAACTGGTGATTCTCCATCTCACTGCTGTTGATTGTCATTCTCTCACAACAAACACACAACTCATTTATCTAATAAATCTGTTCTTCCTTTCTTTGTCTCCTGTTTTCTCTTCCGGCTTGTAGAAGAGTGAATCTCTAACGGAGAATAGAATTATCATCAACTCAAGAGCTTTCAATTAATAACATAATTATATTTTAGTAGTGTTGTAATCAAGACCACATAAACTTAATGATCATATGTTGTAATATAAAAATCAAGATCTCATACAAGTACTTTTCTGCAATCATACCCTGAATGTTGTGGGCATGTGTGTTAAATGTGGGGTTACGACCGACAACTGAATGCTTAGGCATGACATTTTTGACACAAGCCCTTGTTGCACAACAGTAACAAAATACATCAAATTGGAAATAAGTTTTACATCCAATCACATTAATGTTAATAAATAAATCAGACGACACACAAAGAGAATGTAGTGATGTGATATCCCCAGTCGTGGTCTGGACTGGACTCGAGACCGAGACCTTCAGAAACTTGTGTATATGGCGATACGGTTTAGCATAATTCAGACACAGACACCAATCTGAAGCTTTGTGAAGCACCGGGGCTTTCCCCCTCGACTCGAAGCTTTTCAACATGCTGCACACTAACGACATCTTGTGGTCAAAAGGTGGAAAATCTGCATTTCTGTCCCAGAAGACCGTTTTTATTTTATTTAATCACTTTCTGCTCTGTAAACCACAAAGCAATACAATTAATCCTCATAATGAATGTGTAAGTGTTGATGTCGTTCTTATACAATGTATGAACAAACAACTATGAATTAATTTATAAAAAATAATAAAAAATAATAAATGGGACTAATTAACAGAAACAGTTCTTATGAATCTGCTTTGATCTACAAATGCAGCTAAACTTCAGCCTCAGCCCTAATCCTACGAGTTCATAGGCAAGGCTCATGTAGGCATATATAATCACAATAAAAGAAAATTGTGTGGAATGGTGAAGTTCTTGTGAACTGGGGAGCTGACATTTTATTTTGTGGGTAATTTAAAAAATTAAAGTTTTTTATTAAAGGGGGTATCAGTGATTTCAGGCCCCAATTTTTTTTTTATCACATTCATCTAATTTTTCCTACCGATCCGCTAGCTGCCCCATAAGCATGCCATCAAAAAAGCGCGTCTCTGTAGGCAGCCTAGGCTAATTTTTTTTTGGGCCTGAAATCACTGATACCACCTTTAAGGAACAGGACTTGTTCAACAGTGTGAGGGCTAAGTCTATTTCTTTTTTTATTTACTACTACCGAAGAGCATGACACTCGAAACCTGCTCAAGGGGTTCGCGCTATCTTTGAATCTGAATACGAAGCAGTCACGTGACTGTGTGTGGAAACCAAGCGGCAACCTCCCCGTCTCTCTCTTGAACCCAACACGGAAGTGAGTTAAACTGCAATTCATCGACGGGGTGTTAGGACCCACACAGACCACAGGGTGAGCACACCCTACTGGCCTCACTAACACCTCTTCCAGCAGCAACCTGGTTTCCTCAGGAGGTCTCCCATCCAGACACTGACCAGGCTCAGCCCTGCTTAGCTTCAGTGGGCAACCAGTCCTGGGCTACAGGGTGGTATGGCTGCTAGTTAAACTGATTAGTGTCAAAAACATTGATTAACTCAGGAAAGAAACAAGTTGCTGAAACCAATCTTTAATGCTAATATAAATTGCTCATTTGCCTCTGGACACAAAAAGATTGCACTGGTTTTTGATTGAGGGCAGCCTTTGAGGGCAGCCATAATGCTGAAGTGGCCCTCAGTGAAAATGAGTTTGACACCCCTGCACTAGATGGTCAGCTCACTCACAAGCAGAATTACACCAGAATCCAGGACTCGCTGCAGAAGATCAGTGATGACACAAACCAATGTCTTACTGCACGGGATGAAGCCAGGACTCTGTGTTTGAAGATGGACAAACTAGAGGATGCCATTCTGTGTAATATGTGGAGCAACATACGGCAGTGTTTCCACAAGACTAGCTTTACAGACAGCTGACCTGGAGTCATGTAATGCTGCTATACTGGTCAGCTCCATGAGGGATTCTGTGGCCAGTCTACCAGAAGATTTTGAGAGTGATGCAAAAAACATGTGTCCACCTTTGTCCCAGAGACAGGAGAAGGAAAAAACAAGCGGATGAATCCACTGAGCCTGACTATGAGCGGTCCGGCTGCGACACACTCAGAACAACTGTTTTTATCGCCGTCCAGAGCGGGACAAAGTACACACTTCCTTACTTGAGTGAAGGTACAGACACTACTGGTCTAATATTACTCTGTTACAAGTAAACGTTGTAAAGACCTATTTTTACTCAAGTAAAAGTACATAAGTACTTGTTTTTTAAAAGTACTTAAGTATCAAAAGTAAAAAGTAAATGTCAAAGCATTGTTTTATTATTGTTGCATTGTTGTGTGTAATACTTAAAGTACCGTATGCCTCTGAATCTGTGCCTTCCCTCATATCAATATCAGATGTATTTCTAGAACACAGTTCAGTGGGATTGAATGTGAGACTGAATAAGTCACTCAATAACGTCCACAATGGTTTCGGACACCCAAACGCCTGTTCCCTCAAATATTGCCCTGTTTAAAGTTGTTTGGCTGTTAGTATGAATATGTTAGTCTTACTGTTATCTATAAGATAGTGCGCTCCAAAACAGTGACAAAGTTCACATTTAGAAAACCAAACCCAACGTCGAAAATGAAAATCAGGTTGAGAATCCAACATCAGACTGACATTAATCTCCAACACTGGACAGACGTATTGTGGTTGAAAATGAAGATCAGGTTGATGTCTGAAAACCGACTGAATCACCCGTCTCTGATGCCCATTGAAAATAATGTTCTGTGCAAATTGGATTTTAGTATTTTACTGGCCTCATTAAGGACTTCTCTGCCAGGAAAATCAAGAAAGAAGTTAATTCGTTTTTTTGATTTAAAATTGAAAGCAGAAAATAAGAAAACGACTCATTTATTCATTTTAAAATAAAAGAATTGGGCTTGATTTTATATTTTTAGATTGAGGGGTCTATAATGGATTTATGGCTTGAATATTCGATTGCCACATGTGGGCGGGGCTTGAGACGCCCCTTTCTGCTGATTGGTCGCCCAAAGATCAAGCCGTGCCGCTTTAGTTCTTCCACAGTTCAGCAGAATAATAGTCCTGTTGCTCTGCAGTTTATAGTTGCATATTTCCTCTGTAATAGTTCAGTGGCTGTGGTGGCAGAGGGTGATATCTTCATCTCTGCTGATGATAGTTGTGGTTGTAGAGCCGGTGTTTCTGGGTCATTATTAAACCGCTGCTTCGACAGCACTGGGCCTTGAGCTTGTGTTTGTGTTTTGTTCGTAACTTTCTTACTGTGGTGGTCCACCCCTTGAAGGAATGTAGAGGAAACACTGTAGTATTGGCTGTCTCAGTGTGTGTGTGTGTGTGCCAGGTCACATTACTGTGTGTGTGTGGACTGTGTATGGCAGTGAATAAAAGTGTCCAGTAAAGCATAATGATATGCGGGGCCTCACACACAGAGCCTAGGGGCCCGACCACCTTAATCCGCCCCTGCCTGTGGCCTAGACTTATAAAACTGTGTGTGTTAAATTGTTTAATATTAATTATTTATTTTAATTTAATTAATAATCCAGGGCCTCCATCATTGTACTTTTAGTGCTTCATTTCCCACTGTTCATTGTGTCTGCTTCTCGTTGTCTTGTAAATTTTGAAACAATTAAATGAATAAAAGCAAGGATGCCAGTGCTGTAAGGTGTTTATTCAGATTAAACACAATTCACCATACATTTGCTGATTTATAATAATCCAAGTTAAAATAATCCAAATTAAAATAATTTAATTTCCCATTTCCGTGTTTATTTTTTTCTAAACCATCCAGTAACATCTTCCCAAACTGAACGGACAGGCTGAGGTACTACAGCGTCCACAACTACAGCTCCCACAAATTCCACAGCTTCCACCTAGAAGAATAAACAAAGTATTTATTTCTAAATCACTGTGTGAAAACTAGTTGCTTTTGTGACCTTAATCCTAATTTTAAATTAATTTAAACAATTTGAGCTTAATATAGTCTGTAATCCTGTGATTTGCTCATGTGAGACATTAATGAGTATCCAACAATATGATTCTGCATGCGAGGTCGTGTCGATCTACTGTACCGGCAGTGCCTGCGGGGATAGTGATATTCCGTATCTCAACTTCGTAACAAAGTGCTGACAGTTGTTTTTAATCACATTGTACGGACGTATCTTTCCCACAAGTCTATTTGCTTCTTTCAGAATCTCTTTAATGGGACGAGGCTCACAGAGCTTATCCAGAAGATTGTTGACACGGTATTTATCTCGGCCAGCCACATACTTAAGTTTCTCTCTCTTCACGATGGCCTCGTCTTCTCCTAATGAATTCCCACGGCTGGAACTCACACTGCTGGAACTCACACTGCTGGACCCAGCGCTGGCTACAGAGAAAGAAATGGAAAATTAAAAGCAATTATGACTCATGAGACTTGAATGGAATAAATGTTTCAGATTCAGTAAAAGTTCAGCTCAGTTGACCATGTGCACGGTTACTTCCTGGTGTTCAATAAGCCAGCTTGGGCATTTCCTGTTAGCTGTCATTCTGGACTCGCTGTAAATCCACACAAAACCATCAATGGTTGACCTTTTAATGTTGTATTTATATTGTAATGCAGTTAGCACACGTACGGTATTTGCCAATTAACCAGATTTATTGATTGCAATAAAAACGAAGCTAACGGGAACGCTGGAATAAGAAACACGTCTGTAATTGGATACGCACATGCAACGTTTTTCCAGGACTTCAAATGTTATTTTTAATGTGAGGACCAAAACATTATTTCCTCGTCCATCTGAGATCGTCCCCATTTGTAAAACCGAATGTTTCAAGATGTAGGAAGTCCAACATTTATTAGAAACTTTCATTTATTTAAACTTTTATTTACAAATAAAAAGACAGTAATTCCCACTCTGACCAGCAGAAGAGGAGCATTTATTGGCTCATATTAGCCGTTTCCAGTCATATTTTCACACTCAGATATTACCCTCATATTTAGTGATTGAGTGACACAGAAAGCGATCACGGCTCCGTCGCTCTATAATCACTGAAGCTGTCAGTCAAGCTCATGATTTCAGCACACTTGTGAAACTCACATTCTGTTCAGTGATTAACTAAAGTGCATATTTAACTGACAGTGTGTTGATGAGAAACTGATGGTCGAACAGAACTTTGCTGAGGAGGAACACTGAGGAACGAGTCTTTTTTATGTTGTCTTGTTAAAATAACTAAATTAATGCTAGGCCTGAATATATTTAAGTGACTATATTCTGATTATGAACTAAGTATTACACTAGTGATGCTGTTAAAGCTCCCGACACACACCAGAGGTTTTCCAGTGGCTCATATTATTGCAGAAGTTCTTAAGATCGTTCCCGGTGTAACCGAATGAATGAGATGAGTGGCGGTGATTGACATTTGTGAGCACCTATCAGTGAGGAGCTCCTCCTATTTAAGAGCTGGTTGGCTATAGCCTGTGATGCGTCACGTCCGGCTCCTCCCCTTTTCTGTTGTTGACACCAGGGGGCCAATGTTTCATAAAACACTGAAGCTTCCCCGGGCGCCGCCATTGATTAGCAGACCCCCACCTGCTGTTAGCATCCCATTGACTACCATTCATTTTGGCATCACTTTGACAGCGAATAACTTTACATCTGAGGCGTTTAAAGACTCCATTTGTCCATTATTTATTTCTAAAGAAACACGAAAATGTATAAAAGGCTCCATTACCTTGTATCTTACGTTATGGCCCCGTAGAAGCAGTTTTTGTAAAAATAGGCTAACGATTGCGTCATAACGACGCGACTCTCTGTCGCACAGTGGAGAGATTACCGTATGGACAGGAGGAGAAGCTCGCGGGCAATCGGGGGGACGTGGAGGCAAAATGACAAAATAATTAATCAGAATACCTAGCAAAAGTTGCTCCTGCTCCTAGCTCATGGACACCTCCTACTCACACTCTCCGTCTCTGTGAGATTTGGAAGGGAATGATTCAGATTTCTCTTGGCACAGCTACTGGAAGACAGACGGGTTGCTCACGTCACATCTACGTCGTCAAGCTCAGTTTGATTCTGCGCAGTCGCTCAGCCATCAGGAAGTGAGTGCTTCTAATTGACTTCACTTGTCTCCGTTGAATCCAATGGGGTCGATGTGTCCAGTTTATATACTGTCTATGAATGACACTAGCTGCAGGTATGTGCGGTTAGCATGTAGCAGTTTTGCTTCTAGTTGCTGTGTGTGTGGCATTAATGATTCATTGTTGCATTTTAGCTTGTCTTTTCCCCTCCTTGGTTCCTTCGGCTTGTTTCATTGAGTGGATTCTAAGACTGCTCACTGACTGTTTATTCATTTATTATTATTATTATTATTATTGACTGCCCCTCCTTGAACTGCCACCTTAACGTGGTGAAGGGGTTTGAGTACCCGAATGACCCTAGGAGCTATGTTGTCCGGGGCTATATGCCCCTGGTAGGGTCTCCCAAGGCAAACAGGTCCTAGGCGACGGGTCAGACTAAGAGCGGTTCAAAAAACCCTTATGAGAAAAATTAAACCGAGGACTGTAACGTCGCCCGGTATGGCGCAGCCGGGGCCCCACCCTGGAGCCAGGCCCGGGGTTGGGGCTCGTATGCGAGCGCCTGGTGGCTGGGCCTCCCCCCACGGGGTCCGGCTGGGCTCAGCCCGAAGGAGCGACGTGGGGCCGTCTTCCCGTGGACTCACCACCTACAAGAGGGGCCGTAAGGGGCCGGTGCTGAGAGGATTGGGCGGCAGTCGAAGGCGGGGGCCTCGACAACCCGATCCCTGGACACGGAAGCTAGCTCTAGGGATGTGGAACATCACCTTGCTGGTGGGGAAGGAGCCTGAGAATGTGCGTGAGGTTGAGAGGTTCCGACTAGAGAAAGTCGGGATCACCTCTACGCACGGCTTGGGCTCTGGAACCACACTCCTTGAGAGAGGATGGACTCTTCACCACTCTGGAGTTGCCCATGGTGAGAGGCGGCGGGCTGGTGTGGGTTTGCTTATTGCCCCCCAGCTCAGCCGCCATGTGTTGGAGTTCACCCCGGTGAACGAGAGGGTCGCTTCCCTGCGCCTACGGGTCGGGTATAGGTCTCTCACTCTCGTGTGTGCCTACGGGCCAAACGGCAGTGCAGAGTACCCGGCCTTCTTGGGGTTTCTGGGAGGGGTGCTGGAAAGTGCTCCGTCGTTCTACTGGGGGACTTCAATGCCCACGTGGGCAGCGACAGTGACACCTGGAGGGGCGTGATTGGGAGGAACGGCCCCCCTGATCTGAATCCGAGCGGTGTTCAGTTATTGGACTTCTGTGCTAGTTACAGTTTGTCCATAACGAACACCATGTTCAAGCATAAGGGTGTCCATTAGTGCACGTGGCACCAGGACACCCTAGGCCGGAGGTCGATGATCGACTTTGTGGTCGTTTCATCTGACCTGCGGCCGTATGTCTTGGACACTCGGGTAAAGAGAGGGGCGGAGCTGTCAACTGATCACCACATGGTGGTGAGTTGGATCCGATGGCAGGGGAGGAAGCTGGACAGACTCAGCAGACCCAAGCATACTGTGAGGGTCTGCTGGGAACGTTTGGCCGAGTCTCCTGTCAGAGAGATCTTCAACTCCCACCTCCGGCGGAGCTTCGACCGGATCCCGAGGGAGGCTGGAGATATTGAGTCCGAGTGGACCATGTTCTCCACCTCCATTGTCGAAGCGGCCGCTCGGAGCTGTGGCCGTAAGGTCTCCGGTGCCTGTCGAGGCGGCAATCCCCGAACCCGGTGGTGGACACCGGAAGTAAGGGATGCCGTCAAGCTGAAGAAGGAGTCCTATCGGGCCTGGTTGGCTTGCGGGACTCCTGAGGCAGCTGATGGGTACCGACGGGCCAAGCGAACTGCAGGAGCCAGTGCCTGTGAAAGGATAATAGTGCACATTGTCCTTTTCCGGTAAGTGTCCTGAGGTACCGGGTGGTTGTGGAGGCAAAAACTCGGGCCTGGGAGGAGTTCGGTGAGGCCATGGAGAAGGACTATCGGCTGGCCTCGAAGAGATTCTGGCAAACCGTCCGGCGCCTCAGGAGAGGGAAGCAGTGCCCTACCAACACTGTCTACAGTAGAGGTGGGGAGCTGTTGACCTCAACTGGGGATGTTGTTGGACGGTGGAAGGAATACTTTGAGGATCTCCTCAATCCCGCCGTCACATCTTCCATTGAGGAAGCAGAGGCTGAGGGCTCAGAGGTGGACTCGTCCATCACCCAAGCTGAAGTCACCGAGGTAGTCAAGAAACTCCTCGGTGGCAAGGCACCGGGGGTGGATGAGATCCGCCCTGAGTACCTTAAGTCTCTTGATGTTGTGGGGCTGTCTTGGCTGACACGCCTCTGCAGCATCGCGTGGCGGTCGGGGACAGTGCCTCTGGGATGGCAGACCGGGGTGGTGGTCCCTCTTTTTAAGAAGGGGGACCGGAGGGTGTGCTCCAACTACAGGGGTTCACACTTATCAGCCTCCCCGGGAAAGTCTATGCCAGGGTACTGGAGAGGAGAACACGGCCGATAGTAGAACCTCAAATTCAGGATGAACAGTGTGGTTTTCGTCCAGGCCGTGGAACACTGGACCAGCTCTATACCCTCTACAGGGTGCTGGAGGGTTCATGGGAGTTTGCCCAACCAGTCCACATGTGCTTTGTGGATTTGGAGAAGGCATTCGACTGTGTCCCTCGCGGCGTCCTGTGGAGGGTGCTCCGGGAGTATGGGGTCCGGGGTCCTTTGCTAAGGGCTGTCCGGTCCCTGTACGACTGGAGCAGGAGCTTGGTTCGCATTGCGAAGTAAGTCAGACTTGTTCCCGGTGCATGTTGGACTCCGGCAGGGCTGCCCTTTGTCGCCGGTTCTGTTCATAATTTTTATGGACAGAATTTCTAGGCGCAGCCAGGGGCCGGAGGGTGTCAGGTTTGGTGACAACACGATTTCGTCTCTGCTCTTTGCAGATAATGTTGTCGTGTTGGCCTCATCAAGCCAGGACCTTCAGCATGCACTGGGACGGTTTGCAGCCGAGTGTGAAGTGGCTGGGATGAGAATCAGCACCTCCAAAACCGAGGCCATGGTTCTCAGTCGGAAAAGGGTGGCTTGCCCACTTCAGGTTGGTGGAGAGTTCCTGCCTCAAGTGGAGGAGGTTAAGTATCTTGGGGTTTTGTTCACGAGTGAGAGAAGGATGGAACGGGAGATTGACAGACGGATCGGTGCAGCTTCTGCAGTAATGCGGTCGATGTACCGGTCTGTCGTGGTGAAGAAAGAGCTGAGCCACAAGGCGAAGCTCTCGATTTACCGGTCAATCTACGTTCCTACTCTCACCTATCGTCATGAGCTTTGGGTCATGACCGAAAGAACAAGATCCCGGATACAGGCGGCTGAAATGAGCTTTCTCCGCAGGGTGGCTGGGCGATCCCTTAGAGAGAGGGTGAGGAGCTTGGTAGTTTTGTGTTTTTGTGAGTTGTGCAAATATTAGTTATGTGAAGTGTTGTGTATGTGTCTTTTGTTATTTTTGTTTATTTGAAACCGTTGTCAGTCATGCACCTCTAACTAGCCATCAGACGTTGCCGTGTACAACGGATGCTATTTTAATGTGATTTTCTTCTTTCTTTAAATTTAACTTTGTATTAATAAAATGTACTTTTTTGATACCCACGTTTCTGCCTACCTTCTTAAGAGAGTCGAACCTGTGTGACCTACTGACAATCTTTTAGGTGTCATTCATATTTCCCTGGGTGAAATTCCCAAGGGTGGCGTAGTCAAAATTCCTTGTGTCTGAAACCTGTACCACTCCGTCACACCGGCATACGGTCAAACGGCAGCGTGTAAAGCATGTAAAGCATGAAAAGCATGTAAAAAATAAAAACACTCACTTTCCCTGATCAGGTGAACCACATTTCCATTGCCGACATACAAAGCCCAGTGCTGATATATCCCTCTGAAGATTTCAATGAGGTCTCCAGGCTCCGGATCCTTATCATATAGGAGAGACATCAGTCAGTCAGGTGTAATATTTAAAAAAGATACAGAGCCATTTAAATCTGTCAAAATATCATATCAAACTGTTTATCTAAAATAACATTGAACTTGTGAATAGATAAAACAATAAGAAAGTGTTAAGTTTGCCTAAAAACAGCTTCTGTACACATGACATGAGCTCGTTTCAAAGGTTTAGCTTTCTGTTTCCTTAGAGAACAACTTGTGTAGTTTTTAAACTCTTCCGAGCTCTGTTACCGTAGTAAAACTGCTTTCCCTTGAAACCCTTGATCAATGAGCAAACAGTCTTTTATATCAGAAACATCAGCCCAGAAAAGATCTATTAGCTGAGTGATGCTGTCTTTCACTCTCTCCGTACGTTTGAGTTCATTACAAGATATTTACCGTGGCCATGGCAAACTCCTTCTGCTCTTCTGCTCTTCTTTAATCCTGTTAGAGACACATGAAGCTTTTAGACAAACAGGGGCAGGTCCTTAAATCATGAATAGTCAGCTAAATGTAATTTTACATTGTATGCAACAAACTTTTCTTGCTGTCTCTTGCAAAATACAATAAAATACAGACAATCTTTGGGATAACAGTCCACCTAAACGAAGCGAACGAAACACAGACGCTCCAAGTGTGGAAATGCCCTGAATGTGCACTCTTTTATTTCCATATTAATTTATTTGTGCACTCTGTTAAATCACTTTATATCCTCAGAACAAAAAAAAATTAAGGTGATAATTAAAATCTTGTGTATATTTTATTAAGAAGATTGTGGTTCAGTGTCGTTTAGAAAATATTAAGAACATTTCATTAATAAAACCAAGAGATACATTTTCCTAATTTTTTTAGGGAAACGAACACAGTTTTGCATGGAGGATGAGAAATGACTTAAGTATAAATAAATTAATGAATAAATAAGTAAATAAATGCAGAAATACATAAATAAATGAACAAATAAATGATTACATTTTGAAATAAATAAATGCAGATATGCATAAATAAATGAATACATAAATAAATAATTTTGCCAAAAGTATCATTTTTAATTGTTCTTTTTTTGTACCATTTGTGTTATACTACATTTCTTTCTTCATTTATTTATGCATTTCTACATGTATTTATTTATGTGTACGTATGTTAATAAGGTAGGCGGTCCTAACCTCTCTCAATGCAGGATTGGTTAAACAGGATCGGTATCGTTACGGCTGTGCTACTGTGGATACTAGTTTTGTTATATATGGCGGATTTTTAAAGTACCATTGCTAATGATTTGCGTTTAGCAACTGATATAGATCATGTATGTATGTGTGTATTTATTTATTCATTCATTTATGTATTTCTACATATATTTATTTATTTAATTCTGCATTTACGCATTTATTCATTTGTTTATACTTAAGTCACGTCTCGTCCTCCACACATGACACCAGACAATAGTTTAGTGTAAAATGACTGTGATAAACAAGAGAGCAAACACTGTGGCCGCTCTGATCTGAAGCTTTCACCTCACAGAAATTCACAGAGCTCAAGAAAATGGTTAACTACCAATATTGTTATCCTGAGATTTATGAAATAAATAAATAAATGCTGAAATTGTTAAAATAATAAATAATTGGAATATTCACCTGTGGAGCACTCTGCGAGAATTATGAAATTTTGAGTTGTGAACACACTGGGTTTTTGATTTATGTATTGGCTAAGATGGGTTACTGTCAGGCTGTGTGCAGGCAGAAGAAGAAGAGAAAGGCAGAAGGCTCCAATACAAAGTGTTTACTTACAAATATTACTCAAGCGATACAAAATGGCAGGATACACACACTGGTAACGACGTTACATAGACGAGAACGGACCAAGACTGACTGAACAGAGGGAACTACAGACACTGATGAACGTTCCGGGTTACTTGACTGTAACCCTGTTCCCTGAAAAAAGCAGAACGAGATGCTGCGCTGCTTAGCGCATTGGGAACGTCTTTAAACATGACTGTGAATATAGTGTGTAAACACGACAATAGAATTGACCCGGATGTAATATAGCCTCGGTCGGTGACGTCATCGGCGCTCACCCGCGACACGAGGCTATAAATAGATGAGCCACAGGTGCATCATCAGGATATTTTGTCTGAAGAGCAGTCCTGGGACATCATCAGCACGGCAATGCAGCGCAGCATCTCGTTCCGCTTTCTCACGGAACAAGGTTACAGTTAAGTAACCGGGAACGTTCCCTTTCAAAAGCTACAATCGATGCTGCGCTGCTTAGCGCATTGGGAACGAGAATACCCACGCCGCCGTGCTTGAAGGTGTATGGACTCCTTACGGTTGTGTAGGTGTGCTCACAAGAACGCAAGAAAGCCCTAGACATTAGCTTATAATATCGACTCAAGGACATGAGAGCCAAACTATAAAACTATAAAAGCATCCAAACTATAAAATCCTATGAATGTGTGCGGAGAGGACCAGCCTGCCGCATCACAAACAAACTGCAAGGGGGCAGTTCCTCTTGCCAAGGTAGCAGAGGAGACGACCCCTCTGGTGGAGTGAGTGTTGAAGATTTTATTATTTAGAAAATAAGTAATTTAACTGTATTTTTGTACACTATTATCTCCTTTCTGTGTGTCTTTTGATTGACTTTGGATTGACTTTGGAAGCCTGAGAGCTGTGTTGCTGCAGCAGAGAATTCTATTTCAGTAATGTCACATGGTACAAAACTATTTCTCAAAATACCTATAGAATGTATTACCATTATGTATTACCATCTTTGGAGGAAGGAGAAGGTATATACGTTAGAGCTGATCATTGCTTGGGAGCGTCTTTCTGCAGAAGGGCGTTCAGACTTTGCTTGTGAAATAAAGTCTAATCTTTCTGGCATCTGAAATCTTTGAGAAGTTATTTCCTCGATTGGCACCACAACATTTTTGGCGCCCAACGTGGGGCATCGTTAGGAGCTGGTGACGAATCGTGGCGGGCTGTGTTGGGACGAGCGGCACAAACTCTATTCTTGGCCAAGGTAAGCAGTTTTTGCTTAAAGTTTGTGTGGTTCGCCCAGACATTTGTCCGTTACGGTGAGGCACTTTAAAAAGCTTCTTTAAATTTAACGAACTCAAAAAGAAAAGTTTATTTTGAAAAGAAAATTTCAGACTTCAGAAATTATTGCATGTAGTGTGAATTCTAAGAAGAAGGCCTTGAGGATATCAAAAGATATGATTAAAGCGCGGTGGAGCTCCAAAAGTCTTTACCAGTACTTAAATAATTCTATGTGGATTGTTTGAGATACTGGTATTGCTGATTTAGCGCGAAGGTTTTGTCGTACGTACGCAAGGATTCGTATTTACTGATAAAGGATATCAGTGGTTTATCTGTGTTTACTTTGAGAAGTATAGCATGTGCACAGATGGTTAGCTCACGGTTACCGCTTTGTTAAACAAAGTTTAACGAAGGACTGCTCGGGTGAAGCTGGGAAAAATAGAGGTTTTTAAAAGTGTATAGGTTTAGAGTAACGGTTACCGCCTCGAATGCATGAGCGAGGGACTGCTCAGGTTACAGTCTACTTTTTAAAGAAACTATTATTGTATCAAAGGAGTGAATCTTATAGTGTATTGTTTTTCACTGGTTTGAGGAAGTTGACAGGGAGTAAAATATTTGTGTGTGAGTGGGCTCTGGATGCTTGTGGTTAAAAATAAGCTCTGTTTCTTGTGAACTGTGACCCCTCACTGACAGTCACTGGAGGTGGGGAAGAGAACTATTCACTTGAGCAGAGATAAGGAATGCGTGTATGAGTCCTGAGGGATAAAAGTAATAAGCCCCAGGAACATATATGAATGAATAAAATTGTCCCCATTCAATAATAAAGGACTTTTGTGAATGATGGCTGTGAATGTGAGAAAAATTAATTGAGAAAACTAGCTTTGCAAAAATAAATTAATATAAAGTATATAAGATATCCAAATCAGTGGTGCTAAATAATTAGTTATTTTGTTTATGCAAAGTGTAATAGATGATAATAGACTATAATCTAAATAAAAAAATGGTTGTTATCAATGATTGGTAATATTTGAATAAGAATTAAAGAAATAAAGAAAAATTTGTATATGAGTAAACATTCAAATACAAATTATAGGAAAAAGATAGAGGAAAATTAAAATAAATAGTATATTGAGTTCCCGTTGAAAAAAAGATTTGGAACTTGGAATTCAAAAACTGTTTAAGCCAACGTTAATTACTCTTTTAAATAAACTGACTAGAGGAGAATTATGGCTTCTCCAGTGGAAATGCTAGGGTTAAAATACCCTTTGTGTAAGGAATTAATTGATAAAATGTCAATCAAATGGCAAAAGAGAACTCAGGATATGATGACAAAATGGCCAAAAGAAGGAACATTTGATGTAACATTATGCGAAGAAATGGGAACTTTGATAAAAAATCATAAGATAAAGAATAAAAGCCTGAAAAGAAAAAATTGAGAAGCTAAACGAGAAAAAGAACAGGCAGTGCTGGCATTGTTCAAACAAGAGGGAGAAGATTTATTGAAAAGTATAAAACAGGCAAGAAAAATAATAAAAGAGACAGACAAAGAAACAAAGAAAAAAGAGGAAATCTTTGCCAAACCACCTTCAAAAGTAATACCAGAAGGTCAATTTCCAATACTTAAGGGAATAGTAGAAGTATTAGGAGAAATGAAAATGGAGGGACAAGTGGAATTAGAAAAAGAAAAAACGAACAACCGACAAGATGTAAGACAAAAATTGACTCAAAATAAAACATCTAAGCAAAGCTTGCCCTTAGATTGCTATAAACAGGCACGGACAGCATTAGAGAAAATAAAAACACAATATGAGGGAAAGCAAATAGAAAAGGAAGAGGAGGAGATTGATGCGGTAGCACAAATAATTGAGGATGAAATAGATAAAAGAATTAAAGAAACAGAACAATTAATAGACGATACTGATAAATTAGTCAAAAGCAGAAGTAGACTATTGGACAGTTTAAATGTAGGAAGTGAACAGGAGTTATCATTTGATGAGGAAAGGTGGACACAGGGAAGAGAAAAAGGAAGGCTTAGACCAATGGCAAAACAACTCCCAATTCTAATTAAGGGTACAGAGGGTCAATATGTGCCCTGGGCCTCACAGGACCTTGAGGGGTTAGTCACTCGCCTCCCAAACATTCATGAGGGGGCTGGAAAATGGATCAGAGTTTTTGAAGAAGAAACAATGGGCAAATTGTTATCTGTGGGGGACATTAAAGCACTTCTAGCAAAAATCATAGGAGGATCAAAAATGGAAGAAATCCTCCAAGCGTCCGATTTAGACAGAGCTGTTGACTCTTATTACATGGATGGGACTGTTTTTGATGCATTCCGTCCAGCAGTATGGCAGGCACTGCGAGATGAGTATCCAACCAGAATAGACCCCAAATCATTAAAGGGGGATCAACTGGGAGATACAGAAAGCCCAATTGAATATATACAGAGACAATTAAAAAGATGGAAACAAGAGACTGAAGGGAATCCAGAAGGAGACCCATTAATGGCTACACTTTTCAGAAATGCTGTGGTAGAAGCTATGCCACAAACAGTAAAGAGCAAGCTGGAGGATGTGGTCGGTCTAAACTCAAAAACACACAAGGAGTTTTGTGATCATGTGACTCATGCTGTTGAACAATACAGAAAAAATGAACTAAAACTAAAGATTCAAGAAAAAGAGCTACAAAGAAAACTGACTCAGTTACAGCTTGAGCAACTGACAAGCAATAATAAGAAAAAGATTCAAGCTACTGTAAAAAGAGAAGAGTCAGATCAAATGACAGTAATGGCTTCTATGACTCCACAGTCAGCTATGCAGCTACCCCCGCCTGTAGCAATACCTCCGAATGTACAACAGATCCCTGCACCCACTGTCAATGTCTATGCTCCACAGCAGCCAATGGGATGGACAAAATATCCACCACAAGGGAGACAAAGAGGAAAAGGCAAGCCTAATAATATCCCTCTAAACGTATGCTGGAGGTGTGGACAGCCTGGACATTATAAAGTCAACTGCCCCATTAATCCATGGCCACAGTCACCGAGGAGTGGGAGGGGGGGGAGTTGGCAACGCCCTTATCGGGGTCCGAGTCAAGGTCCAGTGAACCCTTGGGGAGGTCCAAATCAGGGATATTAGGGGTGCCCAGAGAATCCTATAGGGGATAATCAGCTGCCAATTTTGACAACTAATGCTGATCAAGAACCAATGTTGAAAATTAAAATAGAAGGTAAAACTACACCCATGTTAGTAGATACAGGAGCAGTTTATACATGTGTAAATTCAAATTATGCCTCACATCTCCCCTTGTCTGGAAAATTTGAAAAGACAATAGGATTCTCGGGACAAATGCAGCTAATTCCTATGACTGCTCCAGTTTGCCTTCAGACTAAAAATAAAAGTGTGACACTACCTGTCCTCGTATCAAATCAGACTCCTGTTAATTTGTTAGGAAGAGATGCATTATGTAAATTAGGTCTACAAATTTGGTGTTCTCCAGAAGGAGTGTATATATGTCACGGGGTGACAAACAGCTCCAGATCTGTATGAGTGTTTGTCGTCATGACAACTAATCGGCAGATTGGCGACAGGTGTAGGGACTTCACTCTGAGCGTCTGATTGAGGCCACTCCCGCTTCTTGAGAGGATAAAACACACGAGGAGGAGAAGGCTGGGTGTTGTGTGCTGTGGTGCTGTGTTGTTCTTCTGCCCTGTTGATCTGGATCGTCCTTCCCCCCGATCGTTGGTGGTTTCTCTCCCGTGGGGAATTGGTTATGGGCACTGCAGTTGAGGGGTTGACTCGAAGGAAGAGGAGTGTTGTTTGAGAGGACGCGAGGACGGCCCAGAGGAATGAAATGCGCTGACTGAGCTGGAGAAGAGAGAGAGATGAGTAGTTAACAAACTGAATCTCATAATTGCATGTGTTCTCCACTAAATTGGGTATTGGATTGAAGTGTTTGGAGCATGTGTACACCTTTCACCGAGTGAAATATTGATTCTTTGTCGATCTCTCACCTCCTCTTCCCGATTGGAGTTCAGCGAAGTCCGTCTGTGACCGTGAGGAAAAATCTCTCGAGTGTTCTGTCCGCCCTTGGCGATCATCAGTGCGGTGGACCAGGACTTGCGGGTGAGTGCCGGCCTTATGCGCACTAGAAGAGTGAAGTTGCAGTGTTTAAAGTGACGTTTCCCCTCACGATTGCATGCTTAGAGTTGGATTGCAGTGTGTGTGTGTGTGGAAGAATATCTTTATTGCTGTGCAACCGCCCATGTGTCCTGGGGGTCTACTATTACCGTGAGAGCTGAGTGAGATTGCTTACATCTACGTGCGGTGTCTAGAAAGAAGAACCTCTGCGAGACAACATTACCCCATTTGAGAACTGTGTATTGCTGTTGAAGTTGATTCTGTCTGTCCTAGAGAAGCCCCGCTCAGCCTACGACTTTGAGCCTGCTGCAGTCCTAAGCCTACCTGCATGGTGTGAAGTTATCTGTCCCCTGCAACCCACGTGAGAACTGTGTATTGCTGTTGAAGTTGATTCTGTCTGTTCTAGAGAAGCCCCGCTCAGCCTACGACTTTGAGCCTGCTGCAGTCCTAAGCCTAACTGCATGGTGTGAAGTTATCTGTCCCCTGCAACCCATGTGAGAACTGTGTATTGCTGTTGAAGTTGAGTCTGTCTGTTCTAGAGAAGCCCCGCTCAGCCTGCGACTTTGAGCCTGCTGCAGTTCTAAGCCCAACTGCATGGTGTGAAGTTATCTGTCCCCTGCAACCCACGTGAGAACTGTGTATTGCTGTTGAAGTTGATCCTGTTTGTCCTAGAGAAGCCCCGCTCAGCCTGCGACTTTGAGCCTGCTGCAGTCCTAAGCCAACTGCATGGGGTGAAGTTATCTGTCCCCTGCAACACACGTGAGAACCGTATACTGCTGTGTGAAGTTTAATTTTGTCTGCCTTACTCTGCTCTGCCTGTGACTTTGAGTCTACTGCAGCCCTGAAGCCCAACTGCATGGTGTGAAGTATCTGTCCCCTGCAACCCACGTGAGAGCTGTGTATTGCTGCTGAAGTTGATTCTGTCTGTCCTGGAGAAGCCCCGCTCAGCCTGCGACTTGAGTCTGCTGCAGTTTTAAGTCTACCTGCATGGTGTGACGTTATCCGTCTCCTGTAACCCATGTGAGAACTGTGTATTGCTGTGGAAGTCGATTCTGTCACCTGTGATACTCACCTGTCTACTGCTCTCTCACTGCGAGCCTGGCACCAGTCTGGAAAGGAAGTGCACCTTGAACCCTCTACTCACCTGTGATACGCACCTGTCTACGGCCCTCCCACTGCGAGTCCGGCACCAGTCTGGAAAGGAAGTGCACCTTGAACCCTCTACTCGCCTGTGATATTCACCTGTCTCCTGCTCTCCCACTGCGAGTCTGGTACCAGTCTGGAAAGGAAGTGCACCTTGAACCCTCTACTCACCTGTGATACTCACCTGTCTCCTGCTCTTCCACTGCGAGTCTGGCACCAGTCTGGAGAGGAAGTGCACCTTGAACCCTTTACTCACCTGTGACACTTACCTGTCGAACGCCCTTCCATCGTAAGTCTGACACTCACCTGTGAAGGAAGTGATCCCCATCCTCTCTACTCACTTGTGATACGCACCTGTCCAACGCTCTCCCACTGGGAGTCTGACACCAGTCTGTGAAGGAAGTGAGCCTCGATATCCTTACTTACCTGTGATACTCACCTGAGATACTCGCCGGTCCATACCCGCGGCGGCGCTGCTCCGGGTCCCTGGGAAGAAGAGGACAAGGAACTTTAGATTAGGATTTCTTAATTGCTTTTAATATAAAATAAAGTTGCCATTCCTTTTTCTCCTGCCTCTTGTCTCCTCCTTGATACGCTCCTCTGGGTGACCGTGGTCTAGGGGTGGGCGCAGTCTGGCTTGGCCCACCCCGACCTGTGACATATAGACCTGCAGGGAATAAAAACTCAAATGATGATCTCTGAACCAAAAGCAAATGTATACTGGATAGGACAAATAGAAAATGAAGTAAGACAAATAATTAATACATGGGGAAAGTTCATTGAAGCACAGATTTTTGAAGCACAGTTTCCAAAATCAGAATTTCATTGCACTATGATATATGACCCCGAAAGAGACGAAAAAATAGAAAAAGCATGGCAAGAGAAAACTAAACACCAAAAAATTGAACTAAATGTGAAAGACATTATAATGGGTAAACAGGGAGCAGCAATGAGTATAACAGAAAATGAATTTATAAAAAATTGGTTTAATGTACCAGATTCTGTACCACATGTGTCCTTGTATGCAGGAAAAGATTGGGAGACAAAAGATTTAGGACCAATGATGAAAAAAGCAGAACAATGCCAGTGGGAGCCAACAATAAATCCGTCAATTTTTCATTCTGTTGACAAGAATTTCATTAAAATTTTGTATACAACAAAATTAATGGGGTCTCCTCAGGAGATTGTCATTAATCAAAAAATGCAGAAACAGATGATAACAACCAACAAATCAATAGAGATTGTTGAGGATGAACTATTTAAAGAAGCTGAGCAACAAGTACCAACTGAGTTATGGTCTCAACATGACACTGATGTGGGATTGGTAAAGTCAGCTAGCCCAATAACAATACAACTCAAGCCAGATGTACACCTGCCGCGTAAATCACAGTACCCTTTAAAGCCTGAAGCAGAAGCAGGCATTAAAGATACAATTGAAGGATTGGTAAAAGCAGGAGTGCTAATCGAAACAAATAGTTACTGTAATACTCCCATTTTACCTGTAATTAAAGCAAACAAATCAAAATGGCGTCTTGTTCATGATTTGCGAGCAATTAATGAAATAGCAGAAGATTGGCCAGCTGAGGTTTCAAACCCACATACGCTGTTAACAAATGTACCTCCTGATGCAAAATACTTCACAGTAATTGATTTATGTAATGCCGCCTTTAGTATACCCGTGGATGAAAAAAGTAGATATTTATTCGCATTTTCATATTCCGATAAAAAATATACTTACACGAGAATGCCTCAGGGATATAAACACTCTCCACATATTTTTAATCAAGTTCTTAAAGCTGATTTGGAAGACCTTGTGATAGACAGCACTTTGCTGCAATATGTAGATGATTTAATGATTTGTTCAACAACAAGAGAACAGTGTCATATAGATTCTATAAAGGTACTTACAAAATTAGCCCAAGGAGGTCACAAAGCATCTAAAACTAAGCTACAATATTGTCAGCCACAGGTTGAATATTTGGGTAGGTTAATTTCATATGGAACAAAAGCAATAGCTCCAAATCATTTGGAAGGCATAAGTAAAGCACCATTGCCACAAACAGTAAAACAAATGATGACTTTTCTAGGAATGACTGGCTTCAGTGCAGATTGGATAGAAGATTACGCAATAAAAACAGCTCCATTGAGAGAAATCATGAAACAAGCAGGATTACAAAATTTAAATAATCCATTGAAATGGAATACAGATGCTATGATAGCATTTGAATCTATAAAAAAGGAATTGCAAAGGGCACCTGTAATTGCTAATCCCGATTATTCAAAAAATTTTCATTTATATGTATCAAACAGGACTGATGGCTATGCCTCAGCTGTTCTGATGCAAGAGACTTGCAGTGGCAGAAAAAAACAGCCCATAGCTTATTATAGCACCAAACTGGACAATGTAGCTCAAGGCTACCCACCATGCTACCAACAAGGCCTTGCAGCAGTGTACTATGCATATGAAAAGGCATCTACAATAACTATGGGGTACCCAGTAACTATTTATGTGCACCATAAGATTGTAGAATTAATCGAACAGGGAAAATTTGTGTTAACTCAAGCTCGTATTCTAGCATATTCATCATTGCTTACGTATCCAGATGTTACCATTAAACGATGCGATACAGTGAATCCAGCAGAGTTAATTCCTTTGGACTATGAAGGAGAGCAACATGATTGTGTGGCCAAATCATTGGCATTCACCAGATTAAGACCAGATCTAGAATCTACGCCAATAACTGAAGTAGAAGTAATTTACTTTGTAGATGGTTCAAGTTTTAAAGATTACCTAGGAAATCATACAGGATATTCAGTGGTAAGAAAAGACAAAGATGAATTTGTACCAGTAATATCACAACATTGTGTACAGCCTTGCTCTGCTCAGTTAGCAGAATTAAAAGCTCTCACCACTGCGTGTCAATTAGCAAAGGGACTAACAGCAAACATTTTTACAGATTCTGCATATGCTCATGGTGTCTGCCATTTGTTTGGTGCAGTATGGAAACAAAGAGGTTTTAAAAAGAGTGATGGAACTCCCATCCAACATGAAGAACAAATAGGTCAATTAATTTCTGCTATGATGCTACCAAAACGACTGGCAATCATCAAATGCCAGGCTCATAAAAAAGGTAATGACTTTGTCATTAAAGGAAACAACGTAGAAGATTTAGAAGCTAAAAAAGCATCAGGATGTCAAGTAGCAATATTAAATCCAGTAGTTCTTATAGAACCACAACCTCAATTGGAAGATATTGCTCGAATTCAACAAGAAGCAGGCCCTTATGAACATTCAATGTGGCATCAGAGAGGGGCCAAAAAAGATGTACAAGATATTTGGCGTTCACATGAAGGACAAATTGTAGCACCAACTGCATTTTTAAATATTCTCATGGCAGATTCGCATGGTTTTGACCATTGCGCGAGAGGGGAAGTAATTAGGAAGATTAAACAGCAGGGATATTGGTCTCCATATTTGTATGCAATGGTAGACAATTTTCTGTCCACATGTGAAATTTGTGCCAAAAACAATGTTAGGAAAGGAACAGCGACACCAATAGGCCACATACCAGTACCAGAAGGACCATTCAGACACTTGGTAATGGATTATGTGGACATGATAAAGCGAGTACAAGGCAAACGGTACATGCTTGTAATAATAGATAGATTTAGCAGATGGGTAGAGGCAGTACCATCAGCAGATGAGGGATCCGGAACAGTGATTAAATTTTTGACAAGAGAAGTAATCCCAAGATTTGGAATACCATCAGAAATAAGTTCTGATAATGGGTCAGCATTCATTCAAAAGACTGTAAAACAAGTATTGCAGCAATTAAGAATAAAACAAAGATTAGGTTGCATTTATAGGCCTCAATCGCAAGGTTTAGTTGAGAAAATTAACGGTACCCTCAAGACCAAACTCAATAAAATATGTGAAAGTACTAAACTTAATTGGGTTGATGCTTTACCAATTGCACTAATGAGCTACCGCATGCAAACTAATAGAATTACTCATCTAACACCGCATGAGATGCTTACGGGTCGACCCATGCCTGTGCCGTATTGCAGAGGTCCTTACAAAGGACCGCCGTTGGAACAATTGCAACTGGAATTAAGATCCTATATGAAAAAACTAACTGCAATACATAAAGCTATATATTTACAGGAATCGAGAAAACAGCCCAGTGAGGAGACAGAGACACCGTGTCCAGTAGCTCCAGGCGATCTAGTGTATCTGAGGGTGTTCAGGAGGAAGTGGAACGAGCCCAGGAGAGAGGGTCCCTACAAAGTAGTGGCAGCTACTCCGACAGCAGTCCAGGTGGAAGGAAAGACCACCTGGTATCATCTGAACCACTGCACAAGAGTTCCAAAACAAAGACAGGAAAGAGAAGAAAATACATGTGAAACGGAGAGACAGGACGAAAGGGTGCAGAATATTGAAAGCTCAGAACAGCAAGTCGGTGAGCAAGGCAGAGAAAATCATCAGACTGAAAGAAATGAGTCCGATAATGCGTCTGATAATGATCCTCACATGCTTACTGTATCTGGTGCTACAAGCTCAAGCTTTAAGCATCAGCACCCAAACCTCCTTTCAAGTTCAAACTATAGACACCACCACCCAGACTTCCCTACAATTGACTTCTCAGCCCTCAACAAGCAGCGACAACTCAACAACTAGTGACAACTTAACAATAACAACAACAGAACAAGAAGTGATTGAAGAGCAAAAGCTATCAAAACAACGTAGAAATATTGAAGATGGAAAAATTGAGGGAGTTAATGAAGAAGATATTTTATGGGAAACAGCGCAGAATAATGATTGGTATAAATGGGCAACGTTTACAGCAAGAGAAATAGGTATAAGCAATTGCTTAATGTGCTCTAAATCCCCCTTGAATAAGGTAATAGTAGTTCCAAATCCACATGACTATGTAAAATGTGCTGAGTTTAATCGTCACTTTTGTCATACAAATGACTATTTTAGACCTTACTGCTCAGCTGAGTGTTTAGCTTTTTCAGGAAATTCTGAATTACATGAACGATTTAATAGACCACATTGGGGAACCTGGTGTCAATATTGGGATGTAAATTCAAATATTAAAATAGAAAAAGGAAAAGTAGAAATCCCAAAATGGTACAGTATAGACTACAGCCAAGAATATGAGTGCTTTAATAAATCTACAGGAATTCATAATTTAGGAGAATTTGATGGAAAGTGTGATACGATATGGAACCTAGACAGAACAAATGCTTGGCATTCAAACATACCTGTAAGAGCCCCAGAACTTCAAGCACTAGGAACTAGAAAAGGAAAGAAGATAAATCCAGAGCAAGAATGTAAAAACCAAACTATAGCATTACCATCAATAGAGCTATATGAAGATCAAACATTGGTAGTAGCAGATTTCTTTTGGGCTTGTGGAAAAGGACGGCTTCTAGCATCCTTGCCGCTAAAATGGAAAGGAATATGTGCTAGGGTAAGATTAATTCAAGAAATTACTATTGCACAGTGGGAAACAGAAATTGTAAAGGAAGACAAGAACAGAAGTAAGAGAGCTTATCAACCAGATCCTAATGTAAGTTTAGATTCAATAGGTCAACCTAGAGGTATCCCTAATGAATTTAAAGCTAGAGATGAAGTTAAATCAGGGTTTGAATCAATATTTATATGGATCACGCAAAACAAAAATGTCGAATGGATCAATTATATTTACTATAATCAGCAGAGATTTATTAATTACACAGATGATGCATTATCTGCACTAGGAGAACAACTACGTGAAACAAGTAAAATGACATGGCAAAACAGACAAGCCCTTAATTGGTTATTGGCAGACAAAGGAGGAGTATGCGTTATGTTTGGAGATCAGTGCTGTACTTTTATACCAAATAATACCGCTCCAGGAGGAAAATTTACTGAAGCTATGCTTAAAATAAAAGGATTAAGGGCGGAAGTTAAAGCAAATGCAGGAAGAGATAGCCAAATGTGGGACTGGTTCGATTTAAGCTTTGGTGCAATAGGAGCATGGTTTGCAAAATTAGGAATGTTTTTAGGAGTTGCAATATTGATAGGAGGATTATTATTCTGTTGTGTACTTCCAATATTACGATCGCTAGTAGTTAAAACCACGGTTAAGCAAATGGAGGTGCTAAAGTGTCAGGATTGTCCTGAAAAAACAAATTGGATTTTACAAGCATTGGACAATGATTCAAGTACCTCAAATGAGGACGAAGAAGATGATTGATGAGCCAGACCCTGGGTGTATGTGCTAGCCTAACCTCTGGCCCAAAAAAGGGTGACCCTCTACGATGCGCAAAGTGTCTGGGTCGAAGAGAAAGTCTACACCTCAAGAAAAAACTTTGGATAGTATAATGCATGGTTTGATGTTTGATGTGTTCTACATAACTGTGACAACCACAGGCAAGGCTGAACAAAATACACGCTCACGCTTATAACAATATTTGATGTTTAATTAGGGAGGATTCGAGTCTTTTACTTTCTCCAGTGAAAGAAAAAGAAAAAGAAACAACTGAAAGAAAGAAAATGTATGGAGAAAGATGTTTGGCTCGATTGCTCCTCGGAGTGTGGTGGCATAATTTCAGTCATTGGAAATAAGAATGGGTGACTTAATTTAGTCACTAAGGTAGTATAACTGAGGGGACTGAATTTTGAAACTACACTCTGGAAAAGGGAAATGAAAGTGGGGCTTAAGTAAGCCCCAGAGAGGGGAATGTTGAAGATTTTATTATTTAGAAAATAAGTAATTTAACTGTATTTTTGTACACTATTATCTCCTTTCTGTGTGTCTTTTGATTGACTTTGGATTGACTTTGGAAGCCTGAGAGCTGTGTTGCTGCAGCAGAGAATTCTATTTCAGTAATGTCACATGGTACAAAACTATTTCTCAAAATACCTATAGAATGTATTACCATTATGTATTACCATCTTTGGAGGAAGGAGAAGGTATATACGTTAGAGCTGATCATTGCTTGGAAGCGTCTTTCTGCAGAAGGGCGTTCAGACTTTGCTTGTGAAATAAAGTCTAATCTTTCTGGCATCTGAAATCTTTGAGAAGTTATTTCCTCGATTGGCACCACAACATGAGCCCTTAGACCCGTTGGCGAAGCTTGACCGCGCGCCTCATAGGCAAGAGCAATAGCATCCCTGACCCAATGTGACATGGTCTGCTTGGTGGCGGCAGCACCTCTATTGCTGCCCCCATAACAAACGAATAGTTGCTCTGACTTACGCCACTGGCTAGTGTGGTGGACGTAGGCCTGAAGAGCACGGACTGGACACAGTCTGTGAGATCTCTCCTGCTCCGGCGTTGTGAACGATGGAGAGCAGAAGGCCTCAACAGTGACCGGATGTACAACTGAAAATGGTACCTTACATATTCATTTTGTATTGAATGCTATTTATTCCATATCTAAATCCAGATTATATGAAACATTATTATTCTAATGTAAAGACAACCAATATACTTTAGTGTATAAGAATAGTTTGTGTCTGGACAGTGTTGTGTGAGAAAGAAAAAAAAAAAAAAACACAGGACAGGTTTATTACTTTTGGAGGCTGGCTCCATTTATCATCAATACAAAAATAAATGACAGATTATGTGGGTGAGGGCGAAGGGTGATCCTCGCTCCGATGCGGGACAACAGGTCATTAAACTGGGCGCGGGACAGGCGGAAGCACCACTGATAGCGGCCGTCATCCAGGCGCAGCTCCTGGAGCAAATGGTGAAACTCGCCAAACTGGGTTCGCCTCCGAAGGGTCTGGTGGACCCAAATACGGCGACGATGACCCCTATGCCACTGTTCTGCTCTCCAGAGCAAATACAGAGCGGTGACTCTCTCGATAAATGATCGATCAACATAAGACATCTTGTAAAAAGATGGCCGTCAACGGGTTTCGAAACTTTAGCCTCTGACTATATATAGCGAATAGCATGTCAAATTCGCGCCTGCCGCGTCTAGTTGGATGCTTGAACATTTTGAATACATTCGCGAGTCCAGAGTGAAATTGATGCACGTAAAAACAAAAGTTTGAAGCGAAATTTACGCGCGTCAATTTCGCTCTGGACGCGCGAATGGATTCAAAATGTTCAAGCGTCCAACTAGACGCGGCAGGCGCGAATTTGATGCGCTATTCGCGTCCGGTGTGAACGCACAGTAAGCAGGATGGCGAGATTGACAGAGCCTGCATATCCCCGATTCTTTTTAGAGAGGTTATAGCCATAAGAAAAACCATCTTTAGAGTCAGAAGTTTGTCAGACACTGATTCTAGAGGTTCAAAATTAGTCTCAACTAGACCCTCTAGGACTATTGTTTAAGTCCCATGATGAGATCTTGGTTTTTACGGGAGGCCTCAGTCGTCTGGCCCCACGAATGAAACGAGCGAGTAGAGGATGTCTCTCGAGTGGCATCCCGTCAACCAAGGCGGGGCAAGCCGAGAGAGCGGCCACAAAAACCTTGAGAGTGGTGGGGCATGTGCCTGTTGATAATTTTTCTGCAATCTGGGAGTTGACCGGATCTGCATTATGTGCTGTGCACCACCTTTCAAAGACACCCCATTTGTTGGCATAACTCTTTCTAGTGGAGGAAGCCCTAGCACTTAGAATGGTCTCATTAACATCCGGTGAAAAGACCAGTGTCCCTCAGTTGGTACCCATCAGGGGCCAAACATGAAGGTTCCAGAGGTTGGGCCTGGGATAGAATATCGTGCCCTCCGTCTGAGACAGAAGGTCCCTCCTCTCCGGAATCGTCCATGACGTGCCGTTGAGGAGAGATATTATCTCGGAGAACCAGACTCTGTTCGTCCAACGCGGCGCTATCAGTAAGATGCAAGACCCTTGTTGGCGAACTCTGGCTAGAACTCGTGGGAGCAGAGGAAACACTTTGGAGGAAACTGGAGGAAACGCATACAGGCACATTCTGGGCCATGTGTGCGCCATCGCATCCAGACCCAGGCGCTGGGTGACTCAGAGAGAAGTAGAGGGGACATTGCGCTTTCTGATAAGAGGCGAAGAGGTCCATCTCCGCTTCGTAAAATCTGGTCCAAATCTGTTTGACTACTTTTGGGTGGAGTTTCCATTCCCCTATCGGTAGTTTCTGTCTGGACAGTAAATCCGCTCCCACATTCAGGTGCCCTGAGATGTACACTACCCTGAGTGACTTTTCCTGGGCCCAGAGAAAGATCTGCCTCGCTATTCTGTTCAGATTGCGTGAGCGCAGACCTCCCTGGTGATTTATGTAAGAGACTGCCGCTGTGCCGCACTAGGACATGACAGTCTCTCAACTGAGGGAGAAAGTATTTCAGGGCCAGAAATACATTCATCAGCTCGAGACAGTTGATGTGCCAATTGAGCTAATGACCCTCCCATTCCCCTTGAGCTGGACGACCACTTAAGACCGCTCCCCAGCTCATCAGGGAGGCGTCTGCCGTTAGCATTCTGCGATGGCAAGACGAACCTAAAGTGGGACCCAAGGCAAGGAACCGGGGTCTGAACCACGCAGAAAGGGAACGAAGCCACAGCGCTAACCCTTACAATAAACATGGATTTTTACAAAGGACACGAAGCACTCAGCGAGTGCTCTTGCCTTTATTTGCCCTAGGGGATTGTATAGATGAAATCCCCCATTTTGAGCCACAACTGAAGTGGTCTCATGCGCAAAAGGCCCAGAGGAATCACTGTGGACGCAGCTGCCATGAGACCAATGTAATGTCCTGACCTTGCTAGATGTTGCTTAGGGTGTTAAAATTGGTCTTGACACGAGCGGGAGACAGTTGTGCCCCCGATGGTGACAGAGTCCCATTTAACCCCAAGCATGTTACCCTCAGGGCAGGAGAGAGTACGCCCTTCTTGGCGTTGCATCTCAGCCCCATAGAGAGAAGATGAGCGTAGATCGATCTCAGCGTCGAAGAGCAAGCTCTTAAGACTGGGCCAGTATCAGCCAGTCGTCTATGTAACATGGCTAGGCCGAATGGAGGGACCCGATATTGGTAATCTTCGCCCCCAAAAGCAAACCTTGGGAACCTCCTGTGTTGTGGCAATATTTCTATATGAAAGAATACGTCCTTCAGATCGATCATGACGAACCAATCGTGATGTTGAATTTGCGACGCGACTGTCTTGACGGTTAACATCTTGAACTTGAGCGCTTTGACTGTACGGTTTAAGCCTCGAAGATCGAAGATTGGACGCAACCCCCCATCCTTCTTGGGAACCAGGAAGTATCTGCTGTAATAGCCTGACTCTGGAAGAGGAACATGTTCTATGGCCTCTTTGCTCAGCAGAGATTGTAGCTCTTGTGACAGTACATGCACCAGTTCCGGTCTCAGGGAAATGGATACCACGCCGTTGAAACGCAGACGACAATTAATAAATTAGATTCTGTATCCTATTTGTACTGTACTTAATACCCATGCAAAAAAGCCTGGCAGAAGTTTCCGCGCTGCAAGACTCTCTGAGAGTGGTATCAATTTTAACACTTCCTTTTGAGGGGATGTTAGATGTTCCGTGTCCTGGATGACAGCAGGAAGCAACAGAACATCTAACATTTTGATGGAAACCGCTGCCCCCGAATCACCCGAGGTGGCGAGGAAGTACTGTGGTTTCGTGAGGGTGTCAGGTAGGAGCTGTTTGATTTACATTCCTCGTCCCGTCTGGGCACACCCCCACAGACCTGGGACAAAAGAACCCTCAGGAATTTGTCTTAGGTCTATTATGAGGCTGCTGAGTGCAACGAGCAGGTCCCCAGTTTTTACGAGGGGGAGCGCAACTCGCTACACTCTGCTTTTGAACCCTCCTTAAATGACGATGAACAAAAATAAGAGAATTAACTGTCTCTTCGGACTGGCCCATCATCGTATAACCACACACCCCTGCACCCACGATAGTCTTAATACGTCGAGGGCACAAAGATGCACGAAGAATAAGGTTTTCCCCATGAATGAGTTAACGTCACCTGCAGAAAACATGGACGAAGAAAGCTGAGTAGTAGGGGTTACCATAAACTTTTTCGGCTTTTGCTTTCTGCAGTCGCCATTCATTGTTTACATGCTCACCTTTTGTTTCAATCTAACTGAATTCATTCTGATTGGTGAATCTGAATGTAGTGTTTACATGAACGCTAAACAAGTGATCGGCTGATGTGCGTTTTAACATTGCTAAGAAAATTTCCGCTCCTCCGTGAGATGCAAGACCGCTGTGTCTCACAGCTCATCAGTAATCACGCCACCGGCCTCGCGCCGTTCTCCCGCGCCCCTCAGCCTCGTCCTGCTCGCCACAGTAAACATGATGAATGGCGACTGTAGAACGCAAAAGCCGAATCCCGGACATTTTGGGCGATCTCGAAATCCCTGGCAAACTCGTCACGGAGACTCACTCGTAGCCTAGCTTTGTTGTTTTCAACTGCGCTCTCTTACCGGTAGGCGTGGCTTGGGAGTGGCCTCGTAGGGCAGCGAAGCAAGTGCATTCTGGGAGTTGGTGTCTTTCATCCACATAAGCCAAAAATACATTTTCTGCCTTTTCTCAGTCTAGAAAGCTCCAAATTAAAAAATAATTTCACATTTCTTCTACATAAATGACCTATTTTAAATACACATTCATCTTTCCAGAGGTGGAGTGTTCCTTTAACAATGTAGATTGTTTCAAAGCAGCTTTACAGAGATAAGCGTATAATTTAAGGTAACAGAGATTGTTTGGCTTTATAGCGGTTCTTTAATAAAGTTATTTTCCAGCTAAGGCAACGATCATTCGTAATTAAGTCAGGGGCCGCCAAGACGACACAATTCTCTCTACACAGACTTTAAACGCGATCCTGTGAGAAACGCTGATGGCGTTCACATGCGCATCAAGAATTTGTTCTATAGTTATGTGTGTTTGAATATATGTGCGCAGGTTTGGAATTCCCTACAGACCAAGCCTAAACAAAGTACTGGTGTTTCCTTACAATTTTTGATACAGAATTTTATTTTATTTAGTAAAATTAAATTTGGTATTGGTATTGGGAAATTGGCGAAACGAATTTTCCCGACGACGCTTTATCTGTAGAGTGGTAAAGGGATCCTCCATAGGGAGAGACTAGTTGGCACTTCAGCACTGCGTTGACATCGGGTCCAGGCGAAGGTCCTTCATCAGATCTGGATCCTGCAGGCTGCGGGAAAACCTCGGGATAAACAAACACACTAAAATTAGCATACAGTAGATGCCATTCTTCTTATGATGTAACGAGTACATCAGGATTTATGGGAAGTGTTCCCGGTTCCAGCTGACCTAATCTATGCAGCCTAATATTGAAATATAGAAGTCTATAATGTATTATGTGAATGCTAGGTCAAAGAGATGTGTCTTTAGTCTGGCTTTGAACTGACAGAGTGTGTCTGCTTCCCGGACAATTGGTCTGTCACTGCTTGTCAATGTCAGAATATTTGAAATGACCAATCAAATCAAAGTAGGCGGACTTTACGTTCACAGAATTTTAGCAGCGTGCTCGACGCTTCAGTTTACAAGTGCGAGATAAGATGTAAGTAGCTAACAGCGTAAAAAAAAAAGCCCAAATGTAAATTCACAGATGATTTACAGAGAAAATTCCCGTGTTTCCGTTTCGGTCGGGATCTGTGTAAAGCAGAATGCATGAACTGCGAAGCTGGCACGTACGTGTCAGTGTCAGATAAAGGTGCTATAGCGACCTAGAAGCCCACATAAGGAAAGTATAGGCTACAAGAGAACATCAGGAGGATTTAAATCGTTGTTTTTTTATTACTGAAATAGTGTAGTAGATTTTTTATTTTAGTAGTAGATTTTTAACCTATGGCCATGAAAAGAAATAGTGAGTAAAAGGTGTTAAAAGCTAAACTTTTTTTAAAATAGTATTCTATTGTTGTGGGCCAAACATTGAAAGGAAAGGATGTATTACTTTATGTATTAAATAGTTGCAAGGTTGTGAATGCATTTGTCAAGTATTTTTTGATGCATTCACCCCCAAACCACGCCCCCACCCCTTAACCACGCCTCCCCAAACCATGCCCCGCCCATCAACCACGCCCCCGTCCTGTTTTCTGAAAACTAAAATATGGTCACCCTACTTTAAATTGAGCAATGATTTGACCCATGTTTCTCAGTGCTTGCAGTCCATTTAATGTACACAGCATCAGACCAGCTGTAACTGGTTTCCAGTTTGGGATGTTGTTGTGCACACATGCTCATGCCAGCACAGCTGGAGCCGCAGGGCCAAACGCCTTCTAGAAGATCAGTGAGAAGATAAGTCAGTCTGGGCAAATTACTCAGTAGAAACCCCAGAGACCAGTACATAAAATAATTTTTAATTTATACTATTTTATAGAATATAATTTATATTATGACCAGATTGTAATATAAGTTATATTATAATGGCCAGCAAAAATCTCTTGATGATTGTAGCGTTTATACGCCCACGTATAAATATTATTAATTATTATTCATAACGAATTATGATCAATAATTAATAATTTAATTATTTTCAATTATTTACTGTAACAGAATCAATAATATGATAATTTATCAGTTCATCCAATGAACAGAAAGCATAAACAATTATTAACTCTAGGAAATATAATATCTTCCTGGCCAAGAAAGAATAACCCCCTAACAGTAAATTAAGAAATAGGGTAACAGCATAGGTAACTTTTGATCGAAGTTCAAGACAATAAAATTTGATAAGCACATACACAAGCAATCTCTTTTCAAATACAAACAATACTTTATTGATTATATACTAACACGTACAGCTAATGTCTAACACAAACACACACACACGCACACACACACACACACATTCATACGAGTTGCAGAAAGGAAGAGAGTGAGGAAAGAGTGGGTTTAAGAGTGAAAGGATGAAATCTCACGATTCCATAATGCACTTAGACATGACCTGAACGAACCATCAAACATTAATTTAACCCTTCTATCGTTTTAGGCAGGTTATTAAAGTTATATAAATACACCAGTTTAGCTTTCAGTCTGGAGGTTACTTGCTTGTCTTCTCGTTCCTTTTTGGGAATTCCCTTCGTTGCGTAACAGAGGGTTCCCCCGGGTTCGTTCGTCGGCTGTGGTCTCCTTGTGCATGGATAGATGGGGCGAGAACCAGTCACGTGTGGCTGGCGGTTGCTGATGGTTGAATGAGTCTTTGAAGTTGAAAGCGTGCGTTGCAGCCGCGAATCGTGGAACGAAACTTTGCAGCAAAACTTAACTTAAAACCGAGACTTTCAATCGGAAAATAAAGGAAGACTTAGAAAAGAAAAGAAGACTTAGACGAGAGTAGTAAGACGGCTTGAATGAAACTGTTTAACCCATGTTCTACAGATCTTGATTTGGGTTATTTCTGCTCGTTTGTTACATGGTACTAGTCTGCCGGAACTTAGAGAGCTTAGAGCTTTTAGAGCAGCGAGAGAGAGAGCTTAGTTTTTGGGTCTAAGGTTTTAACTAAAAGTTTGTCCCCCCTCCTGAAGAGAGCGGACCAATTAGACACTGGCTTTGTCTCATCGTAAATCTGGAGTGTTGGTGTGTTCTCTAACTTTTAAGCAGAGAGGACAGAGGCCACAGTTTAGACATGATTTCTAATTAAAAGAAGATCAAAACATATTACACCGATATCATTCAAGCCATCTTGCTAGTTGTGTTCGTAAGATAGCATTGATATGAAACAGTACACACTGTCATTCACACACCTAATAATTATAACAATTACATGAATTATATGGGATTAAAGCATATCTTATTAGAATATGCATATAAGTGGTGGAAACACACAGGATTATGTAGTTGCGTGATTGTTTGATTGTAAGTCCATTGAGAATTGTTCTTAAATGATTTTATGTAGTTTATTGGTAAGAATCAGTTCTCTGGTTTGAAGAGACAGAACACTGTTTGTTCTGTTCAGAGGTCTTAAGGAGGAGGGGTCAGGAATGCTGTGGTGTCATTTCTGAACCAATTTGTCTTTTAAAAACCCCCTCATATTGACAAGTTCTTCCTTTAGCTGGGCTCATAAAAGTTCTTAGTTGGGGGTTTTCGTTGGTTTGGTCATTAGAAGGGTCTTTTGCAGACTCTGTGGCGCCAGGATGGGTGACTTATGGCTCTGGACTGTGAGGACACTGTCTTTATCTTAACCAGTCCGTAGTTGGCCACAAAGCTAGCCATTGACCAGTTATTTAGTTAGTGTTGGGGGAGGCTCTTTTAAATAGCCAGAGTGATGAGGATCATTTGACGTTCTGAACCAATCTTCTGTTTTGTTCGGCAGGAAGTAGAGAGTTTGAATTAATTTTCTGGAAGAAAATTAGTCTGTGGTTGATTTCTTCTCATTGTCGTTACATATCCCCCCTTCGGTCGACGATGTGTTGAGTAGAAGACATCGGTGAACGCTGGAGAAATGGGTAGAGGAAGCAAACACAAACAGCAAACAACAAGACAACACCTCCATGACTGGTCACTTTACTGGTGCAGGGCATTAGATTACCTAGGCATAAACAGGTTCACTCTCTCAATATAGTTAATCACGTTGACTAAAGTTTAGTTCAATTTTAGGACGTTATCCTAATTTGTTTTGGGACGGTGATTAATTAATTTTGTGACTAAATTTGATTTGTTTGTTTTATTCTCTTCTAAATTGTTCTAGGTTTAGACCAATTTACCTTTCAATTTGTGATTCGAATGATGCAGGGAGTTCTCTGGCTCACATTCGTTTTGAGGTGACTTACAAATATTAGGCGTGGTGTGTCAATCCTATTATTGTGACCTTGACCCTTATGGGGCGGACAGGCATTTTACCTAATAAAAGAAGAAAAGGAAGGAAGGAAGAGGTAAAACAAAACAAAGCAGTTGAGTGTTCCTCCTGATATGAATTGTAACTACTGTTGCACAGCTAAGGTGTCAGGGATCATGATGTAATGATAGGTGTTCTCAGGTGTACTTGTTGGATGAGTAGTTAGTTGCCATGTTTCCTATGGTAAGTGTAGCTAAGTTGTTAAGCTAGTTTCTGAAGTTAGTTTCTACCTGTGGGGGAAAACATGTTTGTTGAATGTTTTGCACAGTAGAGGCAGTTAACTTCTGTATGTTAGTGAGTATGTTAGGGATGTTGTGTAGTGTATGTATGTATGTATTAGGGATGTATGCATGTATGTATGTATGGTCAGATCTGTTTCAGTCTGTTTTGCTCCCCCCTTTGCTTGATGGCTTAGCTTTGATGAGCTTGTTGCCTCTTTGCCTTGGAAAAGGGATCTTCTGTGATCTGCTGGGAGTCAAACCAGTAAGGCAGGAAGTTCTCTGGCAGACATTGGGAGGCAGTTTGGCATGGCTGGATGAAGCTGTGGTGCAAAACTTGGTCTCCGTTGTTGCATTCCTCCGATGATACCTTTTGGTTGTGACAGACTTTCTGACGTTCTGGGCTTACTGTTGTTTCTGTAGCACACATATGGTTCTTGAGTTTGGAGCTCGTTTGGTGGTTTCTTTATGAGTGATGGGTAGCCAGGATGGTGTTTTCTGGTACCTCTGGGTGTTTGTCAGTGGTTGACTGTGAGAGACCACTCTGTTCTGTGTTGTTGTAGAACAAGTGGTTGTCATCTTCATTATGAAGGTGCATCAGATGAATCAGTGGTCTTCCGTGTTCAGCCTGTTTTCTAAGAACACTTCCAGTCGCCTCATTAGTTGCTCCATATCTTCTGAGGGTAAACTGTCTTGTTCTTGGGCATACTCAGTGCTGTGCTTAACTGAGTTGTGCCGAGGTGGGTTTCCTGAGAAGCGTGGCTGGTCCCATGGCTTTTCCATGTGGTTGGTGTGGTATCTGTCATCAGCATGGGAATCACGTTCTCTGTGCTTCTTACGAAGAACTGTGGTGTTGTCATGCCACTGGTTGTCTTCCAGTGCAAGGCTTGTGTCTTGGCTGAAGGAGTTTGAAACTGTGGATGTTTTCAAACCTTTCTTTGAGGACATCTTCTGTTTGATGTGGGCCTTGTGCGTCAGGTCACGTAACTGTTGAATTGTCATTGTGTCTGCGCAGGCCTCGAGACCAAGATGATGACTTAATCCGGGGTGCAGGTTTCTCAGAAAGAGGTTTTTGAAGTTCACATCCTCTTCTTGTTCAGGTGAGTTATGTGCACCAAAGAAGGCTTGTCGAAAACGGTGGTAGTATGCTTGGGGAGTCTCGTGTCGACCTTGTTTGGTTTCCAAGGCGATTAACACACCGTGTTCTGACTCTGGGCCTATGAATTCTTTTATCAGTGTCTTACATAGCAGTTGGTAGTTTGACTTGACATGAGCAGGTTGTCGGTCTAGGAAGCTTCGTACCTCTGAACTGGATGTCGATCTGAGGAGGTAGAACCTGTCTCTGTCAGTCACATGAGGTCTCACCTCTAGGTGGAAGTTGATATCTCGGATGTAGGACTGGATGTCCGGGCATTCCGTGGAGTTCGGGTTGAACGGAGTGATATTCTTAACCAGCTTGTTGAGATCTTTAAAGGTCATCGCCGGTGCAGCTCTGGAGTCTGCCTGGATGAGCTCTCGTTGCTTGTTGGCAGTGAACGGTTCTGTGGTGAAGGCCTGTGACGTTTTGGGTTGTGGCCATTCACTTCTTTCACTGTATGGCAGTTCTTGGATGGAGGACTCTGTCCTGCTCGGCAGTGGTGATGCTGAGGGAGGTCTCTCCCTTCTTGGCTCTGGTTTCTGTTGGAAAATGTGCTGGAGTTCATCTCTGACCGCGTAGAGCTCGTCGTTGACGTCATCTCGCTGTTGGGTCAGATGGTTGATTTCAGCATTGCACCTTTCCAGGTGGTCTTTCAGAGCATTAATTTCAGAGTTCTTATCTTCAATGTCAGCTTTAGCTTTCTCTAGCTGATGTTCAGCAGACTGGAGTTGGTTTACCAGGTGTTTCTGGACAGTCTTTAATTCTTGTTTGTCACTTTCAGTGGCTGCAAGGGCTTCTTGGAGCTTGTCAACTTGTTTCTTTGTTTCTTGCTCCACTTCGTCAGGCACTTGAGCTTTCGCTTTGAGCTGGTCTGTGCAGCGTTGGGTGTGCATCAGCTCCCTCAGGAACTCAGTGGTCTGACGCTTGAAGTCGTCCTGGACTTTCACTTCCAGCTTGTCCATGCGGCTCTGGGCACGTGTCAGCTCCTCCCGAAGGTGGGTGATGTGCTTGTCGCTTAGTGTCAGCTGGGCTGTGAAGGCATTGCTTAGGGAACAGATAATCTTGGTTAGTTCCACGTGGTTGTGGTTTTGATTCTGGCTTGAATCATGTGTCAGGAATCTTCTCAGAATTATGATTATTATTAAAAATAATAACAGTTCAATTGTCTTTGGTGTGAGGCAGTCCGTAATGCCTCTGAGCCAGGCGTCCACGTCGGTGGGGTTTGTCGTCCACGGCATGTTGGCACGCTGGGGTGAAGAGACTGACACAGATCTGTGTGGGGTGTAAGCCTATGTGGTTGAACAGCTAAGTGTCGTTTCAGTGACTGTACAACAATAGTGAAGTGTTGTAATGTCTAAGTGTTGGTCTCAGTGTAGACAGGTAGGCTAGTGATGTGGAAACTTTGTCACTCAACTAAGTGAGAGAAAGAGAGAGAAAAGGTTAAAACAAATCTCAATTGCAAGGATTTTTTTTTTTTTTTTCAGTGGGAGAAATATTTTTATAAATATTTCCTATCAATGAAAAACTGGTTTAAACTCGTGATGTTTCACTCAACTGAGAAAGGGGAAAAGAGAGAGAGGTTAAAACCAATTTCACTAAAACAAGAAAGAAAATTCTTAAGTAGGAGAAATATTATTTTTCTCATAAATGCTGCCTATCGGTGAGAATCTGTTTCCAGAAAGGTAAACAATATTATTGTTTATGTTTACAAGGAAAAATAATACAATAATAATGCTGATACCTTTTTCCGAGTTTTACAGGATTGACACCACACACCGTCAGTTGGACTGCTTACAGCTGGGATGCTATGAAGGCGACAGTTGCTCAACACTTGTCTCTGTTAATTTATCTTGGATAAGATGTTAAATTGTAAATTGTGTTTACAAAACAGAGAGAGTATGGAGAACAAGAGAGGGTTTGATTACAAATCAAATACCTATTAATTGTTTTCTTTCGAAAAATTATCTTTCTCTTTCTTTAGACTCGATTGATGGTTCTTCCAGGTTTGTTTCCTACAAATGTGAAGAAAGGGGATGGAATAAAGCAGGACAGAACAGGAAAGACGTGTAAAGAAGGAAGAGGAAGGAGTGAAAGGAGATTGGGTCCACAAATGGCTCTGAAGCCTTTGTGTCGAACTACGAGTGTAGAATTTATAGTTGCCAACAACTAAACATTCAAAAATAAAACTTTGTAAGAGAGGGTTATCTCTGATTTATTTGACACTTGTAGTGAGATACCAATGTCTCCTATTGAGGCTCAGGTGTGTTACTCCCAAGCTTTCAAAGTTCAAAAATGTATTCACCTGAAGTGATTAAATCTAAAAGAGAATTTTAGAAATTAGGAAAAATTATGAAATTAGATTTATTAAAAATAAATCGAGAAATCATTAGAAATTACCTGTTTAGGAAAATAGAATTTAAACCCTTTTTAAATCAAATTAAAATTTGACAATTAATAATCATAAACCAGTATTTTCTTTTCAAGTAAAATGCAGGTAAATGAAATTAATAATTGTGAACCGAAATTTCCTTTTCGCAGAAAAATATGGGTAAAGTATAATATGAGACAGGTCAAATAGGAAAGAAGAAAAGACCAACAGGTGTAAACATCAAGGTGTTTAAATGGTTAAATCCCTTTAACGTTGTTCAAACAGACACTGTATTTAACCACTGTCAATGACAACCGTAAATAATGCTTAAGGCTTTAGTATAGGTTAGGCCTCAATGTAAACAACTACCTAGCTTAGCTTTAGCTTAGCTTAGCTTAGCCACAAATGGGTTTGTTTCAGTTTGTTTACACTGTGGCCAGACGGGCTTTGCTGTGGGGTCCGAGTTCCCCCGGAAGCGTTGGTTAAGACTTCCGTGTCACGATTGTAACTATGGCGACAAAACAAACTCTAGTGGGCGAACTTGTGAATTGCAGCTCGTAAACAGTAATGCATGTTAAGTTACATGAAATTTCGGCACATTTCAAACAATGTTCAAAGAATATGCACGTCGATCATATTATATGAAATGTCGGCGCATTTCAAAAATACAAATAAAGGACACCACTCGTAGCTGTTTTTACGACGTGGGGCTTCACTCGGTTGTTTAAGAGTGATTAACTTTAAAGGACAGCTTTGTGCTGTAATAGATGGAACAAACGATCTCGGCGGATCGTCTCTGTGCAATGTTATCTGAGCACGCAAAAACAACAGGGTTTTTAACTGTTGGTTGAGTTTCAACGTCAAGCTTTACTTGAACACAACTTTAAATAATTCCTATTCAACTACACTCGGACATACGCAGTGTTTACACGAGAATTAATTGAACAGACACAGATAAGCTTATAGTTTATCACGGGGATTGCCGTGGAACACGCACTGACAATCTGAGAAATAAAGACTAATCTGTGAGAATATTCGTCCCAGTGGAACACGCACTGAGTGACGATCGATAAATAAGGACTAACGTTCAAGTTAGACGAGGGACACGCTCGTCCGTCCTTTACATGGTTATTTTAATTACTGCAGTTTTAATTTCATTCAGCTCTCTGACTGATACAAACACACATAACGTTATAGCTATTTGAAAGACTCTGGAACACGCAGATGTCTTAAGCTATAATTAAAGTATTTCAGAATCGAGGGACACGCTCAATTGTTACCTTGTCGTTGTGTGAGATCTTATATCTTGGGTTATTTTACTGCAGTTTAAAATAAAATAAAAATAGGCAGGCAGCCTAGACTAGAGTAACAGCTCTCTGTGTATTCACTCAGCAGACAGTCATTCAAACAGAGCGCGCGGCGCGCGCTGCATACGTCACACACAGACTCAGAGGTCCGGATCTCTCTCGAAAAGATAATTACTTCGTATATGCTTACAATTTTAGGTTAAACTGCCCGCATTCTCCACCATAAATGTAGCGTTTATACGCCCACGTATAAATATTATTAATTATTATTCATAACGAATTATGATCAATAATTAATAATTTAATTATTTTCAATTATTTACTGTAACAGAATCAATAATATGATAATTTATCAGTTCATCCAATGAACAGAAAGCATAAACAATTATTAACTCTAGGAAATATAATATCTTCCTGGCCAAGAAAGAATAACCCCCTAACAGTAAATTAAGAAATAGGGTAACAGCATAGGTAACTTTTGATCGAAGTTCAAGACAATAAAATTTGATAAGCACATACACAAGCAATCTCTTTTCAAATACAAACAATACTTTATTGATTATATACTAACACGTACAGCTAATGTCTAACACAAACACACACACACGCACACGCACACACACACATTCATACGAGTTGCAGAAAGGAAGAGAGTGAGGAAAGAGTGGGTTTAAGAGTGAAAGGATGAAATCTCACGATTCCATAATGCACTTAGACATGACCTGAACGAACCATCAAACATTAATTTAACCCTTCTATCGTTTTAGGCAGGTTATTAAAGTTATATAAATACACCAGTTTAGCTTTCAGTCTGGAGGTTACTTGCTTGTCTTCTCGTTCCTTTTTGGGAATTCCCTTCGTTGCGTAACAGAGGGTTCCCCCGGGTTCGTTCGTCGGCTGTGGTCTCCTTGTGCATGGATAGATGGGGCGAGAACCAGTCACGTGTGGCTGGCGGTTGCTGATGGTTGAATGAGTCTTTGAAGTTGAAAGCGTGCGTTGCAGCCGCGAATCGTGGAACGAAACTTTGCAGCAAAACTTAACTTAAAACCGAGACTTTCAATCGGAAAATAAAGGAAGACTTAGAAAAGAAAAGAAGACTTAGACGAGAGTAGTAAGACGGCTTGAATGAAACTGTTTAACCCATGTTCTACAGATCTTGATTTGGGTTATTTCTGCTCGTTTGTTACATGGTACTAGTCTGCCGGAACTTAGAGAGCTTAGAGCTTTTAGAGCAGCGAGAGAGAGAGCTTAGTTTTTGGGTCTAAGGTTTTAACTAAAAGTTTGTCCCCCCTCCTGAAGAGAGCGGACCAATTAGACACTGGCTTTGTCTCATCGTAAATCTGGAGTGTTGGTGTGTTCTCTAACTTTTAAGCAGAGAGGACAGAGGCCACAGTTTAGACATGATTTCTAATTAAAAGAAGATCAAAACATATTACACCGATATCATTCAAGCCATCTTGCTAGTTGTGTTCGTAAGATAGCATTGATATGAAACAGTACACACTGTCATTCACACACCTAATAATTATAACAATTACATGAATTATATGGGATTAAAGCATATCTTATTAGAATATGCATATAAGTGGTGGAAACACACAGGATTATGTAGTTGCGTGATTGTTTGATTGTAAGTCCATTGAGAATTGTTCTTAAATGATTTTATGTAGTTTATTGGTAAGAATCAGTTCTCTGGTTTGAAGAGACAGAACACTGTTTGTTCTGTTCAGAGGTCTTAAGGAGGAGGGGTCAGGAATGCTGTGGTGTCATTTCTGAACCAATTTGTCTTTTAAAAACCCCCTCATATTGACAAGTTCTTCCTTTAGCTGGGCTCATAAAAGTTCTTAGTTGGGGGTTTTCGTTGGTTTGGTCATTAGAAGGGTCTTTTGCAGACTCTGTGGCGCCAGGATGGGTGACTTATGGCTCTGGACTGTGAGGACACTGTCTTTATCTTAACCAGTCCGTAGTTGGCCACAAAGCTAGCCATTGACCAGTTATTTAGTTAGTGTTGGGGGAGGCTCTTTTAAATAGCCAGAGTGATGAGGATCATTTGACGTTCTGAACCAATCTTCTGTTTTGTTCGGCAGGAAGTAGAGAGTTTGAATTAATTTTCTGGAAGAAAATTAGTCTGTGGTTGATTTCTTCTCATTGTCGTTACATGATTCAGCATTGGTTTAGAAGAGGAAAGGTTGTTGAGAATGAAAAGAATCAGAATGTAGAAAGAGGGAATGTGCATGTAGGGAGCAAGAGGAACACTACTAGTGTTGGGAGGAAGGAGACAATATATGGTTAGAGAAAGTATTGGTAAGAAAGAAAACTGAGGAAAAATTTATGAGAAAGAACTTCTTTACCTTCTAATTGTGCAGTGATCTTTAATGAGAGAAATGGCAATGCCCTGTATGTACCAACTAAAATGATCAATCTGATTGCCATGTCTTAAATATCCATCCAAATCCACAGGATGATTTAATTTTGATCTAACAGATCTTCAACCCAGTAACAAGGGGAGGTACAAGTTTTAATTTTCTCTTGCAACAAAACCACAAATGAAGTGGCGCAAGTGTTAATAAACTCCTCTCTAGGAGCGTCAGCTCACATGGGATCTGGGAAGGTATTGTACTGGACATGTAAGAAAAGTCTGCGGAAAATCTACAGTCTTTATGGACCACAGAGATCCAAATGGTCAAGAGTTTGCATAACACCATAAATGCCAAAGGCTAAAACAAACAAGCACAGCACCACACCTGCTGATCTAATCGCCCTGAACACAGATCTGGCTAGTGTAAATAAACAGCATCATGTAAAGAGATTCTCCCAGCAGACCTGAGGGTCCTAATGCTCACAACACAGCTGACTGTGTGAGTTTAACTGCAACAGCAGTGAGATCTGACCATTATCACTGTTTAATTCACCTTTCAAAACAAACTAAAACAAAGTTTCTTGTAATGGCATAAAATCTTAACAGATCAAAGCCATCACATAAATATTGAGATAGACCATCTATTTTAATACAATTTGTATAAAGGCTCAAGATTAAACTGTGTTTTCCTCTCTAGGTCTATTTCCCTACAGGCTGACAAATGACTTTCTTCAGAACCAGACTCCGCAAGGATCTGGTCCTGCCGGCCTTGAGCAGGACACACAGCTTTACATGTAGGAGATGGAGGTGGAGAAACTTCAAGGGCCGCTCACACCTCATAACACCACAGAAGCAGCTCCTGTATGAGGCCTCCCGGTGTAGCAGCGGAACTACATTATGCAACACAGATTATGGTAGGATAGACACCACCTAGCCTGGGTTTCCCCATGCTGCCTTGAGCGCTGCGCGATTTTATTCACGCTGCTAGGCAGTCTGGATACCATGGACCAGATTTTCCCCTCAGCTAGGGAACCAATCACAGAACGGGGAGGGAGCAGCAAGACGATGATGACATCTATGCGACACACCGAAGCAGTTTGTTTATATCTATGGATCCATGACAGCCGTAAAAATATATGCATATTTTAAGGAACACATCTACAAAAATATGCCTGTATTTCAAGTTGATAAAATAATTTAAAATCCACATCAGTTTATTTGTGCCGACGCGCCACGCCCTCCCAGGATCTATAACGTTACCTAGGCTACTTTCATTTTTAAAAAAATCATCATAACCGTGCGTGCGATCTGCTTGCAGTCGTCGAGATGATGCTGAGGAGTTGAAGAAAAGAGAATAGTTAGTGGAAAGTTGTCGACAATACGTCATCAAAAATAAAGTCCAGTGTGTGGGAGAAATTTGGAGTTATTTGAAGAAAATATTGTGAAAGGCTTTGCTGCAAACATTTTCGTGTTGGATAGCCGCAAATGTGGAACTTCATCGCTGAGGAAGCACGCAGAAACTGTGGTAAGAAAGCAGTTCTATCGAACGGTATTTTTCATATTTAACACTAAGTACAGTATGTGTGGTGTGCAGGGCGTGTGTGAACCCAAAATGGTCAGATGTAGGCTAGACGAAATTGCGTGGCATATAGTGTTGTTGCCGCGTCTGTTCGATTGGTAAAATGTGATAAGGCTACTCAGTTTGGTGGTAACGTTAGCCATGCTCTTCATGTACCGGCCTTTCTACAGCTTCGGCTGAAGTTGTCCTTGTGTTAATTGTCGTGTAATAACTTCTGTATGACCTGGCAATAAACATTTTTGTAAGTGTGTCTATAATGTGATAGTCTAAACTGATTTTATTTCGGGTGCGGGTCGGGTGTCGGTTCTGTTTTAAGCGGGTCGGGTGCAGATTTTAATTAGTGCTGCTGTCGGAAAACGGGTCGGGTGCGGTTTTAAGCACTGTGGGTACGGGCGGGTGCGGATTTACAAAATCGCACCCGTGCAGGACTCTGGTGTACACATACATCTCTGACCCATCGTCGTCTTCTTCGTTGAATATCTGTCGCTCTACATACGTCATCTGGTATGATTGAAACGATTGGCTGTGAGCTACGTACAGGCGCATTTGATAGACATTTGTAGCGCCCAATAAACGGCTCTGGGCATTCGTAAACCACGCCTCAAATACAAGTAAAATGCACATGTAGTTCCCAGACCACGTCTCAAAGAGAAAGTGGTCTGACGTTAGCCAGGCTAGACACCACCCATCTCCTATACACAAACATACACAATACACACCATCACTACAACAATCTTACCTGGCATAGATAGACCATAAGACTATCCAGGCCAAAATTACTCACATCATGCAAATCTATAATACATCATTCACCTTCACACATATAGGACAAGGAAAATTATTTTAATAATTTCTTTTCAGCATTACAGTCTAGTCCACTTCCTGTGTGTAAATACTGTGCTGTGCATAGGACGTGCATGGCTATGGTCACACACTGTAAAAGTTTTCACTGTAAATGTACAGTAAAATACTGGCCACATACTGTATTTTTACAGCACTAGTACAGTAAACAGCATTTACAGTACTCCACTGTAATTACCAAATACAGTATATACCACATACTTTTACAATATTAAACTTATCTACAGCAATAAATTGTATTTTTACAGGGAACACTGCTTTTAGTATTAGATAATTAAAATATTATACTTTAAAGTTTCGTAAGAGTAGTCACACTAGGAAAAAGAAAACATTTTCTGGGTTTTAAAACATTTATTTTGGTTAAAAGCAAAGATCAGAAAATTGCCTTCTGTGAAAATGTTGGCTGAATTTTCTTTTTAAACATAAAATGCAATTTTAACACTTTACAACAAACAGGTAACACTTAGCGCTTAATTAAAGGGATAGTTCACCCAAAATTTTAAATTAGCCCATGATTTACTCTCCCTCAAGTCATCCTAGGTCTACATGACATTCTTCTCTCAGACAAATACAATCAGAGTTATATTATGTCCTGGCTCTTCCAAGCTTTATAATGGCAGTGAAAGACTGTTTCTGTTTTGAAGTCCATAAAAGTGCAAACGAAATCCCATTCAAAGTCTGCAAGTGTTTGCAGAAGTGAGGACACCTGTAGGTTTACAGTGGTGTTCTTGTTTTGCACAACTTGGCCAGCTTTCGCAGAAGTTACTTGTCCTTTCTTTGTTTTTGATCCACGTTCAGGATTGATGTCAAGAAAGCATCTAAAAGGCAGAAAAGAAAGAAAAACAATAACAAATAAAATATTATGGACTGAGTATATACTGTATATATTTTAACAGAGAGAGAGACAGCACAAAAGATGTGTAAATAGAAACCAGATATCGGTTTTAACGGCTAGTTTGTTTGGATAAAACTGAACAACATGAAAAAGAAAAAATGCAATGTTGGATGTTGTGATCAATAACTGATATTTTTTCTGCCCTGGTTAAAATACATCAACTCAATGTGTCTGTTTACATGCACACTGTCAACTAACTAAACTTTTGGAAGTGGGGTTGCCAGATTTAAAGTTTTATTCTACAACTTTTGTCAACTCATCACCCAGCTCATTTACAATATCATGCATACATGACTACATGATAATGATAATGTTAAACATGACATTTACCAGACTAAAATGCATGTTTGCACCCAAAAATGAACATTCTGTCATTATTACTCACCCTCAAGATTTTCGTTCATCTTCGGGACACAAATGAAGATATTTTTGATGAAATCTGGGAGGTTTCTGTCCCTCCATTGAGAGCTACGTCACTGCAACTGTCAAAGCCCAGAAAGGTGGTAAAAACATTGGTAAATAGTACATATAACTACAGTGGTTCAACCTTAATATTATGAAGTGATGAGAATACTTTTGTGCGCAAAAACCCCCCAAAATAACAACATTGTTGAATAATCTCTTCTTTTCCATGCCATTCTCCTACACTGTTGACGTAGTGCAAACAGTGCAACGCTTCTGGGTTCTACATCAGAACGTAGGCTCACCATTGGGTCAATCTCCTGGGTCATCACACACGACCAGAGTCGGCCAATAATTTTTTTTTTTGTTTACTGTGTTTTTACTCTGGTAAAAACGCCCGTCTGACTTTGTTTGTGCGTCGTGACTTGTTAGTTTCGCTTGACTAAATAGGAGGGCGGGGCCTTAGCCAGTTAAAGTATTTATTCTAACAAACTGCTAGTACTTATTAGAAGAAGCGGGTATAACAGGGTTTGCGTTCTCGAGCCACCAGGCACGGTGTTGAGCGGATGAGTGGGCCGGAGCGCGTTAAAGGGTAACTCTCGCCAAAATACAACCTAGGCTCTTTTTGTTAATCTACCGGAGGCAAACTTTTGTTCAAAAGCATAATTAGGATGGAAACGGCAGTTTTAAGTTTGACCGTATTTTCATTTTAGGTTAATGCCTTGTGAATGGGAGTGAATGGGGCACTTCTATGATAGCATCAAAAATCGCTATTTTTAAATGCTCGACACAACATGAAACTGTGCTCTCAGTGTCACCAGCGGCTCTACACATGAACTCCAGCACTGAGAACAGTGTTTGTGTTCACAGAGTTTACTATAGAGAAAGATTTTGATCAACTCACTGAAGCGGTGTGTCCGCCGGCATTTATGACAGTCAAAAATAGTCGATCTAATAACTTTATTCTAGAGCTGCTGTAAAGCCTGAACAATCTCTGTTACTGTAATGTCCTATTATCACTGTAAAGCTGCTGTGAAACACTCTATATTGTTAAAAGCGCTGTATAAATGAAGGTGACTTGACACTGTTTACACTACGTCAACCTACGGCAGTGTTTCCACAAGACTAGCACTGCTTTACAGACAGCTGACCTGGAGTCATGTAATGCTGCTATACTGGTCAGCTCCATGAGGGATTCTGTGGCCAGTCTACCAGAACTACACACTTCCTTACTTGAGTGAAGGTACAGACACTACTGGTCAAATATTACTCTGTTACAAGTAAAAGTTGTAAAGACCTATTTTTACTCAAGTAAAGGTACAGAAGTACTTGTTTTAAAAAGTACTTAAGTATCAAAAGTAAAAAGTAAATGTCAAAGCATTGTTTTATTATTGTTGTATTGTTGTATGTGTAACGGGCGCTTTGTCTTTAACAGTTTTATGTTAGATTGGATGCAAGTCCATTAACCCTTGCATGTTCTGTGTTGTGTTCTTGTTGTACTGAGTGAAGAAAGGACCCGGACCACGACCAACTGCTGGTTGCTCTTTTAATGAAGGCAGAACGGTGGATTTGTCTGTACAAATCAACAAAAATATACACAAGGCTCTGTTACATGCAGTCTCCTCCACACAGATCTCAAGCTCCTGTTAGCAGATAAACATACAGAAAACCCTGTAGACTAGCACGTGGAACATGTCTAACTTTACTTTAAAGCTTGCAAAAAGTCTGTTTACAAGGTTTATATTCGATTGACACATTAACTGCATGTTCACAACCTCAAAACTAACATTTATACATGAATAAAACAATGTTTGCATCGTCCAAAAACCGAAATAAGTGTATAAAACTGACGTGCAAAATAATACATTACCTCCTCTCAGCTAGCCTAGCGCAGACTGAAAGACACGAAGCCTGCGACCTCTTAAAGTGACAGTACAGTTATTAACACCATGGTCTGAATACAACATTAATATTGGCAATAAAACAGATCTTAAACATATAGAAAACAATGTTCATCAGGATTTGGTGACATTTCAACTGTAAAAATAAAGATATAATTTCAATCCGGTTACATATGTAATACTTACAGTACCGGATGCCTCTGAATATATACCTTCCCTCATATCAATATCAGATGTATTTCTAGAACACAGTTCCAGTGGGATTGAATGTGGGATTGAATAAGTCACTCAATAACGTCCACAATGGTGTCGGACACCCAAACGCCTGTTCCCTCAAATATTGCCCTGTTTAAAGTTGTTTGGCTGTTAGTATGAATATGTTAGCCTTACTGTTATCTACAAGATAGTGCGCTCCAAAACAGTGACAAAGTTCACATTTAGAAAACCAAACCCAACGTTGAAAATGAAAATCAGGTTGATGTCAGAATCCAACATCAGACTGACATTAATCTCCAACACTGGACAGACGTATTGTGGTTGAAAATGAAAATTGGGTTGACGTCAGAATCCAACATCAGTCGAGTTCTAACGTCACCTGACCTTCATTTCCAACCAAACTCCAAAGTCTGTTTCTGACGTCAACCTGACTTTCATTTCCAACCAACTCCAAAGTCTGTTTCTGACGTCAACCTGACTTTAATTTTTGAAAAGTGATTGCAGCCCCTGACTGATGTTACTTTCTACCCAAGGACTTTGACAGAATTGTAGTGGAGTAAAAAGCCGTCATAGGCCGTCTGGTTGGCGAGCTGGATAGGGGGATCACTCCTAGATCACATCCATCCCCATACAAGACCTTCTCACAGGAGCAGCGAATCTGCAGAAGATATGCAGGGGATCTAGAGGAGGAGTTTGTGGATACAATTGTACAATTAAGACAATTTATCAAAGAAACCGAGGAAACCTCAGCAAGGTCAACTCAAAAGAGCAAGGAAACTACACTCAGCTTTTCCAGATGTTGATATAGCGCTCCGGGTATTAATGACTTTTCCTGTAACCAACACCAGCTCTTTTTCTAAACTGGCTAATTTAAACATAGACTGAGATCCACGACGGGCCAAATTGTATTTTACTGGCCTCATTAAGGACTTCTCTACCAGAAAATCAAGAAAGAAGTTCATTCGTTTTTCGATTTAAAATTGAAAGCAGAAAATGAGAAAACGACTCATTTATTAATTTTAAAATAAAAAAGGGAGAATTGGCCTTGATTTTATATTTTTAGATTGAGGGGTCTATAATGGATTTATGGCTTGAATATTGATTGCCACGTGTGGGCGGGGCTTGAGACGCCCCTTTCTGCTGATTGGTCGCCCAAAGATCAAGCCGTGCCGCTTTAGTTCTTCTACAGTTCAGCAGAATAATAGTCCTGTTGCTCTGCAGTTTATAGTTGCATATTTCCTCTGTAATAGTTCAGTGGCTGTGGTGGCAGAGGGTGATATCTTCATCTCTGCTGATGATAGTTGTGGTTGTAGAGCCGGTGTTTCTGGGTCATTATTAAACCGCTGCTTCGACAGCACTGGGCCTTGAGCTTGTGTTTGTGTTTTGTTCGTAACTTTCTTACTGTGGTGGTCCACCCCTTGAAGATGTAGAGGAAACACTGCAGTATTGTCTCAGTGTGTGTGTGTGTGTGTGTGTGTGTGTGTGTGTGTGTGTGTGTGCCAGGTCACATTACTGTGTGTGTGTGGACTATGTATGGCACTGAATAAAAGAGTCCAGTAAAGCATAATGATATGCGGGGCCTCACACACAGAGCCTAGGGGCCCGACCACCTTAATCCGCTCCTGCCTGTGGCCTAGACTTATAAAATTGTGTTAAATTGTTTAATATTAATTATTTATTTTAATTTAATTAATAATCCAAGGCCTCCATCATTGTACTTTTAGTCCTTCATTCCCCACTGTTCATTGTGTCTGCTTCTCGTTGTCTTGTAAATTTTGAAACAGTAAAATGAATAAAAGCAAGGATGCCAGTGCTGTAAGGTGTTTATTCAGATTAAACAAAATTCATCATACATTTGCTGATTTATAATAATCCAAGGACTCCACAACTGTGCTTTTATTTCTTCATTTCCCATTTCCGTGTTTATTTTTTCTCCTTCTATTTGTTTTTTTAAGTTTATTTCATTTCCCTGACCAGGTGAATCACATATCCATCGCCGACATACAAAGCCCAGTGCTGATAATTCCCTCTGAAGATTTCAATGAGGTCTCCAGGCTCCGGATCCTTATCATATAGGAGAGACATCAGTCAGTCAGGCGTAATATTTAAAAAAGATACAGAGCCATTTAAATCTGTCATAATATAATATCATACTGTTTATCTAAAATAACACAATACCATTGCACTTGTGAATAGATAAAACAATAAGAAAGTGTGAAGTTTGCCTAAAAACAGCTTCTGCACACATGACATGAGCTCGTTTCAGAAGTATTTAGCTTTCTGTTTCATTAGAGAACAACTTGTGTAGTTTTAAACTCTTTCAAGCTCTGTTACCGTAGTAAAACTGATTTCTGACAACCCTTGATCAATGAGCAAACAGTCTTTTATATCAGAAACATCAGCAGAAAAGATCTATTAGCTGAGTGATGCTGTCTTTCACTCTCTCCGTACGTTTGAGTTCATTACAAGATATTTACCGTGGCCATGGCAAACTCCTTCTGCTCTTCTGCTCTTCTGCTCTTCACTGTAATACTGTTAGAAACACATGAAGCTTTTAGACAAACAGGGGCAGGTCCTTAAATCATGAATAGTCAGGTTAATGGCATCTTACACCGTATGCAACAAACTTTTCTTGCCGTCTCTTGCAAAGTACAAGGAAACACAGCCAATCTTTGGGGGAACAGTCCACCTAAACGAAGCGAACGAAACACAGACGCTCCAAGTGTGAAAATGCCCTGAATGTCTTTTATTTCCATATACATTTATTTGTGCACTGTGTTAAATCACTTTATATCCTCAGAACATTAGCATGAACTGATGTTTAGTGGGTTTATGCAGAAAATAGGCATTTATAATAGGCATTTATTCTTCTAGTAAGTAGTAAACTCAGAGTACTCGTGTCTCTGCACTGGCACTGTTAGAACACACTCTTTCTCTGATCATCTCTGGCAGTAAATGCCCGTCACAGGAGTGTTAGTGTGTGTGTGTTTCTCACGGGTTTCTGTTTGCTCACACACTGATTCTCCTAAACATATTTGACTGATGATGATGATGATGAAGATGATGAAGATGATGATGATGAAGATGATGATGATGATATAGGTTCAGGTTCAGGTTTATTGATATAGCCCATTTCATACACAGAACGGCAGCCCAATGTGCTTTACATAATCATAACAAACAAGTAAATAACAATTACTTCACAGGTAACATAATACACAGAAAAGCAAAATAAATAATTACAAAACAGAAAAAAACAAAACAAAACACAGCACAGATAAAAACATAAGAGCTTACAGACCACAGGTACAAGGGAGGGTTAGTGGAAGGCATCATAGAAGAGTTTTGTTTTTAGTCTGGATTTAAAAATGGAGATGGTGGGAGAGGTCTTGATGTCTATAGGAAGACGGTTCCAGAGACGGACCGCAGAGCAGCTAAAGGCTGGCTCTCCCTGCTGGGTACGGGTGCTGGGTTGTACCAGTTGGAGTTTTCCTGCTGATCTAAGTGATCTTGAGGGGCTATATGTTTCAAACATCTCTGCTATATAGAGAGGTCCTTGGCCATATAGTGATTTAAAAACAAGAAAAAGGACTTTAAAATCAATTCTATAAATCACTGGTAGCCAGTGTAGAGATTTTAAAATGGGTGTGATATGATCTTTTCTTTTGGTTCTGGTCAATAGCCTTGCTGCTGCATTTTGGATCATTTGAAGAGGTTTTATTGTTTTTTTAGGGAGACCAGTGAAAAGACCATTACAGTAATCCACCCTGCTGGTGATAAAAGCATGAATAAGCTTTTCTAAATCTACCGGTAATATGAAGTTTTTAACCTTCGCAATGTTTTTTAAAGGTGCCTTATGCAACTTGTTCCATAATAAAATATCCAATAATAACCCTTATATGTCATCAGCTAACGTTAAAACATAGTATCTGGCAGAGTGTCAGAACTGACATTCCCTCCACTGCCTTGGTAGCCAGCATATATTGGAGTCGGGACGTTTTGGGGCGTGTACATTTGTAAGGGTGTGTGTGAGGTGATAGCCAATGACAGGCTTTGAGGGCAGGTACACTGAGAGTTACAAACACGCCCAATATTTTGTTTAAGTAATGGCGGACGCAAGCCCTACTAGCGACGGAGCTTGCCAAAAAAATAAGAAAAGAAAATATAGCAATGCAAAGAGAGCATCGGATAAAGCCCGGAGTAAAACCAGAGTAAATCTGGGTTTGGCGTTTGTCAGGTGGCGGCAGATGAGGTTTGCATTTGGATTGAAGAGCGATGCAGAGTTTGCCACGTTTCTATTGGACAGGTACAGTAATGTAATACCTCATTTATCAGGTTAGCTAGTTAGTTCGCAAACATTCATTGTGATCTCTGCAAAAGAGACAATTTCGTTGCTTTTTGGAGTTTTCAGATTTAAAAACGTCAATAAAGGCTCGTTCGTTCTGCTCTCACACGGAACAGATGGATTATAATATGTTTATACCGTCAAATGAAATGCTGCAGGTGTCGGCGCTTTCTCCGTCCATGCAATAAATGCACATCCTTGAATGAGCGCGGATTTTCTAGCGCATTTATTTGAACTTCATAGGCAATATATCTATGGTTTAACCCATTTGAAAGGCGGCCAAAATCAGAATTTAAAATGGACTGAATAAGCTACGAACTTGACGAGCGATGTCGCGCTGACATGTATGCACAAATTATCACACACACTCTCTCAGATGGTCTGTCAGACTGCAGCCTGCAAGCAAAAAGTGTCTCCGCCTACTAGGAAGCAAAGCTGTCAATCAAACTCCGTTAGTAACCGTTACCAGTGTAATTCAACTAATTGCCTATAGGTGGCTCCAAGTTGCATAAGGCACCTTTAAGTGATAAAAAGACGATTTTGTGACTGCCTTCATATGGCTATTAAAGCTTAAGTCGCTGTCAATAATGACCCCGAGATTCTTCACGGTTTCCGCTACCTCAAAACCTTTCATTCCCAATAGTGTGGCAGTCTTTACTCTCTGATCCTTTTTCCCAAAGATAATTTCTTCAGTTTTGTCTGTGTCTAATTTAAGAAGATTTTTAGCCATCCAGTCATGAACTTGATTAAGGCAATGATGAAGGGATTCAAGGGGAGCAAACTCATTGGGAGACAAGGATAGGTATAACTGTGTGTCATCTGCGTAACTATGATAACTAATGGAATGGTTCTTCATAATTTGGCCAAGCGGGAGCATGTACAAATTAAACAAAAGAGGGCCAAGGATTGAACCCTGAGGGACACCACATGTTAGGGACATAGGAGCTGAGGCATGATGACCAATAGACACATAAAAACTCCTGTGCTCTAAATAGGACTTTAGCCAGCAGATGACCGAGCCAGAGAGACCCACACAGCATTCAAGTCTTTCTACTAGTATGCTGTGGTCAACAGTGTCGAACGCCGCACTGAGGTCCAACAGCATAAGAACAGTGGTTTTTCCAGCGTCATTATTTAGCCGAATGTCGTTGACTACTTTAACCAGGGCTGTTTCAGTGCTATGGTATTCTCTAAAACCTGACTGGTAGAGATCAAGACAGGAAGTTGAGGTCAGAAAAGCAGACACTTGATTAAAAACATTTTTTTCAATTATTTTGCCGATGAAAGGTAGATTTGATATGGGTCTGTAGTTGTTAAGGACAGACCCATCCAGGTTGTTCTTTTTAAGTAAAGGCTTTACAACGGCCATTTTAAGGGACTTGGGAAATACGCCGCTCAGTAGAGAAGTATTAATTATTAAAAGCACATCAGTTGCTATTAGATGAAGCACAGATTTAAAAAAGCTAGTGGGTAAAATGTCCAACTAGACTTAGACTAGAGTTCCTGTAGAGGAACTTAGACTTTGTACAGTCTTTTCAAGAGTGTCAAAGTCAACAGGGCTGAAATTTGAAAAAGTGCTGAACTCATCTCTCAGACTAGTTGGTGATTCAAAGTGAGAGATGCTATGCGACGTATATGAAATATGATGTCTTATGTTCTGTACTTTGCTCTTAAAAAAAGAAGCAAATTCATTGCACTTGTCAACTGAGAGTAGTTCATGAGCCAGATGAGGGGAGGGATTTGTCAGCTTCTCAATAGTGGAGAATAGCGCACGGGTGTTATTTGCTTTACTGTTGATGATAGTGGAGAAATAAGATCTTGCTCTACAAATTACAGAATTGTATTCGTAAAGTGTCCCTTTATGGATCAGTCTGAATTAAGTTTGGATTTACGCCATTTCCTTTCTGTTCTCCTACATTCTTTCTTTTGCAGTTTAACTGACGGGTCTTTCAACCATGGAGCTTTCTGTTTGCCAGTGGATTTTTTCAGTTTTAAAGGAGCAATGTCATCCATTATATTTGTCATTCTTAAGTTAAAATCTTCCAGCAAGTTACCAGCAGTCTTGGGCTTTTGGACTCAAAGACTCAAAAACGGCATTGTGTAAAACATGTAAAGCATGTAAAAAATAAAAACACTCACTTTCCCTGATCAGGTGAATCACATCTCCATCGCCGACATACAAAGCCCAATGTTCATATATACCTCTGAAGATTTCAATGATTTAATGAAAACTTTCAAGATTTCACCACAGAGATCCAAATGGTCAAGAGTTGAATAACACCATAAATTCCAAAGGCTAAAACAAACAAGCACAGCACCACACCCAATGATCTAATCGCCCTGAACACAGATCTGGCTAGTGTTAATAAACATCATGTAAAGAGATTTCCCCAGCAGACCTGAGGGTCCTAATGCTCACAACACAGCAGACTGTGTGAGTTTAACTGCAATAGCAGTCAGATCTGACCATTATCACTGTTTAATTGACCTTTTCTTTGCAAACACATGATCATGAAAATAATACAGTACATGTCTTTGTAAACTAAAACAAAGTTTCTTCTAATGGCATAAAATCTTAACAGCTGTCTGGCTAAGGCCATCGAATAAATATTGAGATCAGAGTCAGAGTCAGAGTTCCTTTATTTGTACCCGTAGGTAAATTAAGTTCCAGAGAACAAGTTTAGGCAGTTTCTCAAACATATAAATGATAAACACCATACAAACAGAACAAGACACTAAAATCACACTAAAACAATTTACTCCATCTTAGTATTATTCATAAAATTAATCACAACTGGAACAAAGCTGTTTTTGAATCGTTTGGTTGTACACCGCAGTACTCTAAACCGTCGATTGGACGGCAGACACTGGAACTCATAATGCAGCGGATGCAGCTGGTCACTCAGAATTGAAATACCCATGCGCTGTACCTGCCTGGTATACAGCGAGGCTGGGTTCAGTAGTGGTTCGCCAATCAACCTACTGGACCATTTCACGATCTGGTTGATAGAGTTCCGGCTCTTTAAAAAAATTAAGTTCCCGTACCAAGATACCAGAGAAAAAGAAAGTACGGATTCAATAAAAGCACGATAAAACATACTCAGCAGTGTTTTCTCAATTTGAAATTTACACAGTTTCCTTAAAAAGAACAGACGTTGATGCCCCTTTTTACACACCATTTCACAGGTGGCTTCAAAACTAAACTTTGAATCAATGATTGTCCCAAGATATTTGTAAGACTGCACACACTGCACTGTTTCACCCTTAATGCACATGACTTCATGCATATAGACATTCTTTCTGAAATCAATAACCATATCCTTGGTCTTCAGTATATTTAAATGAAGGTGAGACTCCTCATACCACTCAACAAAGTCATTAATAATAGGTCCATGACTTTTCTCATTATTCTGAAGCAAACTGACAATTACAGTATCGTCTGCGTACTTCAAAACAACACGATTTTCCAAATGACTTTGGCACATATTTGTGTAAAGATAGACCATCTATCTTAATAAGCTGAGATAGACCATCTATCTTAATGCAATTTGTATAAAGGCTCAAGATTAAACTGTGTTTTCCTCTCTAGGTCTATTTCCCTTAAAAAAGAAAGAAAGAAAGAAAGAAAGAAAGAAAGAAAGAAAGAAAGAAAGAAAGAAAGAAAGAAAGAAAGAAAGAAAGAAAGAAAGAAAGAAAGTAAGTAAGTAAGTAAGTGTTATGGTAAGAATGATGGAAGACCAGGGCGGGATGCAGTTAACAGTCTTTAATGAATAAAGGAAATAGTCCTCAATGAATAATTAGAACACAAATCACAGGCATTAATCAGAGCCAGAACAGAAACTGCCAGACGACTGGATCTTTAGAAGATCAGCATAAACTTCCACGAGGACAGAGGCAGGGACCCCGAGATGCATTCGGCCAGTCAGGAATAGTGAAGATAGCAGAGAGGGTGAACAGCCATGAGCAGGCGCTGAGCAGGCGCTGAACAGGTACTCTGCAAACAGGCACAGCTGGATAATACACAGTCTGATGGCAGAATTACTCACAGCAGAATCAATGGTTTCTCTTTCCACAGACAAGACAGGACTAGAGAACAGACGTTTCTCACGAGATGTCATTGAATAATCCGACAACAAGACAGGGCTAGGAAGAGGGTATAAGAAGCAGAGACAATCAAGAGAAAAAGGGAACAGGTGAGGAGAAGGGAACGAAAGGGGAAACAGCTGTAAGAGATAATGAGCGGAGGAGTGGATGTGTGTGCGTGATTGTGTGCGTGATTGTGTGAGTGAGTGTGTGACCACAAGAGGGAGACAGAGGAAGAGGAAAAGAAACCAGGATCATGAAGGAAAGAAAGAAAGAAAGAAAGAAAGAAAGAAAGAAAGAAAGAAAGAAAGAAAGAAAGAAAGAAAGAAACGAGTTCACACACTATGCAAACCTTTTCACAATATTCTAATTTTGACTTTGGGGTTTTCATAAGCTGTAAGCCATATTCATCGAAATTATAACAAATAAAGGCTTGAAATATCTTTGCATGTAATGAGTCTATATAACATATTAGTTTCACCTTTTAAGGTCAATTACTGAAATAAATTAACTTTTGCACGATATTCTAATTTGAGTATCACCTGTATAAAGCCTAGATGTTCTGATATACTCAGCCACATGGACTCGAGTAGAGAACCTTCTGTTTAGAGGAACGGGCGTTTCAGAGTTTAAAAACTACACAAGGCAACAGAAATAACTAAACACTTATAAACCTCTGAAACGACTATATGTCATGTGACCAGAAGCTGTTTTTAGGCAAAGTTAAGTTTCACTCTCTTGTTTTATCTATTCACAATTTCAATGGTATTGTGTTATTTTAGACAAACAGTATGATATTATATTTTGACAGATTTAAATGGCTCTGTATCTTTTTTAAATACTACGCCTGATATTGTCTCCTATAGGATAAGAATCTGGAGATTGGAGACCACATTGAAATCTCCAGATGTGGATATAGCCACTGCTCTCTGTGTCGGCGATGGAGATGTAGTTCAGCTGGTCCTACACTGTGAGTGTTTTACACGCTTCATCTGCTGCCTGTTGAGCTGAACTCGTACTGAATCTGAAACTTTCCGTTTTAGTCTCACGAGTCATGATTGTTTTTCACTCTTCAGTATCCAGATCAGATGGAGGACCAGCGCCTGCACACACTCTCTCACACACACACACACACACACACACACACACACACACTCCAGATCAGATGGAGGACCTGCGCCTGCACACACTCTCTCTCACACACACACACACACACACACACACACACACACACTCCAGATCAGATGGAGGACCAGCGCCTGCACACACTCTCTCACACACACACACACACACACACACACACACTCCAGATCAGATGGAGGACCTGCGCCTGCACACACTCTCTCTCACACACACACACACACACACACACACACACACTCCAGATCAGATGGAGGACCTGCGCCTGCACACACTCTCTCTCTCTCACACACACACACACACACACACACACACACTCCAGATCAGATGGAGGACCTGCGCCTGCACACACTCTCTCTCACACACACACACACACACACACACACACTCCAGATCAGATGGAGGACCTGCGCCTGCACACACTCTCTCTCACACACACACACACACACACACACACACACTCCAGATCAGATGGAGGACCTGCGCCTGCACACACTCTCTCTCTCTCACACACACACACACACACACACACACTCCAGATCAGATGGAGGACCTGCGCCTGCACACACTCTCTCTCTCTCGCACACACACACACACACACACACACACACACACACACTCCAGATCAGATGGAGGACCTGCGCCTGCACACACTCTCTCTCTCGCACACACACACACACACACACACACACACACACACACACACACACACACACACTCCAGATCAGATGGAGGACCTGCGCCTGCACACACTCTCTCTCACACACACACACACACACACACACTCCAGATCAGATGGAGGACCTGCGCCTGCACACACTCTCTCTCTCTCTCACACACACACACACACACACACACACACACACACTCCAGATCAGATGGAGGACCTGCGCCTGCACACACTCTCTCTCTCGCACACACACACACACACACACACACACACACACACACTCCAGATCAGATGGAGGACCTGCGCCTGCACACACTCTCTCTCTCTCACACACACACACACACACACACACACACTCCAGATCAGATGGAGGACCTGCGCCTGCACACGTCCACGACGCATCCCTGAAGGCCTCATCGACACGACAGTGGCACTGATCCTCAACAACTCGTCTCCATACCGGCGTGACTCCGTCTTGAACTGAATAATATTCTGAATGTTCAGATCCAATCTGACCTCTGACCTGCAATGCCTGAATCATAATCACACACTGTTCGCTCGTTGGCCAGAGGAGAACTGAGCGACTGAGTCTGGTTTCTGCCAAGGTTTTCTTCATTCTGTCCCTGATGGAGTTTGAGTTTCTGCCACTGTCGCCTCTGGCTTGCTTAGTTGAGGACACTTAATATTCAACAATATTATTGATCTCCTGCTTTGACACCATTATATGAGAACTGAACTGAGCTGGACGATGACATCACTGTTTTCTCCAGAGCGACTCTCTCTCTCTCTCTCTCTCTCTCTCTCTCTCTCGCTCTCTCTCTCTATATATATATAAATTAACTAAATAAATAACTTTTTTCAACAAAAATGAACATCACCTGGACTATGACGCTATTTTCTTCTAGAAACTGTTGTGGCAAATAAACAATAAACAATTCTGAATAAGAGACAAATGTTCAATCAATGATTATAATGGTTTATTTATTGCAAGAAAGGCTCAGAGTCAGTCAGCAGAGCTGTACACACAGATAACACACACACAACTGAACCGCTCTCTGCCTTTTAGCACATGATTTACTATAGAAAAGATCATTAATATGAATAAAAATGAAATGACATTCCTCCATACATATTACATCAGACATGTTAGTCCTCTCGGTTTCAAAACATATCTTCACCCTTTATGAAGAAGAAATACATGTTGCTGCTTTATCAAGGCATAAGCATCTCTGGTTGATTCAGCAAGATATTACAATACAAGCAATAAAGAATAAAATAAAATCCCTCGTCTCATTCCCGGTCCTCGTACACCGCCTCGTCACACGCATGATGCAGTACATCACACTCATCTGAACACTAAACTAAACATTTTCCTCAAATGTAAAAACTATTTATAATCAGTTTATGCATAATATAACATTATATAATATACTGTACAATATCATATTTTATAAAGCATTTAAATACATATGAGAAATAATAATCTATTATAAATTGATTAATAATAATCTAAATAATAATGATAGTTTCATGTATGATATGATATTGTATGTTGATAATATTTCTTATAATCAAATATTTCCAGAAAGTAAAAGCAATGAAAAGCATCAGATGAATATTTGAGCACTATTAATATCCATAAGTTTAGCAAAGATACTCCTGCATTACTGAGGCTTGTCAAGCATTGAGCAGATCATGATCGTTATGGTTATGCATGATCTATAAGCAGACAGATATATATATATCTTATAATCTCTGGGTTTGACCTCCACGGCACAGAATCCAGAGTCTTCACTGCGAGACTACACACACGACCTGAAACAGAGACGCTTCACATCAGTGACTGTCACGGATATCTGCACTGTTATTACTGTACATCTGGTTCTGCTCACCCATTTACACTGAAGATGAAGATGATGAAGATGATGGACAGGAGGATGAAGACGCCGTCAGAAGTGCTTCTGTTCACAGCATTATTACTGTTCTGCAGATCAGCTGGAACACACAGAACATTAATACTGACGGCTATTGCTTTATCATTTCATAACCACAACATTTTGATTGTCAAGTGTGTTTTGTGTCTGTCTTTATAATAACTGCATGTTTATGAGTGACCGGTGTGTGTCAGACTCACCTGGAGAATCACAGGGATCTGATGGAACAGAAAACACTGATCAATCACTTCATCTACAGGAAATACTTATATCTGGATTTATAACTGGTTTAAGATTTTAATATCTGAAACAACAGATTATTAATCTAATTAAATACCTATAATATGATATGTTACACTTGTGATGAACTACCATTAATGGATCAAAAGTGACAGACATTTATGTTGCAAAAGTTTCTATTTCAAATAGCTGTTCTTTTGAACTTTCTATTCATCAAAGAATCATGAAATATAATCTTGTTTCCACAGAAATATGAACTGTTTTCAACACTGATAATATCATATTAGAGTGATTTCTGAAGGATCATGTGACTCTGAAGACTGGAGTAATGATGCTGAACATTCAGCTTTGATCACAGGAATAAATTACACTTTACTGTATATTCACATAGAGAACAGATGATTTACACTGGAATAATATTACACTGAGAAGAGACTCTTTCAGAAACTAGTGTAAATGAGTTTTCCTCACCATTACAGTAGAGCATCACTGACTCCTGCCGAGAGAAGAACGAGAAACACTTGATTTATAATATTTCAGCTCACACATCACTGATATATGATGAACTGGACAGAATTCCTGACCTTCAGAGCCGGACAATCCATCTGGAAAATCACCTTGGTGTGTTTTCCTCTCAGCACGAGTGTTTGTGGATCAGCATGATCAACTCGGGTCAGATCCGTCTCTCCAGAATCATCCACCACCATTATATCCTACACACACACACACACACACACACACACACACACACACAGTCAGTCATGTGATCTTCATGATAAACATTACACTGATTTCACTCATTAAATCTCTGGCTGACTGGTTCTCATCTGCATATTTATGAGGTTAATGAATGTGATTGGACAAGTGCTGTCTGTGACTGTGCATAGCTCATGAATATGTAATGAGGTAAGCCTTGTTCGTGTTTGTGATTGGTCTACTGTATATGGAAGAGAGACTTCATATCATAAAGCCTTCATATTCAGTCTTGAAAACAGCTTCAGTCATTCTAAACAATCAATAAAACATCAAAACACAAAACATGATGAAGATTACATTAAAAAAAGCATGCTTTGGTAAATCATAATTTATCAAAAGTTGAAATTAGATTCATAATTATAAAATTAAAAACTCAAAATTAGAGATTTAAAATTCAATATAATAACATAAAATTGTGAAAATGCTGATGTCATTAATTTTTAACTTATCTTATAATTATGATTGTCGTAATTTTCCCTTTTTGTCAAACTTTCAACTTCAATCATATTTTTTATTTTATCTCATAATTATGACTTAATATGACAATTATTTTATCTTATAATTATGACTTAGTATGACAATTTTCTTTATTTCATAAATTTGACTTTGTATCTCATAATTGACATTTTATCAAAATTTTGACATTTTATCTAATCAAATTGGACTTTTTATCTAACAATTGACAATTTTTTCATAATAATTTTGACAATTTACCTCATAAATCTGACTTTGTATCTCATAATTTATATTTTTTATCTCATAATGGCATTTTTAATCTCATCATTGACATTTTATCTCATAATTATGACTTTTTATCTTATAATTTTGACATTTTATCTCATAATTTTGACCTTGCATCTCATAAATTTGACTGCATCTCATAATTTTAAATTTGCATCTTATAATTGACATTTTATCTGATAAATTTGACTTTGTATCTCATAATTGATATTTTTTATCTCATAATGGACATTTTTAATCTCATCATTGACATTTGATCTCATAATTTTGACTTTGCATCTCGTAAATTTGACTTTGCATCTCATAATTTTAAATTTGCATCTTATAATTGACATTTTATCTGATAAATCTTACTTTTTATGCCCTAATAATGTAATCTCATGTCATTGTTGAGGTCTGATGTGTCAGGATGAGGCTCAGACTCACGTCAGCGCTCCAGTGTGTGTTGCAGGTCGGATCGGGAGCGTTGCCCAGCTGACAGGCTGTCGATCCGTTGCTGAAATCTCTTCTACAGCAGCTGAGAGCGACCCGTCCTGACGGCAGAGCCAGCAGGCCTACAGGAACCACATCACAACCCTGAAAACATGGTCTTAAACCACATCACAGACAGACCACGTGCCTCATTCTGACCTCGTGCGGTTCACACACAGAGAATTGTACAAGGGATTTCACACTATATTCTCCCTTCACTCTCTGATACAGCATCTGTAGAGTCACATGATCGCACGTGTGTCGATCCTCTTCACACTACTACTGCATCTCTGTAGTTTTACACGGCCTGTGTTACATGAAGTGTGATTTATGTGTGATTTCACACTGCCTGTGTGACGCTCAAGTGTGTGTTAGGTGTTGTCCAAAGACTGCGGTTTTAAAGTGAACATTTACATTCATGCTTCTGACAGATGCTTTCATCCTAAATGCATTACATCTGATCAGTTGAAGCGTTGCCTGGGAAGCAAACCCTTGAGCTGGTGTTGCGAGCGCACGATCTCTGCTATACGCTAACATGTGTTCAACACCTGGAGACCACAGACAACACCATCACACACACACACACACTCAGTACAGCCTGTTCGACTCGGTGAGAGCGGGTTTGGCTTTTTAAGTGGTAAAAGGAAACAACGCCATCCAGGAATCCCAACGATTACAGGAAGTTTTAAACAATAGCTTCAGGGAAGTTTACTTTCACTTCTATTGAATAACAGACGAGAGCAAGTTTTTCTAACTACATAAGAAAGAACAGACGGCACTCACATGCCCACATTAGAGCGAAGCTTTTGATCATCCGAGCGTGAGACATTGGGAGATCGCTGAACTCTTCCAAGACCTTCGGGCTGTAAAAGGGGGAAACCCTGAAGGAAGAGGCGTGACTTAAACACGTGATGACATCTCCTTCATCTAATCATCTAATCATCTATCTACACTCAAACTAATGATTAATTGATGCTCTTCACGTTATTTCAGCAGTGTATGTGGATTTAACAGCATTGTATCAGGTTTCTGGTTGAAATGTGACTTGAAACTTTTACTCTTTGACGAATCCAACCAAACAGGACTTTCATTCCCATCATGCTTTGCAAAGGGGCTGAACTGGGAGAGTAAAGTTGAAATAAAGTGTTATTTTAAGCTTTTTTTTTTTGCAAGATGAAAAAGTGACTAAAAAATACTATTGTTCTTAAATGTATAATAACTTTTGAACTGCTCATCCATTCTGTGTGCTTTAAAAGTCCCGTAAAGAGGAGATTCACGGCTTTTCCGGAGTTTTGTGTTTTTTGGACACTCAGAGGCTCCGTAGTGATTACATCATCAGGTTTTGATCAGCATTGATTCGTCAAAGAAACCCATGTGGTTTGTGGTTCTCGTAGCCGAACAGGAACGATTGTTGATGCTAAGTCCCGCCCCCTTGCCCAGATTGGTTGAAACTATCATCTACTCAACCAATAAACATACATTTTGGTATTTTGCATCACCAGTTAGCATCTTCCTTTGGAAAATTGAACTGACGCAAAGTGAAAGTAGTTGCGCGCATGAAAACAAACACAAAATAACAGATCTGCATGACAGTACTTTCTGAGAAAGCATCACACATAACAGATATGACACAGCGGGACTCATCTGATGAGGCACTGAGTTTGTGTTCTCAAACGAGTCCCAGTGGCGTTACGTCCGACGGAGATATCTGGCGTAGTTCAGTTTCGTATCTGTAAATACTACTTATAGTTTGTGAAATTCATTTGCACTGTTTGTATTTTTGTTGCACAAGACAATTTTCACAATAGTTTACACCACTTGCTGCACTATTTGTGTTTGTTGTTCATGTTCAGACTTAATATACACACACACACACACACACACACACACACACACACTATATACAGGGATGGGCAGTATTTCAGATACATGTAATTAAAATACGTATTTGAAATACAAAATACTATTTTGTATTTTGTATTTTAAAGCCTTTGGAAAAAATCAAATGTAACTTGTATTTAAAGCAGCACTAAGTAACATTTTTTACCTTAAAATAATGTTTCCAAAATGGTTTCGGTGGTTCATCAAGTCATAACAGGGTGAACGGCACTTCTGCCTCCGCTTGCGGTCCTCTATCTGCTATAACCACACTATGCAAGATTGCCAAACCGGGTCGCGTTTCTGTAGTTCGAATGAGACATGAGAAACTACAAATCTGACTTGCTTTACGGCAAGCGTTACAATAGTCATTATTTAGTTTTTCTTCGTTTCTGATGTCGCAATATCATACTTTCATAAAAACATGCAAAATACTCTACTCTAAAGCCGGTGCTGGATAAACAGCGAGCGTGCGTGCGAAATTATTTACGACAGCGGTAATGGACAATTCCTCTTCCAACCTGTAGGACGACCGAAGAGGAGAAGTTCCGTAATGTTGCTTTAAATATATTTAAGATGAGTATTTTTGTATTTTCAAAATACATAAAATACTTTTTGCCAGTCAACCTCTTTATCAGGGTATTGATTTTGTGCATCAACTAGTTCAGACATTCACTAGCTCAGCATTGGGTCAGCGATCTTTTCTTTTTTTCTTTTTTTTATAAAGTGAGAATGTCATGATCAATTCTACTTGTTGATTAAAGTTAAAATAGTGCATTATTCACTTCAGTTAACATGAAAGAATAAAAGAAAGAATAGTTGATTTCTATCAAATGTGTTTAAAGCATCACTGCATGTTAGGGCTGGTGATATGCCACTATCATAGCGATGATATAAAGTGTGAATTGATGGAAATTTTTCTAAATCGTTTACAGACGGGCCTATTTGTGGGGTAAGAAAATATCCGTGCAGCTTTTAGTGGGCAGGAATTACGGGAACATTGGAGTGGAAAAACAAACACTGATGAATGATACTCCATAAACATCTTCAGCTTTTAGTTTTATTGTACATAAAAATAATCATTAAAAAGGGGTAAATAGTGTCAAATGAATCTAAATAAATTCTAATTTTACATTTTAGATACACTTTCTAATTGTAATAAACTTAACATAAAATAAACATAAAATTACTTAAAAAGCATTGGACAAAAACAAAAACAACAACAACAAAAAAACCTCAAAAGAGTTGAAATGCAGTTTATGCTGTGGAATCAAAACTGATATTGAGAATTGTGAAACCTTGATATTGTTTCTGTGAAGTAAAATAGAGATTTTGGTCATATCACCCATCCTTATTCTTTGCTGGACAGCAGAAAAGGTTCCCACAGTTTTACATACAGTATGAAGTTTTTACAGTAATAGTGTTCACCACAAGTAATAGACTACATTGTAACCTGAAATAAGTATAAAAATTGCTGCTATTTTGCATAAGTTAATTTGTAATTAAAATTATTAATTATAAAACTGCAATAACAGAACAGGCCAATCTCCCTCATCCCGAATCCCAGAATCCCCAGTAGCGAGTGCAGCCTTACGGAGAGACTCAGGAAGAGCTTCTGAATGTTAGTGGAGACATTTCTGTAGTTGTTGTGGAGTTACACTGATCATCTCATCATCATGTTTAACTTCTCCACAAGTGTCCACAGTTCCTGAGGTCTTTATAAGACAGCGGTGACATGTTCTGGTCAATAGTGTTCAGTGCTCGTCTGAGCTCAACCACAGAACAGCTTCAGGCTTTGCTGGATCTTCATCAGTGCGTTAGAACTGGTCTCTGTTGTCTCTGTGGAACCAAATGTCGGCTGGTGTGTGTAAACGTGCAGATTAAGGGCCGGTAATATTATAATAAGATCCTCTTCATACGTCAGAAGGAGAGCGAAATCTGATCGGCTTATTTTTGACATGCTTGCAGAGAAAGACTCACTTTTCACATTTTCTGTGTTGGTAGAAGCACTGATTACAGCACTTACACATGGAGAAACTCAGATTTTCATGATATGTCCCCTTTAAATCTACATTTACACTTTTATCCAAAGTGACTTACATTGCATTTCAAGGTACACATTTACATTTGATCAGTTCTTGCTTTCCCTGGGAATCGAACCCATGACCTTGGCGATGCAAGTGCCAACGCTCCACTGTTTGAGCTCCAGGAAATCTGGAAAACTCACCCATTCTCAGACACAATACATGTAAAATTGGGAATTTAAATGAGCTAGATGGAAACTCCAAGTTCTCCTGTTTAAAATGATATGTGGCACTTGATACTGACTGCTATAATGGGTTAGAAAGACAAAGAAAAGTACAGGCGAGTCAGGCGCCCCAAAAATGTTCTAGGACTTTAAGGGTTAATGTTTAACGTTGGTATTTTACTATCTATCCATCTTCCTTCCCTCCTGATCTATCTATCTATCTATCTATCTATCTATCTATCTATCTATCTATCTATCTATCTGTCTATCTATCTGTCTATCTATCTATCTGTCTATCTATCTATCTATCTATCTATCTATCTATCTATCTATCTATCTGTCTATCTATCTATCTATCTATCTATCTGTCTATCTATCTATCTATCTATCTATCTATCTATCTATCTATCTATCTGTCTATCTATCTGTCTATCTATCTATCTGTCTATCTATCTGTCTATCTATCTATCTATCTATCTATCTATCTATCTATCTATCTATCTATCTGTCTATCTATCTGTCTATCTATCTATCTGTCTATCTATCTATCTATCTATCTATCTGTCTATCTATCTGTCTATCTATCTATCTATCTATCTATCTGTCTATCTATCTATCTATCTATCTATCTATCTATCTATCTATCTATCTATCTATCTATCTATCTATCTATCTATCTGTCTATCTATCTGTCTATCTATCTATCTATCTATCTATCTATCTATCTATCTATCTATCTGTCTATCTATCTATCTATCTATCTATCTATCTATCTATCTATCTATCTATCTATCTATCTGTCTATCTATCTATCTATCTATCTATCTATCTATCTGTCTATCTATCTATCTATCTATCTATCTGTCTATCTATCTGTCTATCTATCTATCTGTCTATCTATCTGTCTATCTATCTATCTATCTATCTATCTATCTATCTGTCTATCTATCTATCTATCTATCTATCTATCTGTCTATCTATCTGTCTATCTATCTATCTGTCTATCTATCTGTCTATCTATCTATCTATCTATCTATCTATCTATCTATCTGTCTATCTATCTATCTATCTATCTGTCTATCTATCTATCTATCTATCTGTCTATCTATCTATCCCACACAGCCTCCAGGTGCTCTTCGTGCTTCTGAACAGCAGATGGCGAACTTCACTCACTAAAATCATCTGAAGTGTTTCTCGTTTAGTATTTGTGCTTCTTTGTTTCCTCTTGTCTTCAGCTACACACTATTATGATGTGAGTGAAGAAAATGAGAATGGAGGAATCGAAGGAATACATATTTGTATATATATATATTGCAAGATCCTTGATCACTCAAGCATCATTGGTTATTGAAGATATTCATAATAAATGTTAAAGCCAGATGTCCTGTTGAAACATGTGGACTGACTCCTCATCGCTCCACTACAGGTCTACAGAGTGTCTTTCGAAGCCTCTCTACATCTTTGTTTTGTTGGGTTTAGGTCTTTTGCTGAAGAATTCAATAAAACAGACCCATCTCAGATGCTTTATAGAATGTACGGTTAATGAAAAAACGAAGACAGAGACAGAATTGCTGCAATAAAGACTTTATTTGCAAAAGGACATTACTGCAAGATAACAAAAATATGCAATATAGCTGCCATTTATTATGTGAAAATACAAAGTATACGAACAGAAAAAGCACCAGAAGAATACAAATCAATTTCAGTCATCTTCTAATTATCTATTTGCATAATTCAATCAGCTGTTTCTCAGTAACAATAGAATACAATACAGGGGATATATGTGTGTTTCAGTTCCCAATATAAAGCAGTTCACCTTGACTTTAGCCTGTACGGTTAGGGTTAGAGCATGCTGTTCTCTGTTCTGGCATACAGTGTTAAAGCATTGGTAAGTTTGGCAGTAAAAATCCATTGTTTGGTCTTGTTTGAGCTTGTGTGTAAAAGAAGTTCAAGCATTTTAAATTTGTGTTAATTGTATGCATTTTGTGTTAAAGCAACAAGAAATGTGTTAATAGTATAGCTTACACAGACGGATGTAGTGCAAACTGTGTTAAGAGTTTTGGAAAATTGTTAAAAGTATTGAAAAATCTGTCATAGCAATCGTAAAAATGTTGCAGTGATTCAGTTTCCTTCAGTTCTGTGAGAATATCCCATTATCTGATGGATTCCTCTGTACCTTCATTAATATAAACACGCACATGAATGAATGCCCTGCTCAGACTGAGGAGTGTGTGTGTGTGTGTGTGTGTGTGTGTGTGTGAGAGAGACAGCTTCTCCTCATATGGTCCGTACTTCCGGCTGTTCCGCGTCTGTCCTGCAGGGCGCGCCGCCGCTGCGCGTTCACGCGCCGGAAGTGAGTTGAGTTTGCAGAAGTTCTGAGTCTCTGCAGTTCAGCGGGTCATTAGATTCACTTCTGCACTTTAGAGTTTAAACTCTCCTGCAGCACATGCACGCGCTAATGCAGATCTACACACACATGCACGCGCTAATGCAGATCTACACACACATGCACGCGCTAATGCAGATCTACACACATGCACGTGTTTACCAATGATTACATGATGAAGATGCTGTTAATGAAGACGATCACAGGTGTGTGTGTGTGTGTGTGTGTGTGTTGCTGCAGGTGTGTGTTGCTGCAGGTGTGTGTGTGTGTGTGTGTGTTGCTGCAGATGTGTGTTGCTACAGGTGTGTGTGTGTGTGTGTGTGTGTGTGTGTGTGTGTGTGTTGCTGCAGGTGTGTGTGTGTGTGTGTTGCTGCAGGTGTGTGTTGCTGCAGGTGTGTGTGTGTGTGTGTGTGTGTGTGTGTGTGTGTGTGTGTGTGTTGCTGCAGATGTGTGTTGCTGCAGGTGTGTGTGTGTGTGTGTTGCTGCAGATGTGTGTTGCTGCAGGTGTGTGTGTGTGTGTGTGTGTGTTGCTGCAGGTGTGTGTGTGTGTTGCTGCAGGTGTGTGTGTGTGTGTGTGTGTGTGTGTGTGTGTGTGTTGCTGCAGGTGTGTGTGTGTGTGTGTTGCTGCAGGTGTGTGTTGCTGCAGGTGTGTGTGTGTGTGTGTGTGTGTGTGTGTGTGTGTTGCTGCAGATGTGTGTTGCTGCAGGTGTGTGTGTGTGTGTTGCTGCAGATGTGTGTTGCTGCAGGTGTGTGTGTGTGTGTGTGTGTGTGTGTTGCTGCAGATGTGTGTTGCTGCAGGTGTGTGTGTGTGTGTGTGTGTTGCTGCAGGTGTGTGTGTGTGTTGCTGCAGATGTGTGTTGCTGCAGGTGTGTGTTGCTGCAGGTGTGTGTGTGTGTGTGTGTGTGTGTGTGTGTGTGTGTGTGTGTGTGTGTGTGTGTGTGTGTTGCTGCAGATGTGTGTTGCTGCAGGTGTGTGTGTGTGTGTTGCTGCAGATGTGTGTTGCTGCAGGTGTGTGTGTGTGTGTGTGTGTTGCTGCAGGTGTGTGTGTGTGTTGCTGCAGATGTGTGTTGCTGCAGGTGTGTGTGTGTGTGTGTTGCTGCAGATGTGTGTTGCTGCAGATGTGTGTTGCTGCAGGTGTGTGTTGCTGCAGATGTGTGTTGCTGCAGGTGTGTGTGTGTGTGTGTTGCTGCAGGTGTGTGTGTGTGTGTTGCTGCAGGTGTGTGTGTGTGTTGCTGCAGATGTGTGTTGCTGCAGGTGTGTGTGTGTGTGTGTTGCTGCAGATGTGTGTTGCTGCAGATGTGTGTTGCTGCAGGTGTGTGTTGCTGCAGGTGTGTGTTGCTGCAGATGTGTGTTGCTGCAGATGTGTGTTGCTGCAGGTGTGTGTGTTGCTGCAGATGTGTGTTGCTGCAGATGTGTGTTGCTGCAGGTGTGTGTTGCTGCAGGTGTGTGTGTTGCTGCAGATGTGTGTTGCTGCAGATGTGTGTTGCTGCAGGTGTGTGTTGCTGCAGATGTGTGTTGCTGCAGGTGTGTGTGTGTGTGTGTTGCTGCAGGTGTGTGTGTGTGTTGCTGCAGGTGTGTGTGTGTGTTGCTGCAGATGTGTGTTGCTGCAGGTGTGTGTGTGTGTGTGTTGCTGCAGATGTGTGTTGCTGCAGATGTGTGTTGCTGCAGGTGTGTGTTGCTGCAGGTGTGTGTTGCTGCAGATGTGTGTTGCTGCAGATGTGTGTTGCTGCAGGTGTGTGTGTTGCTGCAGATGTGTGTTGCTGCAGATGTGTGTTGCTGCAGGTGTGTGTTGCTGCAGGTGTGTGTGTTGCTGCAGATGTGTGTTGCTGCAGATGTGTGTTGCTGCAGGTGTGTGTTGCTGCAGATGTGTGTTGCTGCAGGTGTGTGTGTGTGTGTGTTGCTGCAGGTGTGTGTGTGTGTTGCTGCAGGTGTGTGTGTGTGTTGCTGCAGATGTGTGTTGCTGCAGGTGTGTGTGTGTGTGTGTTGCTGCAGATGTGTGTTGCTGCAGATGTGTGTTGCTGCAGGTGTGTGTTGCTGCAGGTGTGTGTTGCTGCAGATGTGTGTTGCTGCAGATGTGTGTTGCTGCAGGTGTGTGTGTTGCAGCTTCAGTTCCGCTGATGTTCACGTCAGTGCATTAGACTGTGATCAGAGCTTCTCTCTGCAGGTCAGTGTGTGCGTCACAGAGTGTGTGTTGTGTGTCTGTGTGTGCGTATGTGTGTGCGTGTGTGTTTCTGTGTTGGGGCACTCGGGCGAGCAGATAGACATCTGTCCCCATGGCAACAGCCACACACTCCTGTATGGACTTCCTGTGAGAGACAGACACCGGCGGCTCTTTATTTCTCCGACTCTCTGGAGATGTAAATATGACATGCAGATTTGAAGAGCGCTTGATAATAATGAGAGAGAGAGAGAGAGAGAGAGAGAGAGAGAGAGAGAGAGAGAGATGTCTGCTATGAGCCCTGATCATAAAACCAAGCATTAAATATGATCTTACTAAGACATAATATTGGCAGATATTGATATTGATTGCTACAATGTTATAAAGATCTCATTGATTTGCATTACAAGCATCAGAATTTTATATAAATATCAGCATCTGCTGCAAACAGCATATTTTTGCTCAGTTTGACTGAATAAAATTGAGCAAAATGAAAATTTAATAAAATAAAATTCTCACTATATCAGAAAATATGAGTCATAAAAGCCTGATGCATCAAATATGATACATGCAAACTTTTTTATTTTTGCGTTTTAAAGGATTTTCACTTGGGCTGCAGATGTATCTAAATGATCGAAATATCGCAATATGCATATCACAACAGCTTGCAATAACTGGGGTCATGAACAATAATAATAACTGAATAACTTTTGTAGTTTAATAAGAATCAGTATATATTTAATTCATACAGTGAAAACTAAGCAGTGTTTTATTTTTACATGTGATTATTCAGTTTCTGTTGTTTAATAACCCTAATGTAGGATAACCTGAACCTCTAAACCCTGTGGTTTACACTGATGTTAAAATAACACTTCTTATGCTACAGTAAAACACTGATGTTCACTGTCAGAAGCTGTAGAGATGTGTTATTGTCACAAAACGAATGTGAAAGATGTAGGTTATATTATTTTAAAGATAATTTAAGTTTATTTTACACAATTTAAGCATTATCCGGGGACTTTTTGGAACTTTATCTTATTCCCCGTATCCCCCAGAGTTAGATGAGTCCACACACACCCTTCTCATCTCCGTGCGTGCTGTAACTCTGTCTGACGCACCCACCGCTAGCCTAGCTTAGCACAAAGACTGGAGGTAAACGGCTCCAGCTAGCATTCTGCTCCCAATAAGTGACAAAATAACGCCAACATTTTCCTATTTACATGTGGTGATTTGTATAGTCACAGTGTGTACAAATAACAAGGTCACATGAGACACAGCCATCTTCTAACCGTATACACACTGGGAACTATATTCTCAGAAGGCGAAGCACTGCTACTTCTGCGGAGTGAGTATGCTAGCTGGAGCCGTTTACCTCCAGTCTTTGTGCTAAGCTAGGCTAGCGGTGGGTGCGTCAGACAGAGTTACGGCACGCGCAGAGATGAGAAGGGTGTGTGTGGACTCATCTAACTCTGGGGGATACGGGGAATAAGATAAAGTTCCAAAAAGTCCCCGGATAATGCTTAAATTGTGTAAAATAAACTTCCCCAAAAAAAAGTCCCCAAAATTCGGCGTGTTCCTTTAATTAAAAAATCTCATGCATTCATGCATTGTATATGGAAATGAATTAACTAAGTTTGACTGTTGAATTGACTGTATTCTGAATGAAAGACATTAAATTATGTGTAAAAACTTTCTATAATTGATTTAGTTCATTAGTTTTTTTTAGAATGATTCTGTAAATGTGACACACAAACACACTCTATCACAGTCGATCAGCTTTATTTCTACAGCTTTATAGAGTACAGATCGTTTCACAGCGATAATCAGGAGAATAACAACACAAACTCAGGTTCAGCTGTAAAGTAGAAGATCATAGAGTCATTATTCAGATCAACTCAGTTCAAGTTTTTGAATAAAATGATGTTCTTCCTCAGTGCTTCTGTCTTGTTTTCCAACACCAATATTTATATATTCTTAAATCAAGATACATTTACTGGAGAAGAAGCAAAATGACTGAAGATATTAACGAAAAGATATTCATAAAAAATGATCTAAATGAACTGAGTTTATGATTAAAACAAGAACAAATATCTGCCAATGGGGTCAGAAAATACACTTAATTAAAAGAGAAAACTAGATGATTTTCCTATTGTTGATTTGTTCTGGGAAAAGACAGACTCTGTGGAGAGAATGAAACATGCGACGCGTGTGTTAGCGAGGAGGCTTCATACGTGTGTGTGTGGGAGGCGTGTGAACGTCATTCATGTCACAGACACTGACTCATTGACACAGAAGATGTGTTTCTGTTTTTACAGCAGTAATTAAAGGCTGTAAAGATCCTCATCATGAACTCTGGCTCCGATACAGGACTAAATAAACCCATCAGAACCAGCCAGTAATGAGTGGGTTTATTTCAGCACATTGTTTTAGCATCAGTTCCTCCTCGGCCAAGACGCGTGTGTGTTTCCGCCCACCGGCGCTATTCCCGGCTCATTCACTGCTAACAATACAGAACAGATGGCAGGGTTCCACATGACCTCTGACCTCCAGTCAACAACAACACTGAACTTTATCACATCTCAACTGATGGTTATGAACAACACAGTTATTGATCTGAATAATGACTCTTTCATCTTCTGTAGAGCGGCTTCACTCTTGAGTCTAAGTTTGTCTCACATTTGATGACTTTTGCATCATTAATTCTGTTATTTTCCTGTTTATTACTGTGAAGCTGCTTTAAATCGATCTGTACGGGATAAAGCACTGTAGAAATAAATCATTGAGATTCAGTCATTCCCGTATATCCTCAATCCCGTGTCGATCCTTGTCTAAATCTGTCAGACGAAAACAATGAAGCGCTCAAACACTCGTCAAACTGACTCACTGACATTTCCCTCCTTCAGTGTCATCTGCCAATCACAGAGTAGGAGGATGAATATTCATGAGGACACGCCCCCACCGCGGGCGTTTGAACAAACACACACTGACAGGCATTATGAGACGGTGAATAGGAGTGATCTTAACATCAGTGATAAACATCTATCTTTGAAACCCTGCATCTGCATTCATATGTGTATTTATAATCGCTCTTTCACATTATAATATGACTAAATGACATAAAAATATACATGAGTCTGTCACCTGTAATGCTTCGTTCTATGGCTCATTTAAATACCAACGTGACTCATTCAGACCATATATCTAATTATCGTGTGCAAGCAGGGATTCGTGGGAAATGTCATTGAGTCAGTGTGGAGTGATGTCATGATCCAGTGCTGAAGTGTCTTAGTTTTAGAGCCACGGCGACGTCACTTTAGCAGTGTGGGTTGCTATGCTGTTGCTAGGGTTCATTTATAGTTTCATTTAATGATTTGTTCTTAAGACATTCCTTACATGCAGTCAGTATCAGTAATCAAGTACAAGTATCCGCTGTGTGCAAAGTGTCCAACATTTGGTTTTCGACCACTGAAAATGGGTCAAATTTAACAATTCACTCCTGGAGCTGCATTGAGATCCTCATATCTGTAGAACTGAACCATATAGAGCCTTAAAAATGAAGATTGTAAAAAAAGTTTGTTAAGAACCAACATCTAAAAGGACATTGAGATATCTGTAATACTTATTGAGTTACCGACACACAAACTTTGAAAAAAAACATGATAAAAGTGATTTTTTTCTCATCTTTGAGCCGTCACCGTTGGCATATAATGCAACAAAGATTGATAAAGGCAACATATTTTACTAATAGAGCCACTGATCTCTGTGTAAAACTAAAATCATCAAGCTGCCGTCTTTCTGGAGTAATTTCCCCCTTCTGTAACCTGGCTCTGAATCACTAATGAAAATTGACGCTCCTCTATTCAATTCACATTTCTATAGTGCTTTTTAACAATGTTTCAAAGAAGCTTCACAGAAAATGAACATTTTCTGTAAAGTCCACATGCAGTCCACATTACAATTAATACAAAACATAGGATTACTCTGTAAATATACATTCATGAAATAATGTGATATTTTGGCTTTCCTCACTATTTATGTTTGTCTTTCTTCAGAAAATATATTAACAAAATAAAAAATTATAGCCAGGGAAGTTTCTGGAATTTGGTTGATTTGACACTGAATGAATCTTTTAAGTATTTAGTGTGTTTCTATGCAGTTGCTAGGATGTTCTGGTTGTTTGCTGTGCAGTTGCTAGGGTGTTCTGGTTGTTTGCTGTGCAGTTGCTAGGGTGTTCTGGTTGTTTGCTGTGCAGTTGCTAGGGTGTTCTGGTTGTTTGCTGTGCAGTTGTGCAGTTGCTAGGGTGTTCTGGTTGATTGCTGTGCAGTTGCTAGGGTGTCCTGGTTGGTTGCTGTGCAGTTGCTAGGGTGTTCTGGTTGGTTGCTGTGCAGTTGTGCAGTTGCTAGGGTGTTCTGGTTGATTGCTGTGCAGTTGCTAGGGTGTCCTGGTTGGTTGCTGTGCAGTTGCTAGGGTGTTCTGGTTGGTTGCTATGGCGTAGCTGTGGCCGGGAGTTCACTAGTAAGAGTGATGTGTCTCAGTAAACAGGGCCTCAGCTCTCAGTGAATGGATCCGCTCATGTTCATCTCTGTGAGAAACTCTCAGGTGTTTGTGAGACTGAATCATCTGCAATGCTAATCAATCATATCACAAACACAGACTTTCAAACTTGACATCCATATCAGCCAATCGTTTAATCATTCATTCATGTATTTATCTATCATACCGGTTTGGAGCAGCATGATCGGTTCGGGTGAGCTGTCGCTTTAAGACCCAACTGAAGTGTTTTTATGAGCACACGTAACCAAGTCACAAAGCTAGCATGTGTCTGCGTTAATGAGCGATGAATGCAGCGTTCCCGTGCGCTGACTCACGTCTGACAGACGGTTCGAGCGGCTCTTCTGGGGCCCGCGGCCCTCGACGCAAACTCAGCTGACGTGCTTTTCATTTATAGCTGATGTGAGTCAGAGACAAACTCACCTTCAACCAGATTCAGGTACATCATCATCATCACATGGTTGCTGAAATATCATCAGGAAATTATTCTCAAGTTGGAGTGACAGACGAGAGCTGTGCTTGTTTTTATTTAAACAATATATTGTATTGCTGTGTACCTGAAATGAGTTTAATATGCCATATTCAGTTCTGGCAGTAGTGGAAACAAATCTAGACTTTTCTAAAACTAAAAAGACCGTTTCAAGATCACGAGACATTTCATAAATATTAATAAATCTATATTTGATCAAAATTGAGATTAAGTCCCCCTGTAGTCAATAATTTTATACCTTAAAACTCATCTTTGATCCATAAAAATTACATATGTTATAGTCTTCATACCTTAAAATATCTTGAATGTAACACGACACCCTTGCGGTTCTATGAATATGCAAATGAGCCCCGCCTCCACTCACTCACAGTAGCTCAGGGCCCGGTTGCATGAAATTCCTTAAGAAAACCCTTAGTTATTAGGTTGAGGGTTCTCCTAGTGAAATATGGGAAATAAGGGTCCACTTGAGGAACTTTAAGGCTGTCACTAAGTTTTTCCCTTAATTGCTGAAGTGTTTCCTTAAGTTCTTCACCAGAACAGCTCCTGAAATCATCCAAACTCAAGCGCGATGGCCGAGTTCATGGTCATTGAAGAGGAGGGGGTACAATGGTGGTTTGGGGGGGGGATGTAAAAAATAAAAACTTGGGTCAGAATAAGTGTATTGTCATTGTCAAAGTGATTGTCAAAACATTTGGTAACTAAACAGAATTTTAGTTTAGTTTAGAATAGTCACTGACTATTCTTTTGAACTCTTTAATAAAAATAATGTCAAAGTCAGTTAGAATAATCAAATGTAACAATTTATTATGTCAGATAAATGTATCATGCCAATTTCATAATCAATTCAAAGATAATCGATACAAAACATCAAATGCTCTGGAATAAAGAGAAGAGATGCGAACCCAACATTATACATGAAGCTGAGAGTCTCACTGTCAGCCTTACGGGCTAATCTGAGGTACAGAAAGGCCCCGACCCAACATTAGGATACATGATGCTAAGAGTTTACTCTTAAGTAAGAGTCACTCTTAGCCTCATGGGCCAACTTGAGTTACAAAAAGGCCCCGATCTTCTCGTTGCATCCCATTATATAGACAGAACCTCTTTCACATGGAAACATGTGCTAACAATGGGAATTCACATTCAGAGGTTACACCTTTTGGGGGTAAGAGACCATTTGCCAGGAGACCACCTTCCTTTGTGTGCCAGTTATCTCTAAACTCTTAAAAATCTTATTACCTTTTGTTTTACTTATTTGGAAATTTGTACCAGTCGCACTGAGACATTTCAAATGATACCAAACATGTAATACTCGGTGATAATCATTTACATTAAATTATATATTTTCTTGGGTGAATTCAGGTGATCTGAGCATGAGAGAGAGAGTGAGTGAAATGTAGATTAGAAGGACTCGGAGGTGAGACTTTCGTCTCGATAGTGCACAAGGGGGAGTTCAACTGTTAATTCCCAGAGAGGTCCTTTGTCCTCTCAGGGACTCATGTAGACTGCCTGACATTTATCTAATTTCTCAATTCTTACACTTAACATCAGTCTGAACTCAAGTGACTCATAATATCAGTCACTGATTCCGTCATTTGATCTGATTTTGATTTCTTTGAGTCCATCACGATTCCATTGAGATAAAGCAGTTTTCATTTGTTCATTCTTACTGACGTTATCACATGATTATTTCTAGGATTCAACATTTTCCCTTTGAATTTCTTGCATTAAACCCTGAAGCATGAAAGCTTATCCCTTCCATGATATGAAGTGACTCATCCAGTGATGCTGAAGATTCGGATGTTTGTGTCTCAAGTCTTTGGTGATTCCTGTGATTATCTGATGCTTTTACTCTCAGGGGTCAGTAATCATCATCATCATCACTGGAAATCCGGTCGTTTTCTCTCTGCTAGGGTCTTGTTTGGCTGTTTTTTGTTTTTCAACAGGAAGTGATGTCGTTCTTCATGAGTCAGCATGGATAGGATGACAGTCTCAATTAATTCATCAAGGTCTTACTAGACAAGAAGAGCCTGTTCCGCTTCATCTCTTGATTTAATGATGTGATTTAAATGAGTCTGATGTGCAGTAACCCAACACTTACATCTCAAGCTTTCCTCGTCACTAACGTCACTTTTCTTCATCATGTCTGAAGTCTCAGTGTGTTTGAATCCGTTTTAATGATTTTTAGTGCATGTATGTATCAGTTCTGCTCAAGTTCACTCAGATATAGATAATCATATTGACATCAATGTTTCTTGATCATCAAATCATCATATTAGAGTGATTTCTGAAGGATCATGTGACACTGAAGACTGGAGTAATGATGCTGAAAATTCAGCTTTGATCACAGGAATAAAGATATAGAAACTGCTGATTTACACTGGAATAATATTTCACAGTTTTTACTGTATTTTTGCCGCATGCTTCGGTGAGCAGACGAGACTCTCAGAAACACGAGTCTCTCACCGCTGATGTTCATATAATGAATCATAAATCGTCAGGGTCATTGTGTAATTCACACTGCGGTCAGCAGGACGTGTGTGTCCCGCATCTCATAAATGCAGGGTCGCGGCAGGTCGCGCTGGAGGAGCTGTGTTTCCGGTCCGCCGTGTGTGTAATGAGGACATTAGCATTCAGTGTGTGACACACACACACATGCTCTGACCTCTGACCCCTTCAGTGCTGACTCACTGTCATCAATGCTCAGAGATGCAGATTGGTCTGAGTTCTGCTGTTAAAAACACCCTAGCAACCACATAGCAACACTCTAAACACCATTAACTCAAACCATCAAACTTCATTAGTTCTTGTGTGTCTCTGTTTCAAACCTGCAGTGTTTTAGGTCTTTGGCCGAAACCAAGTGGCAACCCTCCGATCTGTCTCTTGAATCAACACTGAAGTGAGTTAAACTGCAGTTCATCCACTGGCCACTAGAGACTGGCTGCAGAAGAGACTCAAGGCCCTATCTTGCACCCAGCGCAATTGACTTTGTACACCGACACATGTGTCATTCCTATTTCTCACCTGATGCACAGCGGACTCTTCCCTCCACAGACGCACGTCGGTAAATTAGGGAATGAACTTGCGCTCCCCGGTGCGGTTCAGCGAAAAGAGGAGGCGTGATCCGGCGCAAACGTTCCCTGGTGCTATTTTGCAGTTTCAGAAACAATTCCGCCACAGACCAGGAGAAACCTCGTCTAAAGTCAGTGGCGCGTTCAGATGCTATTTTAAGGATGCATGCTTGGCCATACTGTAGCGTGTGCACAACACACACACACTTTGATTCTCTCATCTACACACAGACGCAGCAGTTTTCATTTTTAGAAAATCATACATTATTACAAGGAACAATATTAACACACAAGGGAAATCATTGCAGTGTCCATGAAGATGTGAAAAAATAGGCATAAATCTAGCTTACACATTTACCCAAATTATCATACGCCTGTTTAACCGAAGCTAATCTGGGTGTGTTTCTCCATCCCCAATGTCACTTCTCTGTGTTTTACGGCCCTGACGAGAACGTCGCTCTCCTCGGCTGTGAACCGCTCCTGGCGCGCGCCTGGCAAATCCGCCGTTAAAGGGAATGTGAGATGACGCTCTGATTGGTTTATTTCACGTTACACCCAAACCACACCTATGAGTAATGAAGCTACTTCAGACCAACACATTTTAGATTTGCATCGGGCGCAAGAGTCATTTATCCCGCCGGTATAATAGCAACATCACCCAAGACCCGCCCACAAAGTTACTTGCGTTTCACGTTTGATACTTGCGTTTCAGATCGTTAAAATAGGGCCCTTAATCCCATAGACCTCCATGTTAAAATGCCCAACTCTACAGCAGAGAAAAACATGTTTACAGTCTGGTGCAAAAACTGGTTTTGGTCTATAAAGCTAATTTTGCCCTTCATGATGACTGTGAGGGGGTGAATATTTTTATAACTCATCCGTTTAAATTACATTAAGCCTTAAAGTTCTGCATAATTAAGGGCGTGGCCACTTGAGTGACAGGTGGATTGCCGCTGATGTCACTACTAGCCGTTTGTTTGCTGTCTGTTAGCGTCACGTCACCTCAGCTAATCCGCCTCGCTGCACATTTATGTTTATCCACGAGTGACGCGCGGCCAAGATGGCGACGGCCGGCTCCGCCCACTTTGGGCTTCAAAAACACTCTTCAGAAACACTACGAATGACGTCACACACACTACGAACATTTTTTATACAGTCTATGGCCGAAACACCCTATGACCCCGGGTTTATCACTGAAGATGTGTGCAAGTAGCATCAGAAAACAGCCACTTTATTAAGTGCATGTTGCTGACCCACTTTAACCCACTTTTTTTGTCAGTTGTGGTTCATAATCAGAAATGCTTCATTATATCTTATTTTGTGTTCTGCAGGAGAATTAAAGTCATAAGGGTCTGAACATCCTGAGGGCGAGTAAATGATGAATATTCATTACTGCAGTAAATTATTTCTTCAGAGTTTCTGTTTTTCGAGTTCTTGAATCACTCTCGTGAACTTTGACCTCTTACTCTGTCCTTTATTTTCTCTCTCATGATGTTCAGCGGTTTGTATGTGAATATTCCAGTGAACAGCACTGCAGCATAATCACCTGTGTGTGTGTGTGTGTGTGTGTGTGTGTGTGTTTAGAGCACAGCCGCGGCTGATTGCTGCTTTCATGAACTATGTAACACCCTCTCAGGAGACACATTCACTCACACACACACACACACACACACACTCACAGTGGCTTTGATCACAGAATCTCTCGCTCTCAAACACCCTGCAGGTTCAAGGATGGAGACTGTGTGTGTGTGTGTGTGTGTGTGTGTGTGTGTATAATTGGTATGGAGGTGAGCTCCTCTTTGCACGTAAGTGGTGACGTCAGCCAGTTTTCGCTTGCGTATCCTGAAATATTATCATAATCCAAGAGTTCTGCTTTTCCCTGATAGACTCTCGATCGGTCTGTCTGCTTTTTGATCGTTTCATCTTTATTTCTCTAGAAATGTTTGCTCTGCTGAACACTTTATTGTTTCTATTGAGTGTGTATGTGTGTGTGCGTGTGTGCCTGCATTCGTGCGTGTGTGTGTGTGTGTTTTTCATCTAATGAATGAATCTTCTCTTACTGTGACGAACATGCAGTAAAAAATATCCTGCTGTTGTATTCCTCCATCATGAAGGACAGAACACTGGAACAGTAATGTGTGACTCACAGCCTCCAGACGCAGTATATACAGTGTACATTGTGAATATATGAGTTTCCTACACCGGCACAGGAGCACTTTATAGGGCTTCAACTTATAATTCTTTTTGATACTCAACTAATCAAATTATTATTAGAGCGATTAATCGACTCTTCTGGCAGTTAACACACGTAAGGCTAAAATCAATTTTGTCAATTACAAGCCATTTTCATACAAATCACAAAATGTGTATTTTCCATTGCATGGTTTTTCTATCACATAATTCTCACTAAGTCATATTCACAGCATTACTGAAAGAACATTAATATGAACAGTTATATGAAGTTTCTCTCCCCTGTGCTTCAGACACCGGTCACGCTGTGGCGTTCCCCATAGGGAGAGTTGTATCTCGCTATTAGTGTTACTCGATCTTAGTGCTGCATTTGACACTATCGACCACAACATTCTTTTAAATAGACAGATAGAAAATTATGTTGACATTAGTGGAATTGCATGAGCATAGTTTAAATCATACTTATCTGACCGTTATCAGTTTGTAGCAGTAAATGAAGAGATGTCTCATCGATCACAAGATCAGTATGGCGTACCACAAGGCTCAGTACTAGGACCGTTCACTCTGTACATGCTACCCTCACACACACACACACACACACTCTGTACATGCTACCCTTTGGAGATATCATTAGGAAGCATGGCATTAGCTTTCACTGTGTCACGGTTCATGAATCGGCTGTCTCATTTCTGATGTGTGTGTGTGTGTCTGTGTGTGGGTGTGGTTACTCATTGTGTTGATTAGTGTCGCCAGCTGTGATCAATCCCCGTTCCCTTTATATGTGCAGTAATTCCCATCTCATGTTGTCAGATCAGGCTTCCCCGGTGTCGTGTCCTGTTCCTGTGTTTCGCTCTCGTCTCCTCGTGTGGATTTCCTGTCTTCGTGGACCCTCTTCGTTGTGTTTCACGCTGTCTGGATTGTTTATTGTTCCTGGTTCCTGAGCACGTCGATCACCGCGCGCCATCTCCGGGTTGCCCATTGAAGTCCCTGCATCATCTCACCATCTGAGTGTTTGTTTCCCCGACCTGTGTGCCTCTGACCTTCTACAATAAAGAAACCTTTTACTTGCAATTGTATCCGTCTCTGTTTCACAACACACTGTTATGCTGATGATACTCAGCTGTATATTTCTTCACGCCCTGACGAAACTTACCAATTCACAAAATTAACAGAATGCATAGCTGATATAAAAAACTGGATGACTAGTAATTTCTGCTCTGTCAAGTCCTCGTCGTCGGTTAGGAACCTGGGTGTGTCTTTGATACCAATATTTCATTTGAAAGTCACGTGTCTAGTATCTGTAAAACTGCATTCTTCCATCTTAAAAATATATCTAAACTACAACATGCTCTCAATGACAAATGCGGAACAGTTAGTTCATGCGTTCATGAGCTCAAGGCTAGATTATTGTAATGCTCTACGGAGTGGTTGCCCTGCACGCTTAATAAACAAACTCGTCTCGCACACCTTTAGGATGAAATCAACGCAGTGGTTTATACTCAAGGCCCCAGGTCTGTCTCACTGTTTCTCTGTCTGTATGTTTTTCTCTTGGTCTCCATTGGTGTTTATTGATCGATCAGACCGCTGTACGTCTGCACCGTGTGGTTTCACCAGAGAAACACATTACACACACACACACACACTGGGCCATCTGACTGCAGTGATTCCAGGAGTGGACAGACAGACTGAGAGACAGACAGATGCTGATGTTGAAGCCTGTGGGTTCATGTTGTTCTTTCATTTGTTGGCCATGTTGTTTCTCCAGAGACATCAGAGCTAATCAGACGGAGATTAACACACCTCACAACACATGGAGAAAGATTTTACTTTTAGTGATACCAACAGCTGGTCACCAACCCTTAAAGTCATCATGAAACTGAAGTTGTGCTGGTCTTTTCCTCTCTATTGTGCCGTAAATCCGAGTGAAACGCTTCTGGAACAAGAACAAATGTCAGACGGGGCTTGATTGTGTCCTTGGGGAATTGATTGGAGGGTTTTGGTTTGCTCTTGGTTTGCTAATCTAGCAAAGTACTAAAGTAAAAGTAAAGACATTTGTATTCAAGTGAAAGAGCAAACACACTAGAGCATTTTTTTAATGTTTCTAAAAAGTACCTAAACTGTCTGTATGTCTTCTAAATTCTAAGTCTTCTAAGCAGGTGTAGCAGTTAGCTTATTATGAAATGCTACAAACAACATATTTCTGCCTCATCATATGAATAAATTACACATTAGGTCGCAATCGGAAGTTGTTACAAACACTAGATTTTGGTTTACAATCAGTGTTGGGCAGGGTTGGGGAGTAATGGAATACATGTAACGGCGTTACGTAATCTGGCAACTAATTTGTTACAGTTACGTCAAAAAACAAAGTAATCAGATTACAGTTACATTTGGTTAAAAATGGGAATACTATCAGGATTACAGTGGTTTCACTTAAAACTAAATAAATTAGTATTTTGAGATAATGGAGATGACGTATGTTTTCAGGGGTCTTGTTCCTAGATCAGACGTACTTAACACAAATAATATTTTTTATAAATTTTGATATATACGTCACCGTCACATCATCACCGGCCTGTCATCAGCAGATCTATCAATCCCATTTAAAGATCGACACGGACTGGTGGCGACGGAGGGATGGACTGCTCCTCCTCCTCCTCCTTCTCTTTCTCTTTCTCTTTCTCCTTCTTTTTCTCCTCCTCCTTCTCTTTCTCCTTCTCTTTCTCTTTCTCCTTCTCGTTCTCTTTCTCCTCCTCTTCCTTCTCTTTCTCCTTCTTCTCCTCCTTCTCCTTCTCCTCATCCTTCTCTTTCTCCTTCTTCTCCTCCTTCTCTTTCTCCACCTCCTTCTCTTTCTCACTCTCTTTCTCCTTCTCCTTCTCTTTCTCCTTCTTCTCCTCCTTCTCCTTCTCTTTCTCTTTCT
>CM040774.1:43928734-43953734 GCA_022829085.1 Abramis brama
TCGTACAGCAGTGATGTCACACACAGTTGATGTCACACACATGTTTGTACAGTGAGTGTGTTCTGCAGTGAGTGTGTCGTACAGTGAGTGTGTCGTACAGTGAGTGTGTCGTACAGTGAGTGTGTTCTACAGTGAGTGTGTGTCGTACAGTGAGTGTGTTCTACAGTGAGTGTGTGTCGTACAGTGAGTGTGTTCTGCAGTGAGTGTGTCGTACAGTGAGTGTGTCGTACAGTGAGTGTGTCGTACAGGGAGTGTGTCGTACAGTGAGTGTGTTCTACAGTGAGTGTGTGTCGTACAGTGAGTGTGTTCTACAGTGAGTGTGTGTCGTACAGTGAGTGTGTTCTACAGTGAGTGTGTGTCGTACAGTGAATGTGTCGTACAGTGAGTGTGTTCGTACAGCAGTGATGTCACACACAGTTGATGTCACACACATGTTTGTACAGTGAGTGTGTTCTGCAGTGAGTGTGTCGTACAGTGAGTGTGTCGTACAGTGAGTGTGTCGTACAGTGAGTGTGTTCTACAGTGAGTGTGTTCTACAGTGAGTGTGTGTCGTACAGTGAGTGTGTGTCGTACAGTGAGTGTGTGTCGTACAGTGAGTGTGTCGTACAGTGAGTGTGTCGTACAGTGAGTGTGTTCTACAGTGAGTGTGTGTCGTACAGTGAGTGTGTCGTACAGTGAGTGTGTCGTACAGTGAGTGTGTTCTACAGTGAGTGTGTGTCGTACAGTGAGTGTGTTCTACAATGAGTGTGTGTCGTACAGTGAGTGTGTTCTACAGTGAGTGTGTGTCGTACAGAGAGTGTGTTCTGCAGTGAGTGTGTGTCGTACAGCAGTGATGTCACACACAGTTGATGTCACACACATGTTTGTACAGTGAGTGTGTTCTACAGTGAGTGTGTGTCGTACAGTGAGTGTGTTCTACAGTGAGTGTGTGTCGTACAGTGAGTGTGTTCTACAGTGAGTGTGTGTCGTACAGAGAGTGTGTTCTGCAGTGAGTGTGTGTCGTACAGCAGTGATGTCACACACAGTTGATGTCACACACATGTTTGTACAGTGAGTGTGTTCTACAGTGAGTGTGTGTCGTACAGTGAGTGTGTGTCGTACAGTGAGTGTGTTCTACAGTGAGTGTGTTGTACAGTGAGTGTGTCGTACAGTGAGTGTGTGTCGTACAGTGAGTGTGTTCTACAGTGAGTGTGTTCTACAGTGAGTGTGTTGTACAGTGAGTGTGTGTCGTACAGTGAGTGTGTGTCGTACAGTGAGTGTGTCGTACACTGAGTGTGTTCTACAGTGAGTGTGTGTCGTACAGTGAGTGTGTGTCGTACAGTGAGTGTGTTCTACAGTGAGTGTGTTCTACAGTGAGTGTGTCGTACAGTGAGTGTGTGTCGTACAGTGAGTGTGTTCTACAGTGAGTGTGTTCTACAGTGAGTGTGTTGTACAGTGAGTGTGTGTCGTACAGTGAGTGTGTGTCGTACAGTGAGTGTGTCGTACACTGAGTGTGTTCTACAGTGAGTGTGTGTCGTACAGAGAGTGTGTTCTACAGTGAGTGTGTCGTACAGCAGTGATGTCACACACAGTTGATGTCACATGTTTGTACAGTGAGTGTGTCGTACAGTGAGTGTGTCGTACAGTGAGTGTGTGTGTACAGTGAGTGTGTCCTACAGTGAGTGTGTCGTACAGTGAGTGTGTTCTACAGTGAGTGTGTCATACAGTGAGTGTGTCCTACAGTGAGTGTGTCGTACAGTGAGTGTGTTCTACAGTGAGTGTGTGTCGTACAGTGAGTGTGTGTCGTACAGTGAGTGTGTTCTACAGTGAGTGTGTGTCGTACAGTGAGTGTGTCGTACAGTGAGTGTGTCGTACAGTGAGTGTGTGTCGTACAGTGAGTGTGTCGTACAGTGAGTGTGTGTCGTACAGTGAGTGTGTCGTACAGTGAGTGTGTCGTACAGTGAGTGTGTGTGTACAGTGAGTGTGTCGTACAGTGAGTGTGTCGTACAGTGAGTGTGTTCTACAGTGAGTGTGTGTCGTACAGTGAGTGTGTTGTACAGTGAGTGTGTCGTACAGTGAGTGTGTCGTACAGTGAGTGTGTCGTACAGTGAGTGTGTGTGTACAGTGAGTGTGTCCTACAGTGAGTGTGTCGTACAGTGAGTGTGTTCTACAGTGAGTGTGTGTCGTACAGTGAATGTGTCGTACAGTGAGTGTGTTCTACAGTGAGTGTGTGTCCTACAGTGAGTGTGTCGTACAGTGAGTGTGTCCTACAGTGAGTGTGTCGTACAGTGAGTGTGTTCTACAGTGAGTGTGTCGTACAGTGAGTGTGTTCTACAGTGAGTGTGTCGTACAGTGAGTGTGTCCTACAGTGAGTGTGTCGTACAGTGAGTGTGTCCTACAGTGAGTGTGTCGTACAGTGAGTGTGTCCTACAGTGAGTGTGTCGTACAGTGAGTGTGTCGTACAGTGAGTGTGTTCTACAGTGAGTGTGTTCTACAGTGAGTGTGTTCTACAGTGAGTGTGTTCTACAGTGAGTGTGTCGTACAGTGAGTGTGTCCTACAGTGAGTGTGTCGTACAGTGAGTGTGTCCTACAGTGAGTGTGTCGTACAGTGAGTGTGTTCTACAGTGAGTGTGTTCTACAGTGAGTGTGTGTCGTACAGTGAGTGTGTCCTACAGTGAGTGTGTTCTACAGTGAGTGTGTCGTACAGTGATTGTGTTCCACAGTGAGTGTGTCGTACAGTGACTGTGTGTCGTACAGTGAGTGTGTCCTACAGTGAGTGTGTTCTACAGTGAGTGTGTTCTACAGTGAGTGTGTTCTACAGTGAGTGTGTGTCGTACAGTGAGTGTGTCCTACAGTGAGTGTGTTCTACAGTGAGTGTGTCCTACAGTGAGTGTGTTCTACAGTGAGTGTGTCGTACAGTGACTGTGTGTCGTACAGTGAGTGTGTCCTACAGTGAGTGTGTTCTACAGTGAGTGTGTCCTACAGTGAGTGTGTTCTACAGTGAGTGTGTCCTACAGTGAGTGTGTGTCGTACAGTGAGTGTGTGTCGTACAGTGAGTGTGTCGTACAGTGAGTGTGTTGTACAGTGAGTGTGTTCTACAGTGAGTGTGTTCTACAGTGAGTGTGTCGTACAGTGAGTGTGTTCTACAGTGAGTGTGTCGTACAGTGAGTGTGTCCTACAGTGAGTGTGTCGTACAGTGAGTGTGTGTGTGTACAGTGAGTGTGTTCTACAGTGAGTGTGTGTGTACAGTGAGTGTGTTCTACAGTGAGTGTGTCGTACAGTGAGTTTGTCGTACAGTGAGTGTGTGTTCTACAGTGAGTGTGTGTCGTACAGTGAGTGTGTCGTACAGTGAGTGTGTCGTACAGTGAGTGTGTTCTACAGTGAGTGTGTGTCGTACAGTGAGTGTGTTGTACAGTGAATGTGTTCTACAGTGAGTGTGTGTCGTACAGTGAGTGTGTCGTACAGTGAGTGTGTCGTACAGTGAGTGTGTGTCGTACAGTGAGTGTGTCGTACAGTGAGTGTGTGTCGTACAGTGAGTGTGTCGTACAGTGAGTGTGTCGTACAGTGAGTGTGTCGTACAGTGAGTGTGTTCTACAGTGAGTGTGTGTCGTACAGTGAGTGTGTTGTACAGTGAATGTGTTCTACAGTGAGTGTGTGTCGTACAGTGAGTGTGTCGTACAGTGAGTGTGTCGTACAGTGAGTGTGTGTCGTACAGTGAGTGTGTCGTACAGTGAGTGTGTGTCGTACAGTGAGTGTGTCGTACAGTGAGTGTGTCGTACAGTGAGTGTGTTCTGCAGAGAGTGTGTTCAGACTACATTGTCTCTTTATGAATACATTGTCTCATTAAAAACGAATAGTGATAGCGGCAATGCTTCATAACTAGAGCGCATGCTTGTCATTTAATGAAACTACAATTAGAAAGAGATATGTTTTTGTTTTTTTATCTAATATTGTTTTGAATGATTGTGTGTATAATGTGTGACTGCATCATCGGTCAGAGGCCTGTTGTTAAAGGTAACATATTATGCCTCTTTTCACCAGATGTAATATAAATCTATTTCAGCTCAAATTTCAGCTCAAAATCTTCAGATCATTTATTATAGCTTGTTAAATTTGCCCCTTTTTGGGCATAAGCAAAAACATGGCATTTTTGTGTGTGTCCCTTTAAATGCATATGAGCTTTAGCTCCGCCTCCGTTCAGAAGAGGGCGGAGTCTTTACTCGAGCTTCAGAAACTCCAGCAATAACAGAACAGGCCAATCTCACTCATCCAGAATCACCAGTAGCGAGTGCAGCCTTACGGAGAGACTCAGGAAGAGCTTCTGGATGTTAGTGGAGACATTTCTGTAGTTGTTGTGGAGTTACACTGATCATCTCATCATCATGTTTAACTTCTCCACAAGTGTCCACAGTTCCTGAGGTCTTTATAAGACAGCGGTGACATGTTCTGGTCAATAGTGTTCAGTGCTCGTCTGAGCTCAACCACAGAACAGCTTCAGGCTTTGCTGGATCTTCATCAGTGCGCTAGAACTGGTCTCTGTTGTCGCTCGTGGAACCAAATGTCGGCTGGTGTGTGTAAACGTGCAGATTAAGGGCCGGTAATATTATAATAAGATCCTCTTCATACGTCAGAAGGAGAGCGAAATCTGATCGGCTTATTTTATAACATGCTTGCAGAGAAAGGCTCACCAGAACACAGTTACTGGGTTTCACTTTTCACGTTTTCTGTGTTGGTAGAAGCACTGGGACCCGATTACAGCACTTACACACGGAGAAACTCAGATTTTCATGATTTTATATATTTTCCTGGGAATTATGGGAAATGTAGGTTTTGGGACCATTTTTGTTTGGGTCGTTTGTTAATTTGAATGTGTTGTGAGTAAAGTATATTTTTGTGTATTCTAAGATTATTTTCATTATTGCTGTATGGTCAATGTGATTTCATATATTTACATAGTCTATATATTTTTTCTCTTTGTTTTGATGCAATGAAGTTTGGATTGAGTTTGTGTGAGACCCTGTTTGGTCTGTTTCGTTAAAAGCAGCGAGTTCGTTCTGATCCAGAATTCAGTGATTTGCTGGTCTCCACATTTATCAGTTAGAGTTTGTTGTGTTTAGATGCGCTGGATTCTGAAGATCCACTTCAGTCCCTGACGCACACGGCTCATGCCTCTGCTGTTAAACACATGTTAAAACACCCTTCAGCTGATGCCAGTGATGCTGACGGACACAGATACACTCATCCTGACGGACACAGATACACTCATCCAGGGGGAAACCACTGAAGCTCACAGGCGTTCAGCTGTTCTCATGATCCTTCTGTCATCATTTACTCACTAACCCTAATTCTGTCAAGGTTCTGCTTGTTAATGTTACGGGAAGAAAACTTCTTCAAGTAACATTAATAGATCTTAAATAATGTTCTAAAACGTTAGTACAAAAATATTATTTATATATTGTTCATGAAGCATTTTATTTCTGAAATGTTTTAGTTGAAATGTTCGTCTGACTTTTTTAAAATGTTACTACTACTGTTAGAACATTGCAATTGCAATCTTGCATTGAAGTAAAGTAAAGTAAAGTAAAGTAAAGTAAAGTAAAGTAAAGTAAAGTGAAGTAAAGTAAAGTGTACAGAATGTGTGAGAGACTGCAATTTTTTTTAATTCCCGTCACTTTCTGGTTGATTATCGCTGGTGCGAGAGCAGATATGAGGCTGAAATCTTCACAGATATGAGCAGAGTTCTGCTGTACAAATATTGAGTTTGAGATTCTGCTGGTTTTAGAGCGAGAGCTCGAGGAAATCTGGTGAAAAGCCTACTTTATATGTACTTTGAGAAATGAACAGATGTCACACAAGCATAGCAAACAATCAAAATGAACAATATTTCACAGTACGTATGTTTAATATCTTAGGGTTGTCAATCAGGACTTAAACTGGTTCTCAAGCAGTAATAATATTGAGCAATAATATTGTACTATTATCTTTTTTACATTTGATTCTGTGATTTTCCTGTTTATCACTGTGAAGCTGCTGTGAAACGATCTGAATTGTATAAAGCGCTGTAGAAGTAAAGGTGGGCAAATGTCTTGGGTTCGCAGCCAACAAAAGTATATTCTAAGACTGTGTTACAATTAAGTTATGAAAACATTATTTCCAAATGTTCTCTGAAAGGTCAAAACGTTCAGTTTTTTAAAAATGTTTTAAAAATGTTTTCTCTTGGTTATGTGAACGTTAAAGGAACATTACATTGTATCATTCTTCAAACATTATGGAACGTTACTTTTGAATGTTCTGAAACAAGTATCTTTTAAAAAACGTCCAACTAAAACATTTCAGAAAAGAAATGCTTCATGAACGATGTATAAATGATGTTTTTGTGCTAATGTTTTGAGAACATTATTAAAGACCAGATAACTCTGAGGGAACGTTACTGAAACGCAACTTTGAAAAGACTTTCCCAGAGCGTTAGTTGAGGTTTTGAGGAGGGCTGTCACAATATAGCGCAACACAAAAATGCAACAATATGTATCGTGGATAGTTCACCTAAAATAAAACTTACTGTGTGAGAAAAAAAATCTAGTTTTCAGAGTTTGTGTCAGTACTACATTAAATGACTATATATAATGTTGAATATAATGTATAATAATGCAATGGGGGAATATTTGTGTCCTGATACTGTAATGCCAGATGTCTGATGTTACAGTACAGTATCTAGTCAGTGACAGAGATCAAACATATTCGTCTACAATAATTCAGTGTTTTCAGCCTCAGAATCATGAATATTGTTATTCTGGCGTCTCTGTTGTCCTGTGCTTTGGGTTTCCAGCACAAGTCCAAGCCTGTTCATTTACACACACAAAGATATACCAAATTTAGCATTTTAATCAATTGTACTTTTTTTTTTTTTTTTTACCATATGTCTCAGAGTATCGCAATAATATTGTGTCATGAGTTCAGTATCGTGATGTGTGTCAAATCATGACATGAGGGAACCGTTACACCGTCCCTGTGCGCTGGGATTGTGGGTAATCGGGCAGATGTTGTGTGGATCTGCTCAAACATCTGCAGGCGAGTGTGTGTGACTCTCTGAGCTTCACTGTACTTCAACACTTCTCAGATGAAGTGTGGCTTTCACCCGCCGCCGTGACCTTTCACGTGTGTGCGAGTTCATACGGCACTCATGAGACTGGAGTGAGTCAGGTTGAGGACTGAGATCTTAAACACGTAATGCTAACGCTAATGGAAACCTCCTCCACCCTCGTCTTCTTCCATCTGTTGTCATGAGGGCGATTCTCTGGACGCTTTATTCTCTTCAGGAATCGGCCCATTAGTCTGTGACTCACATGTTATTTATTACCTCACAAACTCACCCGTTTCCTTCCACTAAACAACTGTTTCACAACAAGTGAATTTAAACTGCATAAAATGATGGTCTTGTTTTCCAGTACAAACCTCTGAACGTTCATAATACATTTACTTGAGACGCAAGTCATCAAAATGATTAAAACAAGAACAAATATCTGAAAAACTTCTTTTCCCTTTTAATTAAGATAATTTATCTGAGGCCATTTGATCATTTTGATCATTCCTCAGAAAACAAGACTTCTGATCTCCAGTAAATGCATCTTGAATAAAGAATGTTTAGATATTTGTACTGGGAAAATCATCGTTTTGTTTTGCACTGAATCTGTGACTCTCATTTACATATGCATTAATTAAATTCATAATTGCTTCCAGTTTTGTAAATGATTCTGTTGCTATTCACCAACCAGTGACGGCAGTATTTGCATATTTTTATGCTTCACGTCATGATTATTAAAAATATAGATGATGTGATTTGTTGTAAAGGTTTTTGTCAATTAATCTAACCTAGAATATTTTGAATATGCAGATGGTATTTTAATGTCATTATTGATACACTGTTTTTGTTAATATTTTGAAATTTTTTTTTTTCTGTTAAACTTTAAATAATTTAGGTTATTAGATGTTTTTTTTAATATGTGTAGTTTTTATTCATTTCTAGTAGGTTTAGTTTATTTAGTTTTAGTTATTTTAGTACTTTGGGTTAAAATAAAAGAAAATGAGAAATGTTACCTTGGTTTAATTTTTTTAATAATTTATTTTAATTCAGGTAATGGTTGTTTCAAGTAACAAAAATGTTGTTTTCTGGTTTTAGATTTAGTTAATACATTATTAAGTTATAGTATAATTAACTAATAATTATTAATTTTTAATTAAACAAACTAATAGTTTAGTTATCGATACTAACTCTGAATGAAATAAGAATGTTTCAGGAGCTCATTCATTATTCATGAGGAGCGTGACTGATCTGTCTTCTGATTGGTCGGAGTGTTGATGCTCGAATGTCTTCAGAAACCGCTTTGAGGTCAAAACCGCTGAAGTGGATCAAGATCATGGAACAACTGTTTGACCTGAGCAAATCTACAGCGCTATAAACTCAGAAAAGTATAAGTAGAAAGTACTTTCCCAAAGGAGACACCAGCTCTGATCAGATTAAAATAACCCCATCATGTCTGTAATGACTTATAATCACGCCGTTTTTGCATAAATAACACGCAGCATAATGGGGGAGTGTGAAATAGATTTCACAGAAATTGCAAATTGCAGCCAATTTTCTTGTGTTGTTTTTATATTCTTGTATCAAACTAAAATAGTGTATTGATCCGAGGCGCCGTGGGACTCAATCATGAGACGCTGATTGACACTGAAAACCCCCCGTCTCTCACTTTATTCCTCAATTAAGAGGATATTTCCAGCGTCTCTGCTGAGATGGGCAGTAATTTGAAGTCGTCTTATTTTAGCCGTGTTTTGAGGCTCTGACAGACGCTAGATTGGCTTTTATTGGTGTTTTTGGCGTGTAATGAGCGCTGCTCTATTCTCAGGGTTCGGTTGTGCATTAGTTTGCGCTCTGTGATCTTTCATTATGTTATGTATTGTTCATCTAGACCAGCTCAATCATATCCTAAAATACTGTTGACTCGGATAAACAGCCTTTATCAGACACCGTTCAGACCTGCAACGTGTATTTATTACGAACAATTTCTGTTTCACTGCATATAAAACTGCAGTTTAATCCGCCCTAAACTCAAGACACTTCAGTTCAGTTCAGTGTTAAGTTTAGTTTAGTTTAGTTTAGTTTAGTTTAGTTTAGTTTAGTTTAGTTTAGTTTAGTTTAGTTCAGTTTAGTTCAGTTTAGTGTTTAGTGTTTAGTGTTTAGTTTAGTGTTTAGTGTTTAGTTTAGTGTTTAGTGTTTAGTTTAGTGTTTAGTTTAGTGTTTAGTGTTTAGTTTAGTGTTTAGTTTAGTGTTTAGTTTAGTTTAGTGTTTAGTGTTTAGTGTTTAGTTTAGTGTTTAGTTTAGTGTTAAGTTTAGTTTAGTTTAGTTTAGTTCAGTTTAGTGTTTAGTTTAGTGTTTAGTTCAGTTTAGTGTTTAGTTTAGTGTTTAGTTTAGTTTAGTGTTTAGTTTAGTGTTAAGTTTAGTTTAGTTCAGTTTAGTGTTTAGTTTAGTGTTTAGTTTAGTGTTTAGTTTTTAGTTTAGTGTTTAGTGTTTAGTTTAGTGTTTAGTGTTTAGTTTTTAGTTTAGTGTTTAGTGTTTAGTTTAGTGTTTAGTGTTTAGTTTAGTTTAGTGTTTAGTGTTTAGTGTTTAGTGTTTAGTGTTTAGTTTAGTGTTTAGTTTAGTGTTAAGTTTAGTTTAGTTTAGTTTAGTTCAGTTTAGTGTTTAGTTTAGTGTTTAGTTTAGTTTAGTGTTTAGTTTAGTGTTAAGTTTAGTTTAGTTCAGTTTAGTGTTTAGTTTAGTGTTTAGTTTAGTGTTTAGTTTTTAGTTTAGTGTTTAGTTTAGTGTTAAGTTTAGTGTTTAGTTTAGTGTTAAGTTTAGTTTAGTTCAGTTTAGTATTTAGTTTAGTGTTTAGTTTAGTGTTTAGTTTTTAGTTTAGTGTTTAGTTTAGTGTTTAGTTCGGGGGCCTGTACCATGAAGCCGGATTAGGTGGCTAGCCAGCTGTGTTTCAGCTTAGTTTCCGCCAACCCTGGGTTTTAGGTACTATGAAAGTAGCTCGGCTTTAATCTGTGTTCGTTGCCATGGTATCTTACGCTGCACGGCTAACCTGCTCCGGGGCAGGTTATGTTCTGGATTCAAGATCTCAGACTGAAGTTTGACCAATCAGCTGAGAGCAAAGAAACATATAGGTGACGTAACTTATTCCAAGTGTCTGTTGCAATGACTTCACCTTTTCTTCCAAATCCGGTGGACATATCAGCGCAAATTGTTTGACGAGCACTTCGTAGAGAAATAGTTTTTAGCCAGACAAAATCCCCTTGCCTTAACTGATAGTTACTTGTATGAAAGATACAGATTTTCCGCGGAAGGAATGTCTTATCTTTGCGAACTTCTTGAGCCGCACATAAAGAATTTAACACGTCGAATTCATGCACTTACTGTACCGCAAATATTGCGTTGCGTTTTTTTTTTTTTTTTTTTTTTTTTTTTTGCAAGTGGTACATTCTTGCACAGTGGGTGACGCACAGAAGCTAGGGGGAAACACGGTTTGTCAAACCATTTGTAAGGTGGTCCTCGCTCTGCAGGAGTAGGCTACATGAAAAGTTTCATTAATAGTGTTCCCCGGACATTTATCGACCATATCCATAAAAGAGGGCTTTTATAAAATTGCCAGTGAGATATATTGATAGGGTGACATCACATGAACACTTTTTTTTTTTTTTAAGCAAATTTCACATGAACATATATGATCAAGTTTGGATGCCAAATGGCCTGGCTCCAGTGCTTGTCTCACGAATTTTCCGTGAGTCTGTGTTGTGTCAGCACTTTGAGGAAAGCAAGTTAAATTTGGTACAGTACAAAACACTGTTAATTTGAACGGAGATAGAAAAACCTACACAATAATCCCCCATCATGACCCTCAGACAGGGCCACAGCACCGCTTCAATGTGGCCCTCAGTAAAACCAGAGTAAAGATAGAGATGACCTTTGGCCTCCTAAAGGCACGTTTCAACTGTGTTCGGCCCTTAAGAGTCACCAGAGCGGGCATCACAGATAGTGACTGCATGTGCCATTCTGCACAATATAGCCACCATTAGAAAGGAGCGAGAAACACCACAAAACCAGCTTCTCCCCGATGAAACTGACCCGATCACACTTGACCACCCAGCTGGTGCAGATGTAGATGCAATCACCATACAATATTACACTTAAAAAAAGCACATTGAAACTGCAGATATGTCTCAAACTGTTTTATTGGTTTTGTGGGATGGGAGGGAGAAAGAGAGCAAGAGAAAGTTGCATTAATAAATATTCATACTAAAGTGTTACTTGGTTAAATAAGTTATACTAATATATATATATATATATATATATATATATATATATATATATATATATATATATATAGAGATCAGTTTTATCCAGCTGTTTGATTTTGTTTGGAGCCTCCTCAGCTCACAGTCAGCTCCTTTAGTGTGCAGTCTAGTTCAAGTCTCCTTTAGTGTGCAGTCTAGTTCAAGACTCCTTTAGTGTGCAGTCTAGTTCAAGACTCCTTTAGTGTGCAGTCTAGTTCAAGACTCCTTTAGTGTGCAGTCTAGTTCAAGACTCCTTTAGTGTGCAGTCTAGTTCAAGACTCCTTTAGTGTGCAGTCTAGTTCAAGATTCCTTTAGTGTGCAGTCTAGTTCAAGTCTCCTTTAGTGTGCAGTCTAGTTCAAGATTCCTTTAGTGTGCAGTCTAGTTCAAGTCTCCTTTAGTGTGCAGTCTAGTTCAAGACTCCTTTTGTACAGGGCCCTGACTGAGTCTGTTTCCACCTGAAACATAATTCCACCACAAACATGATCATTACAAGTTTTCTGGAGGCTCATCAAAATCACAAAAAGTTCCTTGACTTCCTACAAACACAGGACTGACTGTAATTTATGTCAAGGGTTTTAAATCCTTACACATTTCTTCTGAAGCCCATTGAGGTAGAGGCCTCAGTTTCTGGGGCAGGTTGTGAAAAATCCTACAATAAAAGAGATGTGTAAGGGCCAGTCCCTTTTTTATGCCACACATTCAAATGTTTGCCATAATAAAAAGCCCAGTACATTCACATCAGCAACTGTCTGAGAACACACAGACAGAGTGTCTTCATTTCCACCACCCTAATAAATAAAAATAGGCCAATGTAAAGCATAACTGTTGAAAAGCAGGTTATGTTTGGTGTTCTGTCTGCTGCATACTGACCTCTGTGTGGGAGACTGTGTGTGTGTTTGCTGGCTTCAACAGGGACACTGTAGTATTTCCCTCTACTGCAGAACATACAGTCAGCCATATTTAAAACTTTTAAAAGTAGTAATGTATTGCACACTTACCCAGTGTTACTTGCTTAGAGGAGCCAGCACCAGGGTTAGGTTGCACAGCACCTGTAATCCCATCCATAATCGGCCGTCCCTTATTGCCTACTTAGAGCCCACTCCTCCGCCAGTGTATTCTGGTTTTCTGAATTTAACTCTTTATTTCTGTTTTCTGCAAACAAGTGTTTGTGATAAAATGTTCACAAAAGTAATAAAAGGTTGTGGTAAATACTCACCACTTTGAACTATATTTTAATATTTTGTCTTTATCTGCTGCAAAGAACATTTGGAGTTGGGGTTGCATCTAAAAATCAATGAATATTAATTTTTCTTAGTACCGGTACATGCACATTTTTATATATTATAAAAATAGGCTATATTACACGTATAGGCTACACATACATACATAATTTTACATAAATATAGAACGTATTTGTTTAACTTACACATTAACAATCTTTCTCCAACAGTCTTCTCTTGCTTTGGCCGCAGAAACCGTATTGTTTCGAGCTTGAAATACATATTTAAATTCATCGTAATTATGAATGATTATCTCTTGCTCCTCCGCGGAAAAATCGCGACCCGCGATTGGTTGTTCAGTGTCGACGTCACTCTTTTATGTGCACGCGCGCGTGGAGTAATCATAGCTTGAGGATCAAAGCCTGAGTTGACAGAGAAAGTTGATGAGCTGCATCATGGTACCAATAAAGCCTGATTGCATCGGTTTGGTTTTGTCAACTCAAAACTTATCCTGTAACCCCGAGTTTGTTCAGCTACCTTCATGGTACAGGCCCCAGTTCAGTTCAGTTTAGTGTTCAGTTTAGTGTTTAGTGTTTAGTTTAGTGTTTAGTGTTTAGTGTTTAGTTTAGTTTAGTGTTTAGTGTTTAGTGTTTAGTTTAGTGTTTAGTTTAGTGTTAAGTTTAGTTTAGTTTAGTTTAGTTCAGTTTAGTGTTTAGTTTAGTGTTTAGTTCAGTTTAGTGTTTAGTTTAGTGTTTAGTTTAGTTTAGTGTTTAGTTTAGTGTTAAGTTTAGTTTAGTTCAGTTTAGTGTTTAGTTTAGTGTTTAGTTTAGTGTTTAGTTTTTAGTTTAGTGTTTAGTTTAGTGTTTAGTTTTTAGTTTAGTGTTTAGTTTAGTGTTAAGTTTAGTTTAGTTCAGTTTAGTGTTTAGTTTAGTGTTTAGTTCAGTTTAGTGTTTAGTTTAGTGTTTAGTTTAGTTTAGTTTAGTGTTTAGTTTAGTGTTAAGTTTAGTTTAGTTCAGTTTAGTGTTTAGTTTAGTGTTTAGTTTAGTGTTTAGTTTTTAGTTTAGTGTTTAGTTTAGTGTTTAGTTTTTAGTTTAGTGTTTAGTTTAGTGTTAAGTTTAGTTTAGTTCAGTTTAGTATTTAGTTTAGTGTTCAGTTTAGTGTTTAGTGTTTAGTTTAGTGTTTAGTGTTTAGTGTTTAGTTTAGTTTAGTGTTTAGTGTTTAGTGTTTAGTTTAGTGTTTAGTTTAGTGTTAAGTTTAGTTTAGTTTAGTTTAGTTCAGTTTAGTGTTTAGTTTAGTGTTTAGTTCAGTTTAGTGTTTAGTTTAGTGTTTAGTTTAGTTTAGTGTTTAGTTTAGTGTTAAGTTTAGTTTAGTTCAGTTTAGTGTTTAGTTTAGTGTTTAGTTTAGTGTTTAGTTTTTAGTTTAGTGTTTAGTTTAGTGTTTAGTTTTTAGTTTAGTGTTTAGTTTAGTGTTAAGTTTAGTTTAGTTCAGTTTAGTATTTAGTTTAGTGTTTAGTTTAGTGTTTAGTTTTTAGTTTAGTGTTTAGTTTAGTGTTTAGTTCAGTTCAGTTCAGTTTAGTGTTCAGTTTAGTGTTTAGTTTAGTGTTTAGTTTAGTGTTTAGTTTAGTGTTTAGTGTTTAGTTCAGTTCAGTTCAGTTTAGTGTTCAGTTTAGTGTTTAGTTTAGTTTTTAGTTTAGTGTTTAGTTTAGTGTTTAGTTCAGTTCAGTTCAGTTTAGTGTTCAGTTTAGTGTTTAGTGTTTAGTTTAGTGTTTAGTGTTTAGTGTTTAGTGTTTAGTTTAGTGTTTAGTTTAGTGTTAAGTTTAGTTTAGTTTAGTTTAGTTCAGTTTAGTGTTTAGTTTAGTGTTTAGTTCAGTTTAGTGTTTAGTTTAGTGTTTAGTGTTTAGTGTTTAGTTTAGTGTTAAGTTTAGTTTAGTTCAGTTTAGTGTTTAGTTTAGTTTAGTGTTTAGTTTTTAGCTTAGTTTTTAGCTTAGTGTTTAGTTTAGTGTTTAGTTCTGAGGGTTGTTCCATAAAACAAGATTAGAATACAAGCCAGGCTTATTTTGGTTAGTCAGACTGACACTCTCTCATACCATTATTTGACTTTATTAACCATTATCAGTCCAAAAATAAATATACAGTAAAGAAAATCAATAATCAATATTTAAATAAGGCTACAATGATAAATGAGACAATATAGACCTACAAACGTGTTAAATTGTATATGAAATGTTTGTTAACGTTGTATATATATATATATATATATATATATATTTTTTTTTTTTTTTTTACATAAACAATTGATAGTATACAATATAATTTTAACACGTTTGTAGGTCTATAGTGTCTCATTTATCATTGTAGCCTATATATATATATAGGCTACAATGACTACATTGTAGACTACATTTTAACTGGTAAGATGAATCTGAGCTTAGTAATTGGCTATATTAGCCTACACTTGATTTACCCCATTACAATATTCCCTTTACAGTTATTTATATCATAAAAATACATTTGTAGGTTTAAAATTCTAAATAAGGCACATCTAATGTCCAATATATATATTTTATGTACTTTATTATGTCTTTCAATTCAAACACATTTAACACAATTATACAAATAGTTATTTAGTTAATGTAGGCTAATATGTATTCCTTTATTTTATGGAATATTCTTTAATTTTAGAGATGCATATATCTTTTCAAAATGTATACTTTTGCTCTTAATTTCACGTTATCCTCTCCATAATGTACTGTATAAACTAAATCTAACCAAACATTCTTGCTTTCTCCAAAAAAAAAATATTCTCAGCATTCTAAATAAGCATAAGTCATCTTTGTTAAGTAGCATAGGTCCTAAACCCAAAACTATATTTTGTATCTTTATTATATTTGGTTTCTTAAAAAAGTCTTCTCTGAATTACTTCTGTTCAATTTTTTTATTATTTTAAGTATAAAATATATGAGTGTAATGAGCTATAAGTTCACTGCAACTTATCCAACATCCTAAAGATAAATTATTATAATTAGAAGATATGTCTGGTGTTATAAAATATCGCATAGCCTATTAATTTTCCAAGCAAAATGTATACAGTATATTGATCAGAATTATTGCGCTCCTATCTGGCGTGCATGTGCGCAGCAGCCCTCGTTCAGTGTGAAGTTTAGCAGCAAAATGGAAATATTTGCACGACTTTCTAAGATTTACAGATGGAGAATATTGCAAACACCATGTCTCAAAATGCATAAAACAGCACAAATTATACGCTGTTTGATGGTGGATCGATTTGATCTATGATCGACCTCTAGGGCTGCTGAAGAAACGCGTGCAAACGCAGTTATCTAGACTAGATAAACCTGGATCAGAATAGTGGGATTGCGTGAACTTGAATTACCTTTTATGAAACCGCTTTAGCCCCAACTTATTTGTTAGGCTCAAGTAGGGTTTCAGTTTAGTTTAGTTTAGTTTAGTTTAGTTTAGTTTAGTTTATCAGTTCTGATCTAAAGAAACTGAACTTCTGCTGCTTTGATTGACAGCTCTAAACGATTATTCAACAGGTTTGTTTGGAAAGTCTGTTTCTATGGCAACACAGCCAGTGAGGATTATGGGATTTCTCCCCCTTCTGCTGCTTTGTTTTGATGTGTGTGTGGTTCAGTAGAGTGTGTGTGTGTGTGTGTGTGTGTGTGTGCCAGTGTGTGTGTGCCAGTGTGTGTGTGAGCATTGATTCAGCTGAGAGTCTGTCTCTCTTAAGGGCTCATTTCCGGTGGGTGTTTATCTTCAGTGTTCTCGACAACACAAGCAGCGTTCAGTGTGTGAGGCTTTCATCACACACACACACACACACACACACACACACACACACACACACACAGCCTTTTACATTCAACGGCTGAATGATGACACACATTTCACAACTAATGTAGAATAAACTCAGTCATTCATTTTGAGTCTTTCACTGAATCCCCGTTCACCGCTTTATTTCTATATGGAGGAAAAGGCCTAATCAGAGCTTCACTGAACATCAGATTACTGTCTTTACCTTCACCCGCACATACATGCTCTGTTTGCTTGTGTGTGTGTGTCTCTATCTATCTATCTATCTATCTATCTATCTATCTATCTATCTATCTATCTATCTATCTATCTATCTATCTACCCATCCATCCATCCATCTAGTTCATTCTCATTCAATCTCATGAGGTCAGTCAGATTAACTGATCCAGTACAGTAGATTCATCCAGACTTCTCTATGTGTGTGTGTGTGTGTGTGTGTGTGTGTACTGTTCTGTTAATTAAGAGATTATCTTCATCTGCCTCAGTAAGACACACTGCAGCTGTGAACTAAATCTCTCACTTTACTTTTACTGTGTCTCAAACGAAAAATATGAGCCTGAATAAAAACATGAGAAAGTTTCGAAGTGAGATGAGCACAGATCCAGGGTCAGCCGCTGAACACGATGATCCAGGTAAAGTGAGATGAGCACAGATCCAGGGTCAGCCGCTGAACACGATGATCCAGGTAAAGTGAGATGAGCACAGATCCAGGGTCAGCCGCTGAACACGATGATCCAGGTAAAGTGAGATGAGCACAGATCCAGGGTCAGCCGTTGAACACGATGATCCAGGTAAAGTGAGATGAGCACAGATCCAGGGTCAGCCGCTGAACACGAGGAGCCAGGTAAAGTGAGATGAGCACAGATCCAGGGTCAGCCGCTGAACACGATGATCCAGGTAAAGTGAGATGAGCACAGATCCAGGGTCAGCCGTTGAACACGATGATCCAGGTAAAGTGAGATAAGCACAGATCCAGGGTCAGCTGTTGAACACGAGGAGCCAGGTAAAGTGAGATAAGCACAGATCCAGGGTCAGCCGCTGAACACGATGATCCAGGTAAAGTGAGATGAGCACAGATCCAGGGTCAGCCGTTGAACACGATGATCCAGGTAAAGTGAGATGAGCACAGATCCAGGGTCAGCCGTTGAACACGATGATCCAGGTAAAGTGAGATAAGCACAGATCCAGGGTCAGCCGCTGAACACGATGAGCCAGGTAAAGTGAGATGAGCACAGATCCAGGGTCAGCCGTTGAACACGAGGAGCCAGGTAAAGTGAGATGAGCACAGATCCAGGGTCAGCCGCTGAACACGAGGAGCCAGGTAAAGTGAGATGAGCACAGATCCAGGGTCAGCCGTTGAACACGAGGAGCCAGGTAAAGTGAGATGAGCACAGATCCAGGGTCAGCCGCTGAACACGAGGAGCCAGGTAAAGTGAGATGAGCACAGATCCAGGGTCAGCCGCTGAACACGATGATCCAGGTAAAGTGAGATGAGCACAGATCCAGGGTCAGCCGCTGAACACGATGATCCAGGTAAAGTGAGATGAGCACAGATCCAGGGTCAGCCGTTGAACACGATGATCCAGGTAAAGTGAGATAAGCACAGATCCAGGGTCAGCCGCTGAACACGATGAGCCAGGTAAAGTGAGATGAGCACAGATCCAGGGTCAGCCGCTGAACACGAGGAGCCAGGTAAAGTGAGATGAGCACAGATCCAGGGTCAGCCGCTGAACACGAGGAGCCAGGTAAAGTGAGATGAGCACAGATCCAGGGTCAGCTGTTGAACACGATGATCCAGGTAAAGTGAGATGAGCACAGATCCAGGGTCAGCCGTTGAACACGAGGAGCCAGGTAAAGTGAGATGAGCACAGATCCAGGGTCAGCCGTTGAACACGATGATCCAGGTAAAGTGAGATGAGCACAGATCCAGGGTCAGCTGTTGAACACGATGATCCAGGTAAAGTGAGATGAGCACAGATCCAGGGTCAGCCGCTGAACACGAGGAGCCAGGTAAAGTGAGATGAGCACAGATCCAGGGTCAGCCGTTGAACACGATGATCCAGGTAAAGTGAGATGAGCACAGATCCAGGGTCAGCCGCTGAACACGAGGAGCCAGGTAAAGTGAGATAAGCACAGATCCAGGGTCAGCCGTTGAACACGAGGAGCCAGGTAAAGTGAGATGAGCACAGATCCAGGGTCAGCCGCTGAACACGAGGAGCCAGGTAAAGTGAGATAAGCACAGATCCAGGGTCAGCCGTTGTACACGAGGAGCCAGGTAAAGTGAGATGAGCACAGATCCAGGGTCAGCCGTTGAACACGATGATCCAGGTAAAGTGAGATGAGCACAGATCCAGGGTCAGCCGTTGAACACGATGATCCAGGTAAAGTGAGATGAGCACAGATCCAGGGTCAGCCGCTGAACACGATGATCCAGGTAAAGTGAGATGAGCACAGATCCAGGGTCAGCCGCTGAACACGATGATCCAGGTAAAGTGAGATAAGCACAGATCCAGGGTCAGCCGCTGAACACGATGATCCAGGTAAAGTGAGATAAGCACAGATCCAGGGTCAGCCGCTGAACACGATGATCCAGGTAAAGTGAGATGAGCACAGATCCAGGGTCAGCCGCTGAACACGAGGAGCCAGGTAAAGTGAGATGAGCACAGATCCAGGGTCAGCTGATGAACACGAGGAGCCAGGTAAAGTGAGATGAGCACAGATCCAGGGTCAGCCGCTGAACACGAGGAGCCAGGTAAAGTGAGATGAGCACAGATCCAGGGTCAGCCGCTGAACACGAGGAGCCAGGTAAAGTGAGATGAGCACAGATCCAGGGTCAGCCGCTGAACACGAGGAGCCAGGTAAAGTGAGATGAGCACAGATCCAGGGTCAGCCGCTGAACACGATGATCCAGGTAAAGTGAGATGAGCACAGATCCAGGGTCAGCCGTTGAACACGAGGAGCCAGGTAAAGTGAGATAAGCACAGATCCAGGGTCAGCCGATGAACACGAGGAGCCAGGTAAAGTGAGATAAGCACAGATCCAGGGTCAGCCGCTGAACACGAGGAGCCAGGTAAAGTGAGATGAGCACAGATCCAGGGTCAGCTGTTGAACACGAGGAGCCAGGTAAAGTGAGATGAGCACAGATCCAGGGTCAGCCGCTGAACACGAGGAGCCAGGTAAAGTGAGATGAGCACAGATCCAGGGTCAGCCGCTGAACACGAGGAGCCAGGTAAAGTGAGATGAGCACAGATCCAGGGTCAGCCGATGAACACGAGGAGCCAGGTAAAGTGAGATGAGCACAGATCCAGGGTCAGCCGCTGAACACGAGGAGCCAGGTAAAGTGAGATGAGCACAGATCCAGGGTCAGCTGTTGAACACGAGGAGCCAGGTAAAGTGAGATGAGCACAGATCCAGGGTCAGCCGATGAACACGAGGAGCCAGGTAAAGTGAGATGAGCACAGATCCAGGGTCAGCCGCTGAACACGAGGAGCCAGGTAAAGTCATCCGAGGGAATGATGTGATTTCACGATTTCATTTTAATGAACAGCCGGAGCGTGTCGAGTGTTTTCTATTTTCTGTGAGAACGGTGTGTGTTAGCGGCCGCTAAGTTAATAACTAATGATCTTTACAATGGAAGTGAATCAATCAAAACTAACTTTATCTGGACAATAACTTTATTCTAGATCTGCTGTAAAGCCTAAACAATCTGTTACTGTAATCTCCTGTTATCACTGTAAAGCTGCTGTGAAACAGTCCATAATGTTAAAGCGCTGTATAATGAAGGAGACTTGACTAGACAATGTGTAAATCAAGGTCATGTGACTCACGGCTAATAATTCGCCTGTTATAGGAGTTATAGATCTCAGGGTTTCTGTAAACACCCTCATTTACATGAATCAGAAGAAAAACAAACGTGTCACAATTATTCACACCAATAACACACTTACTTAATGAATCTAGGCTGAGTTTGAAGTGTTTCTAATGGCATTTCCATGTTTTCCTCATCCGTGAGCGACCTCTGATCCATCGCGCATGAAGTTCTGCATCTGGATAAAAATACATCAGTTCAGCAAACACATTAATGCACAAACTCACAAACACACGGAGAAAGGCAGGAAGTGACCTCACTGATGCTGCGGGTTCAAACCCAGAGGCTCTAAACTCGCGTCTCCATTGTGTGTGTGTGTGTTCCATTAGAGATGTGACAAACGCGAGAGGATCAGAATAGAAACGGAAGACAGAATGAAGTAAAAGCGTCCTATGAATAAACACACCATCAAAACAAACATGAGAACAGAGGAGTGTGTGACCCGTCCATCACGCTCGTGTCCGTCTGTGAGCCTGGAGGTCAGAGGTCAGCGTTCGTTTGTGCTGTTGTTCAGAGCCTCTTATGAAACATTAGTGCACCGGATTCATGAGGAGGAAATTAAACGAGTGAGTTCGGCCCTTTATTGTTTCACTTAATTCATCGAAAGCATTTGGAAATTCAGAGTGCTTCATAAATGCGTGTGTAAAGTGAAGTTTAAATGTTCTGCAGTCTTCATGCTAATGAATCATTAACAGTCAGACAGCAGATGAGTGTGCGTGCGCGTGTGTGTGTGTGTGTGTGTGTGCGCGTGTGTGTGTATGTATGAGGTGTGATTTGTATTAGGTGTGTGTTTGCGCGTGCGTGTGTACCTGTGTGTGTGAACTGTTTGAAATCTGGAGTGTTTAAAAGACCGTGTTTACACTCCTCGACGAGCTGTTGGACTTGGCTAATTGAAAGCAATCGTGGCTCTAACGAGAGAGATGTCAGTTTCAACAGTGGAAGCGATTATAAAACACCTTCAACACGGAGTTTAACTCGGACTGAGGCCAAAGAGGTTCCCAGTCCACTGAGTTTGAACTTTAGTGCTTTATAAGATCATACCAGTAAAGCATGGGCACACACAGCGTCAGGATAGAAAACTCAAAGCAACACACATGCCTTAGAATAGAAAATGCACAATAAAACAAGTGAAAAACGTGTGGGAATAGAGGAGTCGATGTGTGTGACAGAGCCGTGAGAAACGGCTGAATGAAAAGCCGAAGGAACACCAGCGCTGACACCAACTCTGAAGAAAACTGATTACATTCATATTCACATCAAGAAGAGGATGCTGGTGTTCTGTCTAGCGATACACATAAAGATGATTGTTTCCATTAATAAAAGAAAGCAAATTTCCCAACGAAAAGACATGCAGAAAAGAAAGTGTAAGTGAAGTTGTTTGAGGTATGTCAGAATGTTAAACTATTGAACAAACCCTGTATTGAGTGCCGTCTGTGATGTGTGTTTGCTGTAAGTAAAGAGTGTGTGACGTTCTTCACATCATCATCTTCATCATCATCTTCATCATCAGCTGTTGTTCTTCCGAACATCTGCGTGTGAAACGCCTCTCTCTCTCTATTTCTGTCTGCTGTCATATTTTTAGGTTTGATAAATGTAATTATAAATCTGAGAAAGTTTTCTCTTGTTTCTATAGGGATGCGCTTCTAGTCGTGAGCAAACATGTTTAAGACGTCACATGACGGCAGCCCTGACCTCAGGATGACCTCTGACCCCACATGAGTGGTGATATGTTATATATATTACATCATTACATCAATGATATATTATATCATTTATTTTTGTAATAAACCAAGTAAAGTAGCAGTGATTTTGACAGCAGTGATCAGAGTGTGTTTTTGGTCAGTTTGTCCCAAAATAAGGCTAAAAAGAGCCGTTCTTTGTCAAAATTGTGATGTTGAGTTAAAGATAGCCGAGAGCGTCTCTGGAGGAGTGTGTGACGCTGGTGTATTCATATTCCTGTGAGGCGTGAATAAACTCCCTGGACGCTCGTGAATGAGAGTGAATGTGACAGTTGTTCTATTCATGGCCTAATCTGCATACGAACACACACTCACACACTTCTTTCCGGTGTGATTTTGTGTGAATAAGAACAATACACTTTAATTATAGCTTTAGCCGTGTTGACGAGCTGCTTGATAAATATAAAAATGTGTAAAACAATCATTTACTCGCGGGCTGAAGATGTTTGAAGTGTGTCGACAGTCATTGGATAATTAAGATAAATAATCATATATTGATGATTAGGTTCTTTATGCCGTTCTTACTGTCATCTTCTGTTTCAATCCAAATATTATGATCAGGATGTGAAATAATAACATTTCTCGGGAACACTTTACAATAAGGTTCATTAGTTAACATTAATGTATTAACTAACATGAACTAACAATGAGCAATGCATGTGATACAGTATTTATTAATCTTTGTTCATATTAGTTACAGCTCTTCATTGTTTGTTCATGTTATTAACTAATGTTAACAAATACAACCTTTGATTTTAATAATGTATTAGTAAATGTTGAAATTAATATGAACTAAGATTAATAAATGTTGTAGAAGTATTGTTAGTTTATGTTAACTAATGAACCTTATTGTAAGTGTTACCCGTTTCTCTTCAGTAAAAACCTGGTTCATGTTTGTTCATGTTTTCGAGGAACGGCATCGTCTTTTATTCACTGAAGACAAACTTTATTATCCTGATCGCAGTTTGTAAAGAGGTTTCTTTATTTTCTAAAACTATTCCTTTTTCTTTTGATCACACGTTTTTACAACTGAAGCTTCCCTGATTTCTCTCTTTTCTAATAAAAATAGTAATCAACCGCTCTGTTTTCTCTGGTGATGTGAGCTTTAAGGGAATGTTACATTGTATCATTCTTCAAACATTATGGAATGTTACTTATGAATGTTCTGAAACAAGTAACATTTAAAAAACGAACGTCCACCTGAAACATTTCTGGAAAAAATTCCATGAAAGATGTACGTATAATGTTTTTGTTCTAACGTTTTGAGAACATTATTAAAGACCTGGGGCCGGAATCACGAAAATCTTCTTAAGAAAGAAGATAAGAAAATTCTTAATATAAATTATAAGAAGTTCGTAAGGATGTTCGTAAGTGCAGTTCTTGAAAAATTCTTTAGAAGTTCTCAAATTCTTTCTTAAGAACATCTTGTTTTTTTTCTTAAGAAGAACAAGAAAGGTGTTATTTGATTGAAAGGCCGGTATTGCTGAAGACTCGCTGAATGAAAAACGCCTCAAAGCCCGATAAGAACATTCTTAAGGGATACTCCACTTTAAAATTCTTCTGCTGAACAGAAAGGAAGATATTTAGAAGAATGTCACTAACCAGACAGTTTTTGGTACCACTGACTTCCATAGTATATTTTTTTCCTACTATGGAAGTCAATGAGACCAAAAACGGTCTGGTTACTGACATTCTTCTAAATATCTTCCTTTCTGTTCAGCAGAAGAAAGAAATTCATTCAGGTTTGAAACAACATGAGGGTGAGTAAAGGATGACAGAATTTTCATTTTAAAGTGGAGTATCCCTTTAAGGAGATTTTTGGGGAATACAAAATAAGCTTATCTTTTTTCTTAAAGGGATACTTCACCTCTGGAAAGATGAATGTGTATTTAAAATGGGTCATTTATGTAGAAGAAATGTGAAATTATTTTTGAATTTGGAGCTTTCTAGACTGAGCAAAGCCAGAAAATGTATTTTTGGCTCATGTGGATGAAAGACAACTCCCAGAATGCACTTGCTTCGCTGCCCTTGGAGGCCACTCCCAAGCCACGCCTACCAGTTAGAGAGCGCAGTTGAACAACTAGGCTAGGCTACTAGTGAGTCTCCCCGGGATTTTGAGATCACCCAAAATGTCCAGGATTCGGCTTTTGCGTTCTACAGTCGCCATTCCTCATGTTTACTGTGGCGAGCAGGACGAGGCTGAGGGCCGCGGGAGAACGAGAGGCCTGTGGCGAGCAGGACGAGGCTGAGGGCCGCGGGAGAACGAGAGGCCTGTGGCGAGCAGGACGAGGCTGAGGGCCGCGGGAGAACGAGAGGCCTGTGGCGTGATCACTGATGAGTGACACCTGTGAGACGCAGCGGTCTCGTATCTCTCACGGAGGAGCAGGAATTTTCTTAGCAACGCTAAAACGCACATCAACCGATCACTTGTTTAGCATTCATGTAAACACTACATTCAGATTCACCAATCGGAATGAATTCAGTTAGATTGAAACAAAAGGTGTGCATGTAAACAATGAATGGCGACCGCAGAAAGCAAAAGCCGAATCCCGGACATTTTGGACGATCTCGACGGCCGGACATGCCCGGGGAAAAGAGGATGGTAACCCCTACTACTCAGCTTTCTCCACAGAACAAGAGCCTGCTAGCTTAGCTTCCAAAGAAAGACGGCTGACACTGTGTACATTCTGTGAGTGAGATCCCTCCCTCTATGGGCGGGTTGAGGACATGCGGGACAGCGCCTCCTACTGGCTGTAGTCTCTCGCCTCTGGCCAAAACATCCTCTGATGACGCAAAATGACGATTTTTGCGTCATCGGAGGATTTTTTCCAGACAAAAAATACATAAATCTCTCGTCTCAGGGGGATATGAGGGAGGGAAGCACGGTAATTCGATAATGTTTTGTGAATCCGGCCCCAGATCTGAAATGAACATTCTGTTAATGTTACTGGAAGAACGTTTGTTCGTAACTTTGAGAGAACGTTCCCTGTTATCTG
>CM040774.1:43958734-43961234 GCA_022829085.1 Abramis brama
TTTCATCTGGATGTGATGAAATATATAACTGAGTACCATCGGCATAACAGAGGAAACCTATTCCATGTTTTCTTATAATGTTACCAAGTGGCAGCATATACACTAAGTATTGGGACACTCCTCCAAGTCAGTGAATTCAGGTGTTCCAATCACTTCCATGGCCACAGGTGTATAAATCAAGCACTAGCATGCAGACGCTTCTACACACACCTGTGAGAGAACGGGTCGCTCTCAGGAGCTCAGTGAACTCAAGCGTGGGACCGTGATCGGTTGCCATCTGTGCAATAAGTCCATTCGTGAAATTTCCTCACTACTAAATATTCCACGGTCAACTGTTAGTGGTATTATAACAAAGTGGGAGCGGTTGGGAACAACAGTAACTCAGCCATGAAGTGGTAGGCCACAAAAAATCCCAGAGCGGGTCAGCGTCCTGTCTGGCAATCCGATGGACTAGTCTGGGATTGGCGGTTGCCAGGATAACGCTACTTGCCTGACTGCAAGTGTAAAGTTTGGTGGAGGGGGGTTATGGTTTGGGGTTGTTTGGTGGAGCGGGGGTGATGGCGTGGGGTTGTTTGGTTGAGCGGGATTATGGTGTGGGGTTGTTTGGTGGAGCGGGATTATGGTGTGGGGTTGTTTGGTGCAGGGGGGTTATGGTTTGGGGTTGTTTGGTGGAGCGGGGGTGATGGCGTAGGGTTGTTGTTTGGTGGAGGGGGGTTATGGTGTGGGGTTGTTTGGTGGAGGGGGGTTATGTTGGTGGAGGGGGATTATGGTGTGGGGTTGTTTGGTGGAGGGGGGATTATGGTGTGCGGTTGTTTGGTGAAGGGGGGTTATGGTGTAGGGTTGTTTGGTTGAGGGGAGGTTATGGCGTGGGGTTGTTTGGTGGAGGGGGGATTATGGCGTGGGGTTGTTTGGTGGAGGGGGGTTATGGTTTGGGGTTGTTTGGTGGAGCGGGATTATGGTGTCGGGTTGTTTGGTGGAGCGGGATTATGGTGTGGGGTTGTTTGGTGGAGGGGCGTTATGGTTTGGGGTTGTTTGGTGGAGGGGGGTTATGGTTTGGGGTTGTTTGGTGGAGCGGGATTATGGTGTGGGGTTGTTTGGTGGAGGGGGGTTATGGTTTGGGGTTGTTTGGTGGAGCGGGGGTGATGGCGTGGGGTTGTTTGGTGGAGCGGGATTATGGCGTGGGGTTGTTTGGTGGAGGGGGGTTATGGTTTGGGGTTGTTTGGTGGAGCGGGGGTGATGGCGTGGGGTTGTTTGGTGGAGCGGGATTATGGCGTGGGGTTGTTTGGTGGAGGGGGTTATGGTTTGGGGTTGTTTGGTGGAGCGGGATTATGGTGTGGGGTTGTTTGGTGGAGGGGGGTTATGGTTTGGGGTTGTTTGGTGGAGCGGTGGTGATGGCGTGGGGTTGTTTGGTGTAGGGGGGATTATGGCGTGGGGTTGTTTGGTGGAGGGGGGGTTATGGTTTGGGGTTGTTTGGTGGAGCGGGATTATGGTGTGGGGTTGTTTGGTGGAGGGGGGTGATGGCGTGGGGTTGTTTGGTGGAGCGGGATTATGGTGTGGGGTTGTTTGGTGGAGCGGGATTATGGTGTGGGGTTGTTTGGTGGAGGGGGGTTATGGTTTGGGGTTGTTTGGTGGAGCGGGGGTGATGGCGTGGGGTTGTTTGGTGGAGGGGGGATTATGGCGTGGGGTTGTTTGGTGGAGGGGGGTTATGGTTTGGTGGAGCGGGATTATGGTGTGGGGTTGTTTGGTTGAGCGGGATTATGGTGTGGGGTTGTTTGGTGGAGGGGGGTTATGGTTTGGGGTTGTTTGGTGGAGCGGGATTATGGTGTGGGGTTGTTTGGTGGAGGGGGGTTATGGTTTGGGGTTGTTTGGTGGAGCAGGGGTGATGGCGTGGGGTTGTTTGGTGGAGCGGGATTATGGCGTGGGGTTGTTTGGTGGAGGGGGTTATGGTTTGGGGTTGTTTGGTGGAGCGGGATTATGGTGTGGGGTTGTTTGGTGGAGGGGGGTTATGGTTTGGGGTTGTTTGGTGGAGCGGTGTTGATGGCGTGGGGTTGTTTGGTGGAGGGGGGATTATGGCGTGGGGTTGTTTGGTTGAGGGGAGGTTATGGTGTGGGGTTGTTTGGTGGAGGGGGGTTATGGTTTGGGGTTGTTTGGTGGAGCGGTGGTGATGGCGTGGGGTTGTTTGGTGGAGGGGGGATTATGGCGTGGGGTTGTTTGGTGGAGGGGGGTTATGGTTTGGGGTTGTTTGGTGGAGCGGTGTTGATGGCGTGGGGTTGTTTGGTGGAGGGGGGATTATGGCGTGGGGTTGTTTGGTTGAGGGGAGGTTATGGTGTGGGGTTGTTTGGTTGAGGGGAGGTTATGGTTTGGGGTTGTTTGGTGGAGCGGTGGTGATGGCGTGGGGTTGTTTGGTGGAGGGGGGATTATGGCGTGGGGTTGTTTGGTGGAGGGGGGTTATGGTTTGGGGTTGTTTGGTGGAGCGGTGTTGATGGCGTGGGGTTGTTTG
>CM040774.1:43968734-43973734 GCA_022829085.1 Abramis brama
CAGCGCCGAGACCCGCCCACAAAGTTACTTGCGCTTTGTGCAAATTAGCACAAATTAGACACCTGAAATGGACATTTTGCTAACATTTTCCTACCAAGACTGACCGAATCGCCTTTCAATAAGCCTGATTCAAAAATCTCTATAACAGAGGTGATATGAGATTAAACCATACTTACTACTCTACACTACTCTACTCACTGCACTCAGATTTCAGTTTTTCTTCTATAGCAGCTGGTCTGAAAAACAACAAATATTAATATTTTAAAAAAGAGAGAGATTTACATACATATATACATATTTATATATCAGGCAGGCATGGCGCGTTTACATTTGTTCACATTAAGTAGCCTCTGTATCTGGATAACTGATCGGATTTCTGTTTCCTGCATAAATTTAAATTAGGTCTGACGCAGGACACCAGATTAAGAGAAAAGATGATACAAATTAAACATCTTAACTCTATTAATAATAGAGTATCATCTATCATCATTCTATCATTATAATAAATCTATCATCTTTAGCCTAATCTATAATAAGATTTTGTAAACGATCTTTGAAAAGTTTGCAAAAAACTGACCAGCCAATTATGGAAGTGTGTACTGATTGGAAATTGATTGCAAATAAACAAGCGCGTTTACACTTGCCTTTCAAATGTGTAAGTGGACAACTTCCGGATACAGGTCGCATGTTAATGTCAAAAAGTGTAAACGCAGCCATAGAAAGTTATCAAAAAGGCAATAAGGTTGTCAAGCTTGAACAAATATAAACACCAATCACACACTTCCATAATTGGCTGGTCAGTTTTATTTTTTACTTTTCAAAGATCATTTACAAAATAACAATAAAGCCAAAATTTTCAGGTAATCAGAAATAAATACACAGCTTCATTTGCAAATACAAATAAAATTAATGTCATGTTGTACATGTTATAATAACTAATTCTGTTTTTTGCAGATGCATTGGACAATGTTTTATAGTTGTTTTAAGACAGAGACAAATCTCTCCACATAGATTTTAAACACATTTATCAAAGACTTTAGACTTTGACTATATACCCAGTGCTGAAGTTGCTAGAAATCAGTGTCAGCATCATGTTACAGCGGTTAACGTCAGTATAACACGTACACGTCATATTAGCAAATGCATGAGACCTATCCAACTAGGAAAAAAGAACAGTGAGCTATTTATTTATGCAAACAGCAACTAAAACTTACCAGTAACTTCTGATAGCAGTATTAATCTCTTCGAGTCTGATTCGACTTCGACTTGAAAAGCTTGGCTCTGATTGGTCAAATTGAATATAGCACATTCAAGGAACATACGCACAGCAAGAACCAATCACAGCCGTTCAACGGCTCTGGAACCAATCAGGATTAGTCACGTGTGTTATTCGTATTTTTCAAATTTAAACAAGTAGCCTACAACATATTTTTGGACAACATTTAAACATTTTTGGAAAATGTATCTATATGCAATTAAAATAATATGATGTTCATATCCTTGTGGGAATTTCAGTAGTAAAAACATATCATGTAATGGACAACAGCCTAGCCCTTTACAAGTATAGCCTACAAACAAGTAAAAGTGAACAACATTAATTTTAAGTGCTTATGCAATGCTTAATAAACTTGACACATGTTTATAATACATTAGAAGTTGGTACTTTATACAAAAAAATCAAAAAAAAAAATCTAAACTATTAAAATGATAAATACATAAATATTACAAATATACTGCACTAGGCCTAAGTGTTTAAAGTACTTTAAACACACTAAAAGCTTAATCATTTTGCTATGTTCTTACACAAGTTACACATAAAATATACTTTAAGTAAGAGCAACATAAGTATGTTTTCTTTACAGTTTTTTACAATCGCTATGACAGTTTTTTCAATACATTTAACAAATTTCCTAAACTCTTAACGCACCAACACACCTAAAACACACAATTGGCAAAACGGTTAATTTCATGCTCAAAATCACACATTGTAAACTAAACTCCAAAACTAATTTTCAAAATACAATAATACACTAACACAAAACATAATGTCTAACAAAACACTGCAAACTTGTTTCAAAATCAAATAATTATTCAAAACACTAACACATGTTCTCTTCCAACAGGAACATTTAGTCAATCATAACACAATGACAAAAAAAACACTATCATCAGCTGAAATTACAGAAACTGCATTATTTTATGTGTGTCAGGTCTGCCCTTATACAATAGACAGTATAATGTATTGATTATAGATTGTGTTTTGCACTGCAGTTTTCTTTTTTTTTTTGGAAGTCTCTATATTTTTGTTTTGTTTGTAATGTAAATGCATGCATTTTGTTGTTGTTGTTTTTTTGCAGCAGAAATTCAATACAACAAAATAAATGACCCTTCTTAGAGTAGCTTTATAGAATGTATGGTTTGTGAAAAAAAGAAGACAGAGACAGAATTGCTGTAGTAACGGCTTTATTTGCTACAGGACATTTCTGCAAGATAACAAAAATATGCAATATAGCTGCCATTTACAGTATTACTGTATGTGAAAATACAAAATATACAGACAGAAAAGGCCATCTTCTAATCTGCCCGGTCTTCTGCATTTGTCCACATGTTCTCATTCACATCACACCTGATATCTTCCCTGGCAAGGCATCTTAGGAAGAATCTTTTACAGTAACATGCCTTATCTACCCCTGGCAGTGTTCAGCTGTGATGTCTTGGTATGCAGCATCTTTTGCATACAGGAAGGACATTTGGTCCTGTGGACTATGGTCAAAAACCTTTCATCTCCAGGCGGAGAAAACTCCTCAATGGGGGTTGAGGAAAGGGAAGTAAGGGGCAAGGAAAATAGACATCATCCTCTGATGGGCGTCAAACCAGGCTGTGACTAGACGGGAATGGTGGAATGCCACATTGTCCCATATTTGCATAACTTCAATCAGCTGTTTCTCACTAGCAATGGAATAATGTGAAAATACAAAATATACGAACAGAAAAAGCCAACCCGATCTCACGGGAAAACATACAAATTCTACGAGGTGGCTAATTCGTACGAATTCATAAGATTTTTGCAAAATCGTACATATTTTACGAATTGCCCAATTCGTATGAATTCATATGAATGACCTACCCCTGACCCCGCCCCTAAACCTACCCATCACGTGGGTTTAGACAAATCGTACAAATTCGTATGAGTGAGGTCGTACGAATTCGTACGAATTAGCCATCTTTTTATCATTCGTACGAATTCGTACGAATTGGTCGTGAGATAGTGTTGGAAAAAGCACCAGAAGAATAAAAAAATTTTTTTTAAAAAGAGTCATCTTCTAATTATTTGCATAATTCTATCAGCTGTTTCTCAGTAAGAATAGAATAAAATACAGGGGATATATTTGTGTTTCAATTCACAATATAAGCAGCTGTTTACCTTGACTTTAGCCTGTAAGGTTAGGTTCAGAACATGGTGTTATCTGTTCTGACATACAGTGTTAAAGCATTGGTAAATTTGGCAGTAAAAATCCATTGTTTTGTTCTTGTTTGAGCTTGTCTGTAAAAGAAGTTCAAGCATTTTAAATTTGTGTTAATTGTATGCATTTTGTGTTAAAGCAACAAGAAATGTGTTAATAGTATAGCTTACACAGGCGGATGTAGTGCTAACTGTGTTAAGAGTTTTGGAAAATTGTTAAAAGTATTGAAAAATCTGTCATAGCAATCGTAAAAAACTGTAAATACACTAAAACTTCACACAAATATATTGTGTTAGCATATTTCTTAAAAGTATAATTAAGCATATATTTATTACCAATGTACTTCTAGTGCATTTGTTAGAAATATATTAAAAGTATGCTGGTATTTAGCATATTTCTTAAAAGTATTATTAAGCATATATTTATTACCAATGTACTTCTAGTATACTTTTTAGAAATATATTAAAATGCAATTCAGTATATTTTTAATGCACTTCAAATAAGCATGTTGGTAATACAAATGTATTATAAACATACTATTTGTATTTCAAGTATATTTTTAATACATTAATACTACGTCTTTTTCACCTGGGATCAGTGTTAAGTGTGGAAAAGCATGTGTGTGTTGCACTGAAGCCGAGAGTCAGCAGTTTGTGTGTTAGTTGCACTTTTTATATTGGGTCTCCAGCCCCCGATGGAACATGTGCGCTGTGCATTAGCCACGTGTGTGTGTGTGTGTGTGTGTGTGTGTGTGTGTGTGTGTGTGTGTGTGTGTGTGTGTGTGATCATGATGTTTGTGTTGTCTGGGTCGAAGGTCTGTGGAAGTCCTGGTCTCCATGGAGACCATTGTTAATGAAGTTTCTGTGTCCATGGCGACGAGAAGTGATGTGGAGTGTCTGTGTGAAAGGTGATTATGAAAGCAGAACAGGAAATGATGTCGCCAGGAGGTTAAACAGGTGCAGAGGACTGAGGCCCTGGAGAACACACACACACACACTCCTAACACAGCAGCCACGCTCTGGAGGACGGGTCAGTGGATGTCAACACTTGTGAGACACTAGAGAGAGACTCGTTAAACAGGAGCTCATGAAGAAACGCACGGATGAAGTCTGTGTTCACTTGAAGGAAAGTTCAGTTGATCATCTCTCCACTGGCACCAGACATTTCCTTCTTTGTTTAGGGGTAAAAAAAAGTTTGAAAAACGTTTGCAGCGATATATACTGTTAACAAACATCTTGACTCCGCCCACATCTAGATGAATATGTAAATATGACTTCTCTGGCCAAAACTTCTCTGGCCGCGCCGCACTCTCGGTTCGGCAGGAGTCAAGCGCGTCTCCCCTGGAGTTCTTAGTCGAGCCTGCCACTCATCAGCCAATCAAAAAAAAGAAAGGGCCTACACAATAGCCAATCAGAAAATAGCACTATTGTATCTGGGTAAGATTTAACGCAACAGCCCATGAAAAAAAAGTATATCCTGGAATTGTTCACGTGATTCTGCCCGAAGGTTTCGTTCACAGAGGAAACACTGGAGCTC
>CM040774.1:43978734-43983734 GCA_022829085.1 Abramis brama
ACCTAAAATTTATTTTAAGAATGGATTTTTTTTTTTTTTTTGCAGTATAAATTGAGGTTTGAAGGTTCAAACTAAAATATCACTATGCCTCATCCGCTGGTGAGCGTGTGCTAATGCATTGTGGGATTTGCTTGTGAATGAAGAAACGCTGCAGTCTGAGCGTCATTTCACTGATCCATCATCTGTTCTGCAGCGGGAGGTGAAGTGCAACACCGCTGACACACACTGAGTGTGTGTGTGTGTGTGTGTGTGTGTGGTCAGGGTAGTAAATCGGGAGCGGAAATTGGAGGAAATTTTTAGTAAGATGTGTTTTTGAGTTTACAGGTTATTTTTGTGTCTTCTGAGTCACTGCAGGATGTGTTTGTAGTTCTTATGATAATGGAAAGTGAGAGAGTGTGTGTGTGTGTGTGTGTGTGTGTGTGTGTGTGGCAGGTTTTGGCTAAATTCAGAATCTAAGAACCGTCTCATTTCAGTTCATAAGTGTTAATATAATAACTAAGAAAATAATTAAAAATAAATAAGTAAAAACAAGTAATAAAATATGTAAATAAAAAATATAAAAAATAAGTCACTCAGTCAGTTTGGTGATGGACTGGTGAATGTCTGTGGTTGTTCAGTGTGTTTGTATTAACACTGAGACATTTGTTCAAATATCTTCCTTTGAAGAAGAAAGAAGGTCATACAGGTCGAGTGACACAACAGAGCGAGTAAATGATGACAGAATGACATATGATTGAACGATCCCTTTCAGACCGACTCGAGGAATCATTCAGTTCATGTGCATCTCTGTTTCGGAGAGCAACGAGAGTGAAATGTGAATATGAAGAGTGTTTTGAGCATCAACACTGAAGAACACTTCTGCTAAAACAAAATATGCAAATATACCTGACAAACTCCACAGACACGCAGCACTTACACATCTGTATAAACACCTCGTAAGTGATTTAATCCAGAAAATCAACATACGGCAGAGAAAAACAACTCCGGTTTGCACACGCTGATCAAAATGTTCAGGATGAAATGATCTATTTTGGTCATATTTATTAGGTGCTCGTTCCTCGGCTCTGTCGGGTAAACATTCTGATTACATTTAACTTCCATTATAAGACGCTTTGTTGTGTTTCCTGTTTTCTGAGAATCATCCCGGGAAGTGTGTTTTGCTCAGAGGCTCCTTGTCTTTACTCATTCTGTAAAGTTTGGTATTATGAGCATCATATCTGTGTGTGATTCTGTTGTAGGCCGTTGATCAGCTGACGTTCTTGTGTCATCTGTGTGTGTGTGTGTGTGTGTGCTGTGGGAGTCCTGATGTTATTAAAGTGTGTCTCTTGTTTGACGATGAAACACTCATATCTCAGTTTCATATTCAGAGTCACTATAAATAAGTCTTTGAGAGACTATCCTGAGCTGTGACGTCACACACGAACATAAGACTGTTACACACTCTGAAACACAATCAGTCCGCTATATTCAGATTTATATGTTGTCTCAGAATACATAGATTGTTGAATTACAGTCAGTTGAGTGAAGATGTTATGAGATCTGTCAGATCTACTTGAGTGTTTTAGATCTCTGTTGTGTAAATTATCACTATATATATATATTTATATATATATACAGTATATTAGCGCTGCAGAATATATTGAAATATCGCAAATGTATATATGGCAATATGCATATCGCAACAGCTTGCAATAACTGGGGTCATGAACAAAAGACAGAGACAATCACTCACTCTTGGCTGAAAACTTTTGTAGCTTAATAATAATCAGTATATATTTCATTCATACAGTGAAAACTAAGCAGTGTTTTATTTTTACATGTGATTATTCAGTTTCTGTTGTTTAATAACCCTAATGTAGGATAACCTGAACCCCTGAACCCTGTGGTTTACACTGATGTTAAAATAACACTTCTTACGCTACAGTAAAACACTGATGTTCACTGTCAGAAGCTGTAGAGATGTGTTATTGTCCCAAAAAGAAACACATATGTAGGTTATATAATTTTAAATACATTTTTAAGATATTTTAAGTTTATTTGACACACTTTTAGCATTATCGTATTCCATATCGGATATCGCATTATTTGAGTTATCGCATATTATACTAGAGAGAGAGAGAGAGAGAGAGAGAGAGAGAGCACCTATTCTAGCAATGTGGTCTGTGAAGTTTAACTGATCATCAATCACAACTGTCCTGAATGGAGTTATGGGTGATGAACCAACTGAATGGAGAAGTTGTGACGAAGTGATCGGTTGTTTGAGAACACAAGCAGTTCTGTCTTCATAAGGTATGGGCCTTCATAAAGCTCCCGTTGGATTATCCGGCTGGATTGAGAGGTAGAGTTGTGTGTCATCAGTGTAGCAGTGATGGGATAAACCATGTTTCTGAATGACAGACACTAGTGATGGCATGTAGAAGGAGAAGAGAAGCGGTCCCAGCACTGAGCCCTGAGGCACTCCAGTAGTTAGTATGCCCTTCATCATGAGGATTGACATGAGGATCTGGTGGTTACCTGTGTCAAAGGCAGCAGACAGATCCAGCAAGATGAGTACTGAGGACTGGGAAGCTGCTCTTGAGTTTGGAGACTTCTGCCTCTGAGAGCGGAGAGAAGGAGGGGAGAGTGTGTGTGTGTGTGTGTTTGCTGTTAAGCTGTTTGTGTCAGTTTGTGGTGTGGAGAATTGGTCGCTGATGGTGGTTGTTTTATTTATGAAGAATGTGGCATCATCTGTTAGGGTTAATGAATGGGGGGGAGGGGCAAAGAAGAGAAGAGAAGGTTTTTAAAGGAGAATTGTTAATTTTGTTGTGGTAGTATGTCGTTTTAGCATTGGAGACAATTGCAGAGAAGAAAGAGAGGACTGACTGACACAAACTAAGGTTGGTAGGGTCTTTTGATTTGTGCCACTTTGCTTGAGGGTTAATCCTAATCCACACTTGCTTGAGGGTTATTCCTAACCTACACTTGCTTGAGGGTTAATCCTAACCTACACTTGCTTGAGGGTTAATCCTAACCTACACTTGCTTGAGGGTTAACACTAACCCACACTTGCTTGAGGGTTAACCCTAACCCACACTTGCTTGAGGGTTAATCCTAACCTACACTTGCTTGAGGGTTAATCCTAACCTACACTTGCTTGAGGGTTAATCCTAACCTACACTTGCTTGAGGGTTAATCCTAACCTACACTTGCTTGAGGGTTAATCCTAACCTACACTTGCTTGAGGGTTAATCCTAACCTACACTTGCTTGAGGGTTAATCCTAACCTACACTTGCTTGAGGGTTAATCTTGAGGGTTAATCCTACCCACACTTGCTTGAGGGTTAATCTTGAGGGTTAATCCTAACCTACACTTGCTTGAGCGTTAACCCTAACCTACACTTGCTTGAGCGTTAACCCTAACCCACACTTGCTTGAGGGTTAATCTTGAGGGTTAATCCTAACCTACACTTGCTTGAGCGTTAATCCTAACCTACACTTGCTTGAGCATTAACCCTAACCTACATTTGCTTGAGCGTTAACCCTAACCTACACTTGCTTGAGGGTTAATCTTGAGGGTTAATCCTAACCTACACTTGCTTGAGGGTTAATCCTAATCCACACTTGCTTGAGGGTTAATCCTAACCTACACTTGCTTGAGGGTTAATCCTAACCCACACTTGCTTGAGGGTTAATCCTAACCCACACTTGCTTGAGGGTTAATCTTGAGGGTTAATCCTAATCCACACTTGCTTGAGGGTTAATCCTAACCTACACTTGCTTGAGGGTTAATCCTAACCCACACTTGCTTGAGGGTTAATCCTAACCCACACTTGCTTGAGGGTTAATCTTGAGGGTTAATCCTAACCCACACTTGCTTGAAAATTAATTCTAACCCACACTTGCTTGAGGGTTAATCCTAACCCACACTTGCTTGAGGGTTAATCCTAACCCACACTTGCTTGAGGGTTAATCCTAACCCACACTTGCTTGAAAGTTAATTCTAACCCACACTTGCTTGAGGGTTAATCCTAACCCACACTTGCTTGAGGGTTAATCCTAACCCACACTTGCTTGAAAGTTAATTCTAACCCACACTTGCTTGAGGGTTAATCCTAACCCACACTTGCTTGAGGGTTAATCCTAACCCACACTTGCTTGAGGGTTAATCCTAACCCACACTTGCTTGAGGGTTAATCCTAACCCACACTTGCTTGAGGGTTAATCCTAACCCACACTTGCTTGAAAGTTAATTCTAACCCACACTTGCTTGAGGGTTAATCCTAACCCACACTTGCTTGAGGGTTAATCCTAACCCACACTTGCTTGAGGGTTAATCCTAACCCACACTTGCTTGAGGGTTAATCCTAACCCACACTTGCTTGAGGGTTAATCCTAACCCACACTTGCTTGAGGTCAAACAAGGCAAGCAGAGTACGGAAGTCAGCAGCCTGAGGTTTATCCAGGTGGATGTTGAAGTCTCCAAGAACTACCAGAGGAGTACCATCCTCAGGGAAGGATGAGAGTAACACATCCAACTCCTCCAAGAAGTTACCTAGCTGACCCGGGGGACAATAAACACCTACAAAATGATTTTAAACAAGATTTTAAACACACCAGCATCCAGAACACAGCATATTCAGAGCAGCTCCGCTGGTGTTTTCAGCCTGATCTTCTGTCAGCTGCTGTTTCTGCTACGGACATGATTTATGTTTTGTTGTTTTTTCGCTCTGCTGATCTGACGCTGTGATATCAAATCTTCACAGCTTGACCTTTATGATAAACCTGCTGCAAAAGTGCTTTGATCATCCGGTGACGTCAGTCGACAGCACAAGTGCTATTGGATAGCACAACTAAATAAGTTATTATCTAGCTTAACCTACCATGGTCAACTATCTTCACTAAACAAGTGCCTGACCAGCCTAGACTAGCAGTTAGTTAAGTATGTTGGTAACACTTAATTAGGTCACATAAACTATACACATTTTTTATTTTTTATTAATTGGGTGTAAGAGAATAGGTTA
>CM040774.1:43996234-44023734 GCA_022829085.1 Abramis brama
GTGAGAATAGAGAATAACTCTTGAGCTTCATAAACCTTTGCAAACGTTTTCTTATATTAACAGTAGAATATATACTTATGCTTATTGCAGCAATGTTTTCAAAATGCATTGCAAGAGAACTACACTGAGAACATGTGAGAGTCATTTGTGATAATTTGCACATTGCAAAGAATTAATTTATTTCTTATTTGATTGCATCTCACTTTAAACTATTTGATTGCTGAATGTGTTGCAATGCACACTTTAACTCATTCTGATTTCAGTATGTAGATTAATGTTTTTGTCCTGCAAGTGTGTGTCTTAAATGAGTGATGATTGTCAATATTGTCAAAAAGTGTGTGTCTGTGTGTGTGTGCACTAGACACGCATTGATCTGAGCTCACAGATGGCTCCGCTGTGCTTGCCAGATCTCTGCATGTCTCAGACTTTCCCAGGATTACATACAAAGTCTCTGTGTTTGTTCAGATCAGGCACAGTCTGACACTGACTCCAGGATGGGAGAAGTCTCCAGGGGTTAAACTCTGCATCTTTCTCTCACTCTTCCTCCTGACTCCCTCAATCATCAGCTGTTTCCATAACTACACATGTAATGTGCAATTTCAGCCCCCTATTTGGGTCATGAAAAGAGGATGAGTGGCAGAGCTGAAGTACTCTCATTTTCTGTGGAGTCAATAGTTTCCGGTCTCTCAGATTCAATGGGAGTGCATTAGAGGTGCATCTGACTCGCTAAACAGAGCAACACTTTATGTAAATTTATACAACTGTTGAGCTTTAGGTTTTTTAGCCCCACATTATCAGTTCGCGACAGTGCAGAAAGATGAAGGTAATGATGAAGACGATGGGGTCATTGGTTCTTCTCACAGCTGCACTCTCTCTCTTTCATCTCAATGCTGAATGAGTGTCTTTGAGCAAAAGAGGGAGAAGTTCTGGAACAGAGCGAGGGATTGTGCTTGGAAAGAGAGAGGCGCACACACACACACACACACACACACACAGCAGATCAGTGTCTCGAGCACCTGTAGCTATGGCAACAACACTAAAGTTCTGCAAACGCTGCATTCTGTCAGGGAGGGGCTGAGCGGTCCTGCGGAAACGTCCTTCTCTCTCCCAGTAAGAATCCGAGCGGCGCTGAACTTCCGTGGGTGCGAGCTGAGTCTTCATGGACGTCAGTTTGACGCAATCGGCTCTGCCACGTGTGAAAGCGTGGGCAGGAGAGAACGAGAGAGCGATGCAGGGAGAGATTCCTGTGAAGGGCACTGCAATTATAGTCTGAGTGTAATGGCAGTGTGCGCATTAGCGCTGACAGGTCTCTTTCTCGAACGCACACTAATGGAGGGCGCAGCTCTCGACTACAGATATGATTCAGATGGCAGACAGGATGATAATTACAATGTCTATGATTGACAAGTGCTAACTCTGAATCCCTTCTGTTTGTTGTTTTCCCCACAGATATGTCCCTATCAGTCTAGTGAAGAATCAAACCCATATTCATCTTAGCGAACAGATCAAACCCTTCCAGATCAAAGAACCCCAGGCAAGGCGAAAGCACTAAACTCAAATCGAAGGATCCACCCGTCCTGAAGCGAGAACATGGAGCGGCGGTTCATCCCGTTGGCGCTATGCGCGTGTATGTGTGTGATGTTCGCCCCGGGCATCTCCACTCCCTCCGGCCCGGCCTCTGCCACCTGTGCCACCCTGGAGCAGAGCCGGTTCTTCGGCGTATTCTCCTCTAAGACCGCCCTGCCGTCGTCCCCGTGCTCCTGGACCCTGCAGAACCCCGATCCTCGCCGCTACACCGTCTACATGAAGATCACCAAGCCTACTGAGACCTGCACCCCTCGACAGATCCGAACCTTCCAGTTCGACTCCTTCCTGGAGACCTCGCGCACGTACCTGGGCATGGAGAGCTTCGACGAGGTGGTGCGCCTGTGCGACGCTTCCTCCACCGTGGCCTACCTGGAGTCCAGCAAACAGTTCCTGCAGGTGCGGAAGGTGACGCCGAGTCTCGGTGTGGAGCCCGTGGAGGAAGACGAGGGGAGTGACGAAGGCAGCCAGTTCGGCGCTGAGTTTCTGGTCGTGGGAAAGAGGAACCCCAGTATGCCTGCCTGCGAGATGCTGTGTCAGTGGTTGGAAGATTGCCTGGCGACCAGCACCCACGGAAACCCCTGTGGCATCATGATGACCCCCTGCCAGTGCTGGGAACCACCCAAGAGGAAGAACGGTGGCTGTTACAGGGGCGGAGTCTACACCGAGAAGTGCACGCCCACCACTAGAGACAGCGGCCGCGATGCAGAGATCATGCGTAAGTGTGTGAGAGAGATGCAAGGGTCCAGTGGCGACCCATTTATTTGGTAAAGTGCAAGCAAATTTGTATGCACTACTCAAAATGCATTAAAAGTTTTCTGTTTTCAGTTTAAACGGTGTCGTGTTAGCGGCCCCTCAGTTAATAATGATCTTTGCAATGGAAGTGAATCAGTCAAAACTAACTTTAGCTGGACAATAACTTTATTCTAGAGCTGCTGTAAAGGCAAAACAATCTGTTCCTTTAATTTCCTATTATCACTGTAAAGCTCCTTTGAAATAATCTATATTGTTAAAAGTGCTATATAAATGAAGGAGACTTGACTCGACTGAATGTGGTTCTGCTCTATAGTCGAGCTCCCCGAGCCTCCGCTAAACAAATCAATGCCTCAGTGCTTGAGGTTGTTATAGCAACCATGCTGGGCTACAAAAAAACACATCCAAAGAGCGCCTCGATTCCCCGTTTCAAATGGCCGTATCATGCAGCGTCCTGGCATTTGGCCTTCAAAGCTCCATTTTGTTTAGAAAAGGTTAAAAGGCATTTGTTTGTCTCTGAGACTTTTTCCCCTGCTGTTATAGAGCCAGCCTCTTTGAAATCAAAACCTTCATTTATGAGAAAACAATACTGCATCGATTGTCAATAAGTTGACAGGCAGATTTGACGCCTGTATTGTGCTGATGAAGTTTGAATGCAGTAACCAGAGTTGGCCAGCAGGTGTCAGCACTGACGGCAGCATTATCATGACTCATCTGCAGTGAATGTTCTGTCCTCCACCTTTTCAGCATTACTCATCCAGTATATGTGTGTGTTGTGTTTGCAGGAGGCTGGAACGGATGGGGCCGCTGGTCTGAGTGCAGTAGCGAGTGTGGTGGTGGAGTCCAGGTGCGCAGTCGCGCCTGCCAGCCTGAGGATGGCGTGTGTGAGGGCGTCGTTGAGGAGGGACGCTCCTGCAACCCTCAGCCATGCATCGGTCAGTTCACTGTGCATAAATGTGCCCGCAGTCAATGCGAGAGCTGTCAGATCTTACACCTGGGTTTGTGTTGATTTATGTAGGTCAAGTGCGGCTGAGAAGTCAAGGTCTGCGCTCCATCATCGGCCAGCGGCGTGACTCTGATGGCACCATCATGGCCAATCAGGCCCCTGAGAAAGGTGTGTATGGCAACACTAGAAAAGCAGTCTGGAATAGTGAAAGTGTTGTGCTGAATCAAACTCTTTGTTATGCTCCTGTTTTTTGCAGAAGAAACCCAGCAGGACACGTGGTCCTCATGGAGTATGTGTTCTGTGAGCTGTGGCGAAGGCTGGCAAACTCGTGCACGTTCCTGCATGACGTCCGGTCACAGCAGCCAATGCACCGGCCCTTTGAGAGAGAATCGACCCTGCAACAACACTGCCGTCTGCCCAGGTACTTCAAATCACACACACACATTTGTCAATATTCATTTGTCCGTATCACGGGATGAGTGATTCACTAACAACTCTGCTTGTGCAGTGAATGGATTGTGGGACGAATGGGCTCCCTGGAGTTTGTGCTCGTCCACATGTGGTCGTGGATACCGTGATCGCGTACGTACCTGCAAACAACCTCGTAATGGTGGAGAACCCTGCCGCGGACCCACCAAACAGACCAAGTTCTGCAACATTGCTGTCTGCCCGGGTCAGTACTCTCAGCCTGAGCGCTATTCCAGATCTCAGCGCCAGATGGCACTGTACACCTCAATAATTCAAGCCCTTTCAATAACAGCTTTAATCTTCCCTCCTCTGTAGTTGATGGTTCCTGGAACGATTGGTCTGCATGGACTCCCTGCTCGTCCTCTTGCTCTAATGGAACGATGCAGAGAACCCGTGAGTGTAACGGCCCCTCGTACGGAGGCTCAGAGTGCAGAGGAGAATGGCTAGAAACCAGCAACTGCTTCCTCAGAGACTGCCCAGGTACAGTATTCCTCACACATGCATATGAAATCAAGCGTAGCATCAGTTCTGGCAGGTCACGTTAGTCAAGCTCTCATCAGTGACTCTCAGCTGATCCACGTCTACCTGTAGGAATACGACTCCTATCACTGTATACATATATAAGCTCCTTCAGTATTATCAGCAGCTTTCGCGATTCTCAGGAGAAGATTACCCCCCCCCCCCCCAGCTCCTCCTCTCGTCAGTCAGGATTTGGCATTCTGATTCCCCTTTGAATCAGACTAAATTCTTGAATTATGTTGTACTTTAAAATATTGAATTAATGATATCTGCAATACATCCATGTTGGTTCTGTTCTGTTTATCATTGCTCTTATTGCCCTGCTCTTATACATGCAGGGAGTTCTTGCCCAGAACAGAACCATACCGCCAATCCACGGTCCAAATGTATGCTAATTATCAATCATATTTGATGAAAGTGGTCCTGACAGAAGTTGTTTTTGTTCCTAAATATCTGTAAACAAGTGTTTAAATGAGAGATGTGTTGTCTCCCTCTAGTGGACGGAAGGTGGCTGTTGTGGAGCTCATGGGGCAGTTGCAGTAAGTCCTGTGGTGGAGGTCATCAGCTCAGACAGAGAGTGTGTGAAGGACCTTTCTTTGGCGGAGAGCCTTGCAACGGTGATAAATCAGAGATGCGAAACTGCAACGAGAAGCGGTGCCCAGGTGAAACTCCAAACCAGATTTAACTCTCAGTAATGCATGCACCAATTTTGAGGTGGTGATTTTAATTGCTTATAAATGTGTTTGTCAGAACCTCACGAGATCTGCGGAGAGGAGAACTATGGCAGTGTGGTGTGGAAGAAGACGCCCGCGGGCGACACGGCTGCTGTGCCCTGCCCGTCCGACGCCACAGGTACAGATCTCAGATCTCCCGTCCAGCGCTCTCGCTTCTGTGCCCAGTGTGGGTCGCTGGCCTGAGTTTAGGGAAAGAGGCCGTCTGTAACCCTCCTCTCTTTGACTCCTGCAGGCCTGATCCTCCGCAGATGCACGCTGGACGCCATAGGTCTGGCCTTCTGGGAAAACCCAACTCACATCAAATGTGTTTCCAAAGAATTCCAGGACATCCAGACCCTGGTAAGCTCCATCAGCCAAATACTAGTACATCAGGGGCGTTCGCACCGGAGGAACCTCTTCATAGCTCCTAGAACAATTGGTGGAAGTACGTTTTTTTGGCGTGTTCGCACCACAGGAACTAAGAACGATTTTAGTTCTAGGAACTCCTTTTGGAGGAACTAATTTACTCCTACTTCAGAGTCGGTCTACACCAGTGCTATAGGAACTATCCGTGACGTCAGTGCTCGCTGATTAGGAGAACGCACACGAAACACCAGAACCCGCCATTTTATAAAAAGCTGTGTAAACACACAGATTATAGCCTATATATTTACTCCAGAAACTAACTCTGCAATGGAAAACAGTGATAGATGGACCTCTTATATTAATTCTCTATTCTAATAATGTATTAGACGTAAACTAATGAACACGTCACTTCAGAGGTTCTACTGGCGGTTCCTGAGGGAGCCATCCTGATGGCTAGTTCCTAGAACTGAGTTACTAGAACCACCCGGAGCGAAAGCCTCTTTTGTGTTAACCGTGGCATTACGGTTTGAGGACTGGATTCCTAACTGTCCTTCTCTTGCCAGACGCGTGATCATGTGACCCGGTCTCAGAGCGGTCAGCTGGTGGACGGCGTGTCCGAGGTTCTGTCCAAACTCAGGATGGCGTCGATCGACAGCACGAAGTACAGCGGAGACCTGCTAGCAGTGATGGAGGTCCTGAGGAACAGCACGGAGATCTTCAGAGGCTCCAAGATGAGCCTGAGCAACGCAGATGTGGAGGTAAACACCGTCCCCATGAGCGACACATGTAATGGTGATGGGAAATCTGAATATCTGATCTAATAGCCCTTTCATTGTTTGACCCACAGAATTACGCTCACACCATCAGCAACTTACTGCAGGACACACACCGAGAGAAATGGGAGGAAGCTCAGCTGGTGAGTGTGTGTGTGATTTCCACTGACGTACGTGTTCATGCACATTGTGTCTTCATACCAAATAAAGAAGCAGAGAAATCGAGTGCGCCCACATGCCAATCTGTGACAGCAGACACACACACACACACACTGATGAATCAGTCAACAAGTCATTCACGCTCGGGTTTGTTGTGCCTCAGATGGGCGCAAACATCAAGGAGTTCTTCAGTCTGGTGGAGAACTTCATCGACATGATCGGGCGTCAGATGAGAGATTTCCAGGACATCTACGAGGTCACTGAGAATCTGGGTGAGTGTGAGACGGGTCCCGAGTGCGAGACGACATGTGTGTGTGTGTTTGTGTGTTTGACTGTTGTTTTCTGACGCCCCTTCAGAGCTGAGCATCCAGAAGCGACCCCGAACCATGACCTCTGACCTGACCTTTCCTCTGAAGGGCTGGCGCGGGATGATCGACTGGGTTCGCAATTCAGAAGAGAAAATCACAGTGTCCCGCAACGCCCTGAGTCTAGACGTGCCAGGTACACACACACACACACACACGTTTGTTTTGCTATACTTGTAGGACATCCATAGACAAAATGTTTTTATACTGTACAAACTGTATATTCTGTCCCCTTACACTAAACCTACCCATCACACACACACACACACACACACACACACTAACCCGACCCATAAACCACACAAAACTTTCTGCATTTTTAAATAAATAAATAAACACTTTTTATGTTAATTAATCAATATTCCTTGTGAGGACCAGCAAAAAGTCTCACAAAGTAGGGAATATCAAGTTTTACTATCCTTGTGGGGACATTGGGGACATCCTCACACACTCACACACTCACACACACACACACACACACACACACACCTGTGTACTGAGGCTAATGCAGCTCTGAATGTATGTGTAGACGCTGAGCAGAGCACCGGGTTCGTCACCGGTATCGTTCTCTACAGAAATCTGGGTCCCATCCTGTCCTTACAGAGGTAAACACACACACACACACACACACACACTTAAAAATCTTAATTAATAAAAAAATTAAATTTCTAGAAAAACTAAAATTGTCTACAAATGAATTACCCCGTAAAACTCAAATGCAATTTTTTTGTTAAATAATCATTTCAGCAAAAAGTGATAAAATGCATGATCAATAACAGTGATTCTGATCATGATGATGTCGTTCTCCATAGCAACAGCACACTGCTCAACTCAAAGGTCGTCACGGTAACGGTGAAGCCCAACCCTGGGTTCCTGTCGGCACCTGTCGAGATCGACTTCCCTCACCTGCACAACGTGAGTCCCCGAGAGCATATCACTCGTTCTGTGGAAGATGAGTGAGTGTGTGTGTGAGTGTGTGTGTTGAGAACATGGAGGAAGTGACATATGACACAGATCAAACACCGCCTAACCATCTCTCTCTCTCTCTCTCTCTCTCTCTCTCTCTCTCTCTCTCTCTCTCTCTCTCTCTGCAGGGCACTGTTAACGAGACCTGCATCGCCTGGGACGAGAGCGAGAGGTGGGTGGAACCTCTTGTGATGTGTGTGTGTGTGTGTGTGTGTGTGTTGTTGCAGCTCTAAAGGTCACACACACTCTTCTGCCCTCGTACACTGTGTCATCTCCACACCTCCCTGACAGCCGCTAATCATATTCAAATGAGTCTCCGCCCCCACTCCACTCATCACTAATGACCTTATGAATATTCACAGGGCATTCAAAACCTTTCAATGGTTCTTTTCACCATACACTGCCCACACAAACATTGCCTGTCACACACTCACACTCACACACACACACTCACAAATGCACACACACATTCACGCATACGTGAACACACACTCACACATTTAAACAGTTGAGTTTCTGTGTGATCAGATCATTTAAGGGTGTGTGTGTGTGTGTGTGGAGATCATTTGAAATGCTGTTGAAAGCATCAAGACTATATTGGCACGATTGTCTTTATATGCATATTTCCAAATGCACACATTAACAGCAGAACTGAATATTGACAGAAGGGAATATGCAGTATAATAAAAATATAGAATAAAATAAAATTACACTGGATTTATGCATGAAGGATATATATTTTTTAACACCAGTACTCAGTGTTCTGAGCGCAACATAAAATGGCCAAGAAACATTTTATGATATGACATGATATCTTCTAAATGCCTGTAGCATGTAAATATGATTATGACTATGGTAATCATCAGAGTGTGTGAGTCCGGATGAGCTGCTCTGCTGTGTGTGTGTGTGTGTGTGAGCTTTATTTCAAAGTGTATCTAACGTGTGTGTGTGTGTGCTTGTGTGCGCGCAGCGCGTCCCTGCTCGGCTCCTGGTCCGCGCGCTCCTGCAGATCCGTGTCGCGCGACTCCAGAACCACATGTGTGTGTGACGGACTGTCCACCTTCGCCCTGATCGCGCGACCGAACCCCGACCCGGTGAGTGTCCGATCATCACCTGTGTGTGAGTGTGTGTGTGTGTGTGTGAGGGTGTGTGTGTGTGAGGGTGTGTGTGTGTGTGTGTGTGTTTGTGTGTGTGTCAGTGAGTGTGTGTGTGAAAATGAAGCGATCCTCCTGGTAACCGACCAGCATTGATTAAAACCTTGTTTATCATCGGTTGAACGGATGTGATTATCTTTCATGTAAGAGTTTCATTTGTAAAGTATGACGATTTGATAGCTGATAGATGATGCGTGTTCGATGATCGATCGGTTCGGGTTCAATTCAATTCTCGTCAGGAATCTGATGATCGATAATAGATCTGATTGTATTTCATAAGTGTATTTGTGTGCTTTAATGCATTTATAGATGTGATACGGATCGTTGTTTTTTGCTTTTTTTTTTTTTTTTTTTTTTTTTTTTTTGGCGCAGAAGCAGTTGCCATGGCAACCGCATCCGCAGCCTCGCGGTTATCAGCATGAGAGGAAAAAAACAACTCTGCACTGCAACGCGACGCGTCCAAACAGAACGCTTCCCTTTACACGCATGAACGCATGTTGTTTAGAGGCGATGTGCAGTTCAAAGATGGTTTAAAAGACGTGTGTGTGTGTGTGTGTTACACACACACGTTTAACTGTGCTAATGTGGAGCAGCAGTGAGGGAATGTGGAGCGTCTCTCTCACCTTCACTTCTCCTTCATATGAGCTGCCCTGTTTCTGCCAGTCATTCTGTCCTGAGGGATATCTGTGTGTGTGTGTGTGTGTGTGTGTTCACACTGACCTTACTGTGTTTCTCCGCAGAACATGGATAGGTCTCTGTTACCGTCGGTTACGTTGATCGTGGGATGCGGGGTGTCGTCCCTCACCCTCCTCCTCCTCATCATCATCTATGTCTCCGTGTGGAAGTAAGAAACTTATCATAATGATTGACTTTATAATTTTTTAATGGGTTGATTGATATTATTCATTTATTGATTGATTGATCTAGGGTTTTCAAACTTTTTGGAGCCCAGTCTAAAACCGCTCGGTTGGACGGACTGGTTTTCATTGATCGTCTTTTTCTTCTCAGGTACATTCGTTCTGAGCGTTCAGTGATCCTGATCAACTTCTGTCTGTCAATCATCTGCTCCAACGCCCTCATTCTGATCAGTCAGACGCAAGCGCGCAACAAGGTGAGGCGACCCGACCCTGATCCCAATCCCGACCCCAATCCCAATCCAGACCCCGATCCTGATCATCATCCCGATCCCAAACCTGATCCCGACCCCTACCTGATCCCAACCCTGATCCTGATCCCGATCCCAATCCCAATCCCGATCCTGATCATCATCCCGATCCCAAACCTGATCGCGACACCTACCCTGATCCCGATCCTGACCCCGACCCCTGACCTTGACCTTCCTCAGCTCTGACGGCCCCGGCTCACCTCTCGCTCTCTCTCTCTCAGGTCATGTGTGCGCTGGTGGCGGCGCTGCTGCACTTCTTCTTCTTGTCCTCGTTCTGCTGGGTCCTGACCGAGGCGTGGCAGTCCTACATGGCCGTGACGGGCCGCCTGCGAAACCGCATCATCCGCAAACGCTTCCTGTGCCTGGGCTGGGGTGAGTGTGTGTGTGTGTGTGTGTGTGTGTGTGTGTGTGTGTGTGTGTGCTGGTGCTGATTCTGCCGGATCTCTGTCGGGATGGTGTCTAACTCTCTCTCTCTCTCTCTCTGGATCTCTCTCAGGTCTGCCCGCTTTAGTCGTCGCTGTTTCCGTCGGCTTCACCAAAGCTAAAGGCTACGGCACCGTCAACTAGTGAGTATTCCCCACCCCGTTCCTCTCGTCTCTCTCTCTCTCTCCGTGTGTGTTTTAGTGAGTTTAACGCTGTGCTCTTGTTCTCCGCAGCTGCTGGCTGTCTCTCGAGGGCGGGCTCTTGTACTCGTTCGTGGGTCCGGCGGCTGCTGTCGTTCTGGTGAGGAGATGCTCGCGGTCACTGCGTGAACATTTCATTTAATATTCAACAATATTGTTGATCTCCTGCATCGACACCATTATATGAGAACTGAACTGAGCACTGACGTCTCCTGTGTGTTTTCAGGTCAACATGGTGATTGGTATTCTGGTTTTCAACAAGCTTGTGTCCAAAGATGGCATCACAGACGTCAAGCTGAAAGAGAGAGCTGGGTAAGAAACACTGAACACACCTAATGAAACACCACACACTCCAGCCGGATGTTGTGCTAACGCGCTGTCCTGCAGGGCGTCGCTGTGGAGCTCCTGCGTGGTCCTGCCTCTCCTGGCGCTGACCTGGATGTCTGCGGTGTTGGCCATCACGGACCGCCGCTCCGCTCTCTTCCAGATCCTCTTCGCTGTCTTCGACTCCCTGGAGGGATTCATCATTGTCATGGTGCACTGCATCCTGCGCCGCGAGGTTAGCACGCTCACGACCGCAGCACATGTGTGTGTTTAACGTGTGTGTGAGTGTGCCAGAGCTCATACGTGTGTGTGTGTTTCAGGTTCAGGAGGCGGTGAAATGCCGTGTTGTGGATCGTAAAGATGACGGGAACGGCGACTCCGGAAGCTCCCTGCAGAACGCCCACACGCAGCTCATGGTGAGTGCGCACGCTAGCCTTCTCCTGCTGTTCACATGCTAGCATTGGCATTGGCTGAACATGTAATGAGCATGTGCACACCGTCAGCATTGGAACCTGTTTCAAGGTTTGCGTTCTCGAGCCTCAGACACTGTTGTCGTGCAAATGAGCGGCCGGAACGCATTAAGGGTTTTCTGTTAGAACGGTGTGTGTTAGCGGCCCCTAAGTTAATAACTAATGATCTTTACAACAGAAGTGAATCAATCAAAACTAACTTTATCTGGACAACAACTTTATTCTAGAGCTGCTGTAAAGCCTAAACAATCTTTGTTACTTTTATTTCCTATTATCACTGTAAAGCTGCTTTGAAACAATCTATATTGTTAAAAGCTCTATATAAATGAAGGTGACTTGACTTGACTTTCAAATATTGAATTTCTTATCTTTCTTTCTCGTGTGCAGTCTGACTTTGAGAAGGATAGCGACTCAAACCGACTAGGTAAGCAAACAAACCACAAAGAGCATGAAAGTCTTCATGATAACTGATGGGTTAGGGGGACTGTATTGCACACGCCTCGGTCTCACCTGTGTGTCCGCTTCCCTTCAGGTGGAATGAAGAGCTCTTCCGAGGAGAAGATGCCCCCTCCACAGCTTCCCCTGCCCCTCGGCCCAAACTTCCACACCCTTCCGTCCAACCCCAGCGGAAAGAGCCACTTCCCCCCCGTTCCCGAGTACTCCAGCCACACGCTCACCCTGCGGAGAGAGAAAGGTCGCGGGGTCGACCCGTCCTGCGGGAAACCCGTGTATGTGTGTGACAGCGAGCTCTTCAAGCAGCTGGATGTGGATCTGGCCCTCGCTCAGGCCGAGAGCGTCTGTCCTGACGGCAGCGGTTACGTGCTCCTGCCCAACACCACCTCCACCCTCCGCGCCAAACCCAAAGACGACTCCAGCGGCTCCGGCAAGTACAACATCAGCACCGAGCTCCCGCAGGCCCGCCTCATGCATCTGAGTGGAACCTTCGCCGAACCGCAAGCCGCCTACGCCGTCAAAACGCTCCCCGCCGACCGCGTCAGCGTATCGTACTCGGAGCGCGACTCGCCCATTCAGAACATCCACAACATCTCCAGCGAGAGTCACGTGACCAGCAGTCTGGGCGACACCTTTGACTCCATGAACTCCATGATGTCCAAGAGTGAAACCATCTCCACCCTGTCTATGAGCTCTTTGGAGGTCAGCGAGGGGGTAAGAGGCGCCGTTCATTCTTGCTAATGCCACACCCAGTGAACCCCTCGTCTGGTGAATTACATGATTATTGCATGATGTGATATTAAAGCTTGCCTGTTTTACTCTCACAGAGGCAGAAATCCCGTTATGCAGAACTTGATTTTGAGGTAATTACTCACTTTCAGAGTTTTGTAGCATCAATTAAATGCACAGTATCTGCAACAGTACCATAATAAGCGTTTCTTTCTCTCTCGTGTAGAAAATCATGCACACCCGAAAGCGCCACCAGAACATGTTCCAGGACCTCAACAGAAAAATGCATCACGCTGAGAAGGACAGGGAGTCACCGGCCTCCGACAGCAAGGTGAGCCGCTGAACCAGACGGTCATATGTGGAACTTTCCATGATTGAACTCTGAATACTTTCTGGAAAAGAGAACATATGGGAACCTCTTGGCTCGGACTTTGGATTAATGCTATTTTCTCTCTGCAGTCTGTCAGATGGAGCGTTTCCTCCGCTGGAAGTGACAAGACAAACCATAGCGTAAGTGTCCCAGTCTTTTGACTGCCTGTGAGGTTTTCCCACTCCCTGCCGAGTACGCCATCTCCAACTCTGTTCTCAATGTCTCTCTCCAGGATAAGCAGCAGGGAGCCATGGATCGCTCCTGGGAGAGCATGAGCCGGACGCAGGCGTCTCCTCCTGCTTGGGTCCGAAAGGACATGGAGCCGCTTCAGGCGTCTCCTCTGGATCTCCAGGGCGTGGAGTGGGAGAAGGCCGGAGCATCCATTCCCCTTGTGGGCCAAGACATCATTGACCTGCAGACAGAGGTGTGAGGGAACCACATCTAACCCTGAACACCTCGGTCTGAATTTGATTTGGGAAAGAGAGCGGAAATGAAGGGATGAGCATGTAGAGGGCGGAGAGGTAGAGAGGAACCCGAGAGGGGAGTGCTGTACCCGTCTGTCATTTCAATACGTGTCTCTCCAGCTTCAGAAGTAGCTCTCAGCTCTAGATGATCATTAGAAGGTGTCTGAAGGTTTTCCGTGCCAGGAGAGATTCTGGTTGGTTCATCGAGAGCTTTTCCCAACACTCTTCCATCTGGTCCAGGAGGTGGCGTGGACACCCGCCTGTGCCCGTTCATTTTTCCACAGCTCCGGTTTGGGATGGGCGAATCTTCCCAGAGGAGGGTCGTCAGCTTTCTCAGCTGCTCGAGTTAGGCCCTTTGGGGCTCCTTCCAGAGCGATCTCGTCGGCCGTCTCCCATGAGCCTCTGGGGTTGTGAGCTGTGCCGAATGGACACACATGAACTGCCGTCGCTGTGGTGTTCGTTTTTAGCGCTTTACGTGGAGCATTTCTGGACGCTTCCATCAAACTTTGGGGAAATAATTGTACTGAAAACTTGAAAAAGACTATAAGAGCATCATGATTCCTCTGTTATTAGTGTAGTGTGTTATTATTATTATCATTATTATTATTATTAATGTTATTACTTCGTTCTTATGATCATGTTATGATTTTGAGCATATTTCTGTTCATCGAAGTTTATTTTCAAGAACTGTATGAAACTGTTCAGTCATTCCCAAAACAGCAGCAGGATGGAGTATCCCAGCATGAGCTCAGCATTCTGGGTAATGTAGGCGGAGCAGCAGTGACTGTGTAGCCTTGGACTCTTTGCGGACGAGCTGTTGTTTTCTCCTTCGCTCCATTGGATCAGATCACTGTGTTCCCTCCATTCCCACCAGCGGCTCTTTCTACGGCCTTGTGAACGGATCCCCAGCGCACGTTACGGGAGAGAGTCCCGGTGCAGTAGATATGCCAAACCATTGACTGGCATCAGTGCAATATGAGGACAGATGCTTGATGCCCAAGCAGGACTGACATCAGAATCTTGTCAGGTTTTGTTAATCATTTTCAGAGTTTTATATCGCCTTTATAGACCCTATAGAAACCTTTATGACAACACTGTTCTCGGACTATATTAGCTATCAAATGAAGGACGAAACAAGACGCTGTGTCTTGCTGCTAAAAGAACTTTCAGGAAAGAGAAATATGATATCTACACAGAGTAATAGCTTAGAGATATACCTGACTGTGCTTCAGGAAAATGCCCTAGAGTTTTGTACTGATTTCTCCATATTGCTGAGACACTGAACCCTCGGTCGTCTTGTTTTTTAGACCTGTGTGTGTCTCTGTGTGTGCTGATATTCCTCGCGTCTCCTGTTAGCGTGAGGTTCCCGATGTCTGTCTGAATCTCCAGCAACAGAGTCTCTCTGTGTGTTTTACCTCCTCTTGTGATTGTACAGTTTTAAGAACAATAAGGTGAAAGTGTCTAGTTTCTAATAAAATAAAAGAACTTAAAATTACTGACTGCCTGTTCTTCACTTTCTTGACTGAAAATTGCTCAGTCCCGCCCCAAACTCACGTGAACGGTTGAGTCAGAAGTTGACATGTCACGCAAACATATCAAAGTTCTGAAAGCATCAAACCACCAATCACCCTGTACATGAAACTGACACACATCACAGACAGCAGTTATAATGATAGTAGTCTGAAGTAAGATGTCTTACGTCTTATGTTCTTTGCTTAATGTCTAAATTAGGGTCATCAATGTTAATATAGTTTGTACTTATTTTCCACTATGGGCCTATTTCCATTTTGGTCTAAATATGAGCAAAAGATTACACAAGAACTATACAGGACCTATGTACTAATGAACTAATGACCATCTGCATTTTGCTCATTAGCATCAGGCTCCGTCTCTCAGGAAAGATTTCCTTTGTTTACAGGAATCTATAAATGTAAGAGACCAAAAACACTGGATATCCCATCAAACTCATTACATCAATCACAGTTAATTATAGAAATAAGCAAGACTGGTGAAGGCTAAAGGAACAAATCACGAAGTTCTGTGATCGTTTGCTCACCCTTAAAACCGTATGGAACACAAGAATGATTGCCTGAGGTTTCTTTCATTTTCTCACGATAGAAAAGGAAGAAATAAAGTCATGGCACATGAGAGCGAATAAAGGATGACAGAATTCTTATTCAACCACTGCAAAAAACATTTAAATCAAGATACATTTACTTGAGAAGCAGATGGATTGAACATATTAAGTCTAAAATGTATGAAAATTAAGTCAGTTTGAGCTTAAATCATGAACAAATATCTGCCAATGGGGTCAGAAAAATATTCTAAACTCAAAGGGAAAACTAGTTCATGGCAGATATTTCTTGTTTTAACCATAAACTCTATTGATACATTTTACAGAATGTTTAGATATTTGTACAGACAAGATGAAAATCCTGAGAGAGAAAATCTTTTTTTTTTTTTGCATTGTGAACTAGTGCTAGGGCTGATGATCACCGCTTCAACATTCATTTCCGTCCTTTTGTTGGAGTCAAAGCTCATGTGTGTCATGCAGTTAGTCAGTGGCATTCAGAAGGCGACCCATAATGCACTGTGTCAGAGAGGGCTGGATGTAAGTGCAGAAACACTCTCAGTAATTGTGTGCTGGGGTGTTATTTAATTCCTCATGACGGTATGAATGTGCCACTCGAAGCTTTGTGTGGGTTTTTGTCTTGTTTCATTCAAGCCCAGAGAAAGTAATTGCGCTGTTGAATATTGTGAGTCACGTGATCTGGCTGATGTGAATGTGAAAGTGGATTACAGCTGTGTTTCTGCGTCACGGCGAAAATGCCAGCAGATTCAGAGAGCAATTCTTCTCCACAGGGAACAGCTCTCGACGGAGACCACTGGGACTCGACTCAATCCATTCTTCCACATCACTCAGCGTAGAAACGACCCCTAAAGAGGCTGGGGCAGACTCACTCTCAGGTGTGTTTAATGAGTCAGTCCTGAAGCCCTGCTTTACTCACTGACTCACTTCAACCTCCTGCAGCAGAAAACAGTGGAAATTGATGGATCCGAGACGGTTCTACAGACCAGTGGATCCCGGAGACCAGAGGCTGCAAGACTCCTTTCACTCTGGACAGGGAGAAACACACTAGAAACCATCCATAATGCCCTAGCAACCGCATAGCAACTACTCAGAATACCTTAGCAACTGCATGGCAACATCTAAGAACATCTAAAAAGTTCAGTTCTCATACAGCGGCGTCGGTACAGTCAAATCAATAATATTGTTGAATATTAAGGGATGCACCGATATGAAAATTTTGGCTGATACCGATAGCCGATAATTCTTTATATTTGAAAGCCGATAACCGATATATTGGCCGAAAAATCTAAATCCAAATTTTTATATAATTTTTGAGAGCCTGATTACAAAAACAAAAGTCTCAAGATTAAAAGTAATGTCCCAGGCACACAATTATAATGTTCTCATTATAATTTTACGCAGCCTATATGACAGCACATGTTGCAGTTAACTATATTTTCCTTTTTGATTGATTGATTCCAATAATTTTTCAAGCAATTTAAAACCAACATGTTGATCAGTGCGTATCTAAAGTGTCTCAGCTGAAGGAAATAATTCTTTATTTATCGGCTTTAATATATCGGCCTAATTTTCTTATCGGGCCGATAACGATAACATTAAATTGAACATATACCGGCCGATACCGATATGGTGGCAGTTATATGATGTGCATCCCTAATATTAAAGGGTTAGTTCACCCAAAAATTAAAATTAAGTCATTAATGACTCGCCCTCATGTCGTTCCAAGCCCGTAAGACCTCCGTTCATCTTCGGAACACAGTTTAAGATATTTTAGATTTAGTCCGAGAGCTTTCTGTCCCTCCATTGAAAATGTATGTATGGTATACTGTCCATGTCCAGAAAGCTAATACAGACATCATCAAAGTAGTCCAAGTGACTACAGTGGCTCAATCTTAAGTTTATAAAGCGACGAGAATACTTTTTGTGTGCAAAAAACAACAAAAATAACGACTTTTTTCCACTATTCATTTCCTTCTCTCTGGGCTTCGAGTTAGTTCACGTAGTATAACTGCGTAGCGCTTCTGGGTTGTACGTCACACGCATCACACACATGACCAGCGTCGGCCAATAGTACAACCCAGAAGCGCTACGCAGTTATACTACGTGAACTAACTCGAGGCCCAGAGAGAAGGAAATGAATAGTGGAATAAAGTCGTTATTTTTGTTGTTTTTTGCGCACAAAAAGTATTCTCGACTACTTTGATGATGTCTGTATTAGCTTTCTGGACATGGACAGTATACCATACATACATTTTCAATGGAGGGACAGAAAGCTCTCGGACTAAATCTAAAATATCTTAAACTGTGTTCCGAAGATGAACGGAGGTCTTACGGGCTTGGAACGACATGAGGGTGAGTCATTAATGACATCATTTTCATTTTTGGGTGAACTAACCCTTTAAGTGTCCCCAACTAAGCAAGCCAGAGGAAACCATGGCAGGAACCCAAACTCCATCAGTGACAGAATGGAGAAAAGAACCATGGGAGAAACAAATGAAAGGTTGGTTCAGCCTCTCAGTTCTCTGGCCAACATTATGATTCAGGCTACATTACAGGTCAGAGTCTTTCAAATGAAAGATTGGTATCAAAGAGCACACACACACACACACACACACACACTCACCCAGGTTCCTAACCAACGACGAAGACTTGACAGAGCAGTGTTAGACAGTATTTCCTAATGATATCTCCTAATGGTAGCATGTACAGAGTGAACAGCAGCGGTCCTAGTACTGAGCCTTGTGGTACGCCATACTGAACTTGTGATCGATGAGACATCTCATCATTTACTGCTACAAACTGATAACGGTCAGATAAGTATGATTTAAACCATGCTAGTGCGATTCCACTAATGCCAACATAGTTTTCGAGTCTATTTAAAAGAATGTTGTGGTCAATAGTGTCAAATGCAGCACTAAGATCGAGTAACACTAATAGAGAGATACAACCACGATCAGATGATAAGAGCAAATCATGTGTGACTCTGATGAGAGCTGTCTCGGTACTATGGTACAGTCTAAATCCTGACTGGAAAACCTGTGTGTGTGTGTGTGTGTGTGTGTGTGTGTGTTTGTGTGAGAGAGAGAGAGAGAGAGAGAGAGAGGTCAGAGGTCAGGATCGTCACTGCCTTGACATTTTACTTTGGTTTCTCTTTCATAACTTTTTAACTTTATTCCCAGTTGTTTAACATTCACGTTACCAAGAAAAAATGTTTTTCCACATATTTTGTGATCTGAGGAGCAAAGGAGAGCATTTGATGACAGTGATGGAGTGACTGAGATGTTCTGCTGTGTGTGAGTGTGTGTTTCTCAGTTCAATCCAGTCATCATTCATAATCTCTCACATCTACAGAAGGAGACTGTATTTCATTTCAAGAAAGAAAGTTTTGAGTTCTGATAGTTACAGTATGTTTGACGGTTCATCAAGTTCAAATATGATTGCAGCCGCTATCATGTATTTGAATCATCCGTCATACCCACTCCATCAGCGAACCGAACCTGTGTTTAATGTGTGTGTGGCTGATGTTGGACTGGGAGAATGACCTCAGCGTGTCATCGCTCAGCAGATGCTGGTTGCCAGGAAACCGTTTCCATTGGCAACAACAGCAGTGGTACCGAGGAGCAAAGAGAACATATTATAGCGAACCAGCGGAAGTCCATATAAAGACACCGGATGCTCTGCAAGTTCAGATGCATTATTACACAGTTCCTGTGATTCAAACCAGGTGAGATGATCTGACCTCAGCGAACAGGGAACGTTCTGTCAGCGTTATGAGCAAACGTTCTTCCAGTAACGTTAATAGAACGTTCATTTAAAGTTATCAGGGGCTGTATTCACAAAACATCTTAGCACTAAGAGTTCTCCTAAATGGCAGCAGAAAGAAGTTCTTAGGTAAGAGTTTTCTCTTAAAGCCTATTACCAAAACTGCTGAGAGCAACTTTTACTGAGGAATAGACAGAAGTCTTAAACCTCGTTGGTCAATATGATCAAAGATGGCCGTAAAAATAAATCTTGTTGTTTGATTGCCGTAAAAAAAATTGTTTTTTCTTTTTGATCCTTCTTTTTTATATTTAATTGCAAAAATCTAATCTTTCATTGAAGTAAAAGAATTGAAAGTGGTGGGGAAATCACATTATGAAATAAATGCTTTTCTCTAAAACACGTCATTATTGGCACACTTTTATTAAAAACCTCTTTCCAGATAACAGGTCTGGGTTTTCTCCTATAATGCCTGATCAGTTAGGAGATCAGAGACGATCCTCGATCCTCCCGAACAACATGTGGTGATTTTATAGGCTTTCTGAGCCCAAGACTCACTCATCTCTGTGATTCTCCATCTATGACTCTTGGAGAGTCTTTGTTCGCTGAAATCTTGCATTAGGATGATATAAACACACGTCCTCTTCCAGACAGATTCAGAACATCTTTAGTTGATTGGAACTTCATAATTATTGCCCTGATTAAGCTCAATAATCTTCAATGAAAGGTGGGATTTTTGCAAATGTTTTGAATGAAAGATAAACCATGCAGATTTATTTTTACAGCCATCTTTGATCATATTTACCAGGGGTGCCATTCATTCTGACCACAACTGTAAGAGGAGAGTCTAGTATACAGGAGAGACTAGTTAAGAGGAGAGACTAGTTAAGAGGATAAACTAGTTAAGAGGAGAGACTAGTATACAGGAGAGTCTAGTATACAGGAGAGTCTAGTTAAGAGGAGAGACTAGTTAAGAGGATAAACTAGTTAAGAGGAGAGACTAGTTAAGAGGAGAGACTAGTATACAGGAGAGACTAGTTAAGAGGAGAGTCTAGTTAAGAGGAGAGACTATTTAAGAGGATAAACTAGTTAAGAGGAGAGACTAGTATACAGGAGAGTCTAGTTAAGAGGATAAACTAGTTAAGAGGAGAGACTAGTATACAGGAGAGACTAGTATACAGGAGAGTCTAGTTAAGAGGATAAACTAGTTAAGAGGATAGACTAGTATACAGGAGAGACTAGTATACAGGAGAGACTAGTATACAGGAGAGTCTAGTTAAGAGGATAAACTAGTTAAGAGGAGAGACTAGTATACAGGAGAGACTAGTTAAGAGGAGAGACTAGTATACAGGAGAGACTAGTATACAGGAGAGACTAGTTAAGAGGAGAGACTAGTATACAGGAGAGACTAGTATACAGAGGAGAGACTAGTATACAGGAGAGTCTAGTTAAGAGGAGAGACTAGTTAAGAGGAGAGACTAGTATACAGGAGAGACTAGTATACAGAGGAGAGACTAGTATACAGGAGAGTCTAGTTAAGAGGAGAGACTAGTTAAGAGGATAAACTAGTTAAGAGGAGAGACTAGTATACAGGAGAGTCTAGTTAAGAGGAGAGACTAGTATACAGGAGAGTCTAGTTAAGAGGAGAAACTAGTTAAGAGGATGGACTCTAGTTAACAGGACAGTCTAGTATACAGGAGAGACTAGTTAAGAGGAGAGTCTAGTATACAGGAGAGTCTAGTTAAGAGGAGAGACTAGTATACAGGAGAGTCTAGTTAAGAGGAGAGACCAGTATACAAGTCTAGTATACAGGAGAGTCTAGTTAAGAGGATAAACTAGTTAAGGGGATGAACTAGTTAAGAGGAGAGACTTGTATACAGGAGAGTCTAGTTAAGAGGAGAGACTAGTATACAGGAGAGTCTAGTATACAGGAGAGACTAGTTAAGAGGAGAGTCTAGTTAAGAGGATGGACTCTAGTTAACAGGAGAGACTAGTATACAGGAGAGTCTAGTATACAGGAGAGACTAGTTAAGAGGATGGACTCTAGTTAACAGGAGAGACTCTAGTTAACAGGGGAGACTAGTATACAGGAGAGTCTAGTATACAGGAGAGTCTAGTATACAGGAGAGTCTAGTTAAGAGGAGAGTCTAGTTAAGAGGAGAGACTAGTTAAGAGGAGAGTCTAGTATACAGGAGAGTCTAGTATACAGGAGAGACTAGTTAAGAGGAGAGTCTAGTTAAGAGGAGAGTCTAGTATACAGGAGAGTCTAGTATACAGGAGAGACTAGTTGAGAGGAGAGTCTAGTATACAGGAGAGTGTAGTATACAGGAGAGTCTAGTATACAGGAGAGACTAGTATACAGGAGAGACTAGTTAAGAGGAGAGTCTAGTTAAGAGGAGAGTCTAGTATACAGGAGAGTCTAGTATACAGGAGAGACTAATTAAGAGGAGAGTGTAGTATACAGGAGAGTGTAGTATACAGGAGAGTCTAGTATACAGGAGAGACTAGTTAACAGGAGAGTCTAGTTAAGAGGAGAGTCTAGTTAAGAGGAGAGACTAGTTAAGAGGAGAGTCTAGTATACAGGAGAGTCTAGTATACAGGAGAGACTAGTTAAGAGGAGAGTCTAGTTAAGAGGAGAGTCTAGTTAAGAGGAGAGACTAGTATACAGGAGAGTCTAGTATACAGGAGAGTCTAGTTAACAGGAGAGTCTAGTTAAGAGGAGAGTCTAGTTAAGAGGAGAGACTAGTTAAGAGGAGAGTCTAGTATACAGGAGAGTCTAGTATACAGGAGAGACTAGTTAAGAGGAGAGTCTAGTTAAGAGGAGAGTCTAGTATACAGGAGAGTCTAGTATACAGGAGAGACTAGTTAAGAGGAGAGTCTAGTTAAGAGGAGAGACTAGTATACAGGAGAGTCTAGTATACAGGAGAGACTAGTTAAGAGGAGAGTCTAGTTAAGAGGAGAGTCTAGTATACAGGAGAGTCTAGTATACAGGAGAGTCTAGTATACAGGAGAGTCTAGTTAAGAGGAGAGTCTAGTATACAGGAGAGTCTAGTATACAGGAGAGACTAGTTAAGAGGAGAGTCTAGTTAAGAGGAGAGACTAGTATACAGGAGAGTCTAGTATACAGGAGAGACTAGTTAAGAGGAGAGTCTAGTATACAGGAGAGTCTAGTATACAGGAGAGACTAGTTAAGAGGAGAGTCTAGTATACAGGAGAGACTAGTTAAGAGGAGAGTCTAGTATACAGGAGAGTCTAGTTAACGGAGTTCTTGAGTTGCTGAACTAAGGTTAGTGAACTACATGAAGTGAGGTTAGTGCATCTCAGGACTGGATCTGTTTGGAAACGCTGCCCCCTGCTGACCACATCATCACTGTCACAACAGAGAGAGGGTTTGTTATGAACTGTTTGAAAGGGAACCATCACACTCATCTTCTGTAGTGCACGGGCTTGAGGACCCAAAAACATCCACTTTGCAACTCTGACTTACTATTTTAACTGGTCCAAACCAGTATGTGAAGTAACCAGTGGCACAGCCAGGCTCTCTCTCTCTCTCTCTCTCTCTCTCTCTCTCTCTCTGAACAGACAGTGCCTTCTAAAAACTTAATCTGATGCATGTTGAATGAATGTTGAGTGAATCAGAGTTTTTATTTTATTTTTTATGAATGAATGTATGAATCAGAGTTTGAGCTGTACTCTGTTGTTCAGTGATGTCTTTCCCGCTGATGATGATGATGATGATGACGCGAGGTCAACTGCTTCCGGAACTCGTCGCCTTGACAACACAATTCATATTGTGTGCGAGATGAGTGAGTAATGCTGCCATAGAATGTTCTGAACAGAGACAGTGCAATAATACAATAGAATAGAACAGTATATAATGATTTTATCTATTATTCTTTGTATTTGATTGATTTTCACATTGAATTGTTGTAGATCATCATCTCAGTAATGTTTTTAGAAAGAGGAAAAATCACAGATGAACAAAAGAAAAAAGCTGTCATTCATAAAAGACACATCCATACGAACCTTTGCAAAAACGTTCAGTCATTAAATTAAATTTTCATTGTTATAACTTTCAAATATTTTATTTAAAACGAGACACACTGTATTGGCGACACTCATCTGTGCCCATGTAAACAGAAACGATCTTTTCATGCAGGAAGTTTTTGGCTAATATGAACATAAGTTTGTTAAACATAATAACCTCCATAACTTAATTGGTGAACTATCTCTATGCGCTTAGTGATCGTTGTAAATTCTCACGTGACCCCTGCTAATTCAGATTTACACTAACGTTAGTGTACATCCAAAAACTGATACATCATCCTAGCTTTTTATTCCATCAGAGTTACAGAGAAAATCTTCTTGAAAACGAAACATTTATTCGTGTAAGAAAACCATATTTTCGAATTTAGTGTGCTAACTTTATTTACTTTACAACATAAAACTAAATATGAATACATTGATTCTGCTGCAAACAAAGCACGGTTTCAGCGGGCTGAGTCTGCGCATGCGCAGTGCGCTGGTCTCCGGCCGCCAGGTGGCGCTGATGACGCTGTGTTTTGATGAAGTCCAGCTTATTCTCTGGTCATTTGTTTCCGTGTTCCGATCTGGTTCTGCACAAGGACATTAAACTCTGTTGTGTTGCCGTGATCGGGGTTCAGTCATGGCTCTGCTGCTGAGGGCCAGTGTCAGAGGGTATTTCACCTCAGCGCTGAGGAGAGGATCAGATCAGGTACTGGAGAACTCTTTCCTGAGGGAGAATGTCGAGTATGAATGAAAATCCGGTTGATTCGAGTGTATATCAGTCGTTATTCACATTCTGTGTGCCCTGAAATAAACCGCATCGGTCATGAATTAAAGACCATTTTCTTTTCTGAGGTGAAATATGTTAGGGCTGCAGCAACTCAACGCATTTGAGCATCGATTAATTGTATATAAACATATTCGTCACTTAAATATACTGCCATTACATTAATGAGGGAGAAATATTGTGGGAAGTCACATTTACATTCTTTATTTTTATTCTGTGGAAACAAGCATCCACATTTAACTGGTATTCTACAATTAAAGTTATATCTTTATCTACAAACCCTAGAATGTCACGTGACTGTTTCCACTACTGACGCTGACGGCGCATGCGCATCCAGAGCATTAACTCTTGATAAACATTAAACTTAAAGTTAAAATTCTACATGGAACTGCAGTTAGAGTAAATGGGCTCTTGTAATGGAGTATAATGTGTTCGGATGAGTGAATGTGAGTTCAGCTTTTGTTTTTCTTTACTATCATTTTTAATTAACGACTTAACTTTACATTTTCCAATCAGCTTAAATTTCAACCGTTTTTTTTTTTTTTTTTTTGCCTACATAGACACAGTTAGCTATATTTGTTTTAATTGACTTCTAATTGCACATTGTTTGAGGACAAATTACACCCGATTAATCGAAGGAATAATCGATTAATCGACTCTCTCTCTCTCTCTCTCTCTCTCTCTCTCTCTCTCTCTCTCTCTCTCTCACACACACACCCACACCCCTCCAGCTGGGTGATCTGGGTTCAGGAGCCGGTAAAGGAGGCGGAGCGGGCGGCTCGATCCGGGAAGCAGGAGGAGCGCTCGGGAAGAAACAGGCGGCCGACGAGGAGCGATACTTCAAGTGAGTGTCAGTCTCAGCTCCTCCGTCACGTGTTCTGCTCATGAGTAATGATGACGTGTGTCTGACAGGCAGAAGGAGAAGGAGCAGCTGGCGGCGCTGAAGAAACACCACGAAGAAGAGATCGACCACCATAAGAAGGAGATCGAGCGCCTGCAGAGAGAGATCGACCGACACAAGGGCAAGATCCGACGACTCAAACACGACGACTGAGAGACGACGACTCAAACACGTCCATCGCCATCATCACTCCCTGTGCCTGATCGCTCCGTCTGCATGCACCTGTGCGATAATACACCTGTGCAGGAACATGTGCTTTATCAATAAACATGTGCTTTATCAATAAACATGTGCTTTATCAATAAACGTGTGCAGAAACATGCAGACATCTGAAGTTATTTGCTATGACACATAACCGTGAGTTAATCTGAGGCTCGAACACGAGTCGCCTGAACCAGCAGCTGGTGAGGGACAACATGTGGAGTTTTATCTTTTGGTGAAATACTTTGAGCGTAGAATGTGTTTATAATGTTTTTGTAATGAAAAAACATTCCTAATATTGATATTAATATCCGTTCTTTACTGATCAAGCGATTCCAGGTGATGTTCAAATGTCTTTATTTTATCCGAAGCTAATTACAGCTGAAAGACCTCAGCACAGTTTGACTCTTCTGTGTTAGAGTCATCAGATGTTCTCAGTGTTTACATGTGATTAGGTGTGAAACTAGGATTTATGCAAACTTCCAATCTGAAGATCTGAGATATTGAATATCGTGAATGATATCCTGACTGGATCACCATGGTTATATTATGAGAAGAGAAACACAGATCTCTAGTTTTTCATCTTGAATCTGGGACTATGTTTATGTTTATGAGAAGCATAATATTTTGACCCCGACGTGATTTGAACACGCAACCTTCTGATCTGGAGTCAGACGCGCTACCGTTGCGCCACGAGGTCACAGTCACGCGCATCAGCTCCAGCCCTAATGACCACAGTAGAGCGCGTCATCACAGCTGACGCATGCGCACTCACTCACGGTCAGCGGCTCAGCTCTGATTTAAAAATCATTCATAACATCGATCCTGTAAAATCATTTCCTAAATTATATTGATGAGACATACTCATTTTGTGCGCTTTTAGCAACAACAACAGTCCATTTATTTTTTTGATGTAACACAACCAATCAATTTTCAGCCCTTCTAAACCACTCCTTTGTTCGCAAAGATATATATTTTTATTTATTTATTATTATTTATTGTGAAAACCCCATTTTATTTTGAATATGTTGCCAACTTCATTATATTCTACGCTTCATTTTTCAAATGACAATAACAAATGGTTTATTAAATCTCAATTGTGCTTGAATTCATCTCTAATCACATCCCTCACACTTGTACAAAAATAAAAAAAATAGAAAACTAGACTGGCGGGTCTTTTTTCTACATTACTCATTATATATTTTTTTTATTTTTAATTATCGAGACAATCGCGTGACTGATCACATCATATTTTTTTTTTTTCTTTTATATCTAAATATGCCGTATGCAAATCGTGTAGTTTGTCGGTTGTGCGCGCGGATTGGCTGCCCACCCCCGTGCGTGATGACGCAGTCGGTCCGCCGCGCGAGGAAGTGGCGCTGTTGTTTGAGCGACGGGACCGTCTCGCTGTGTCTCGTGGGTTCACCCGAACAGCTTCTACCGTGTTTCGGTGAGTTCTGCCCTTCATGAACCGGGACTGACCGCGCTCGACAGCTTCTCGTGCCGTCCGGTCATCATAATCGCGGTGAGTGCGCGCGGCGGACGCGTTTTTTGGCGGGTTTGTCCGGTTTGAATGGTGTGTCTCGCGCCGCTGCTGCTGATGTAGGCCTCGCGCGCGCGGGAATCTCCGTCGGTCCGGTCTGACGGTTTAACGGGTTTATTGTGTGATCTACGGGAGCCGTGACGGATAACGGGTGTCGCGCGTGAGCTAACGATCAATAACAGGCCGTTACGAGCTCAGATCTGCACACACACTAGCGCGTTAGCATCGCGTGCTGCTAGCCTCATGCGCGAGGGGGGCGGATCAGTGTGTGTGTGTGTGTGTGTGTGTAAGTGTAAGAGAGAGAGGGAGCGCGTGTGAGTGTGCACGTTTTTTGTTTGTGTTTTATCAATCTGTGCGTGTGTTTCTGTTCGTCAGCATCTCATCATACTGAGGTTTCAATTCACATATTACACACATGCTAATGATCTAGATTTCATTCGTTCAGTGTCTGATAGATGCAGTGTGTGTGTGTGTGTGTTGTAAATACAGAATAAGCCATAGATGTTTTGTTTAACAGGAGATGATCAGATGTTTATGTAATTATGTGAAGCTCAATCTGATAAACCAGCGCTAGATGTGGAGAATATGATATTTAATAACTCAGTTCTGTTTAAAAGATCTTTACATTTTAATCAGTTTAAATTGTATTTTATTTATAAAGTTGTACTACTTCTAGAGAAGTAGAGTTGACGAGTTCATTCTTATTGAGTCTCTCAATTCAGAAAGTTTTAATAGCATGCCCAAAATATATATTTATATATAACATTAAAACCTATTTCCTATCCCGAAGCGACAAAATAAAATAAAAGTCTGTATCATTTTATAAG
>CM040774.1:44028734-44063734 GCA_022829085.1 Abramis brama
TGGTGGTGTGTGTGTATGTGTGTGTGATGAGTTCAAGCATGTGTGTGTGCGCTCAGGTCTGGTGGCGTGTGTGTGATGGGTTCGAGCGTGTCTGATTGTGTGTGTGTGTGTGCAGGCGTGTGTGTGATGGGTTTGAGCGCGTCTGATGCGGTGTGTTTGTGTGCTGGCGTGTGTGTGAGCGTGTCTGATGCGGTGTGTGTGTGCACTTAGGTCTGGTGGCGTGTGTGTGATGGGTTCGAGCGTGTCTGATTGTGTGTGTGCGTGTGCAGGGCTGGCGTGTGTGTGATGGGTTTGAGCGTGTCTGATGGTGTGTGTGTGTGCGTGTGCAGGGCTGGTGGCGTACGCAGATCTGGACGAGCGAGCGCTGGATGCCCTGAGGGAGTTTAATGAGGAGGGAGCGCTGTCGGTCCTGCAGCAGTTCAAGGAGTCGGACCTCTCACACGTGCAGGTGAACACACACACACACTCACACAGGTAAACACTCGATCTCTCTCACACACACCTGTTTCAGCTGCTTAAAGGGATAGTTCACCCAAAAATGTAATCCTAGGTGTGTATTAGGGCTGAACGATATTCTGTTTTAACATCGACATCGCGATGTGCAAATGAGCGATAGTCACATCGCCGGAACATGCGATGCGAAGGGTAACGTTAGTAGCACCCATAGTGTAAGAGAACGGTAGCACACAGTAAACACGAGTTTGTTGTATGGCTTTTTGCTGGGGTGACATACGCGTTCCGCGTGCCTGCACAGTGATTGTTTGCTCTGCCGCGCTCACGCTCACAGCCAACATTCACTGGCAATCCTATAGCTAAAAATGCGTGACGAAGAGGATCCTCCGCAACAAAATCAAAATCAGCTATTTGGGACTAGCCTATTTCGTCAACAAAAAGGAGGATGTTGACCAAAAAGAGGTAGGTTACTTTGCTGGAGTGTTATAAAGTCGTGGATGGTTGTCTTTTTTTAAAAATCGTTTCGTGTTCGCATTTATGAGGAAAAAACAATGTTACGTGACATTATGGACGCGTCACGCGACTGTTATGAAAGCCGCACTAAAAGACGGCTTTAAAACTTTCACAGAGACCTCAAACAGAAAGCACAAAGCCTTTCTTTAAAACGAATTTCGTTTTGTATTAATTGTATTTTAATTTTAATCAGTATTTCATTATCCAATTTTCTGGATTTAATAAATAGGGCCTAGCCTAAAAATTAAATATAGCAGCCAGCGCCTGAACTGGAGATTAAGCTATCATCCATGAACCGAAACTCAGCATAAAAGGTAGTCTACTCGCCTCACACACATAAAAATAACAATAATAATAAAAAAATTAGAAATATAACTATTATCTACAGAAGAACCATTAAAAAAAATGTAATCTGTATGAAAAGTGCATTTCTCCCGATCACTGCTGCGAAGATCGCGAGTCAGTAATTGTCAACTTAATCTTTACAGAAAACACTTGTTTATTAATAAACAATTAAAATGACTCACTGTAATATTTTACATATTATTAATCATTACTTCTGCTGGTTCTTTTGCCGTTTACATGAACGCGTCACTGAATCAGCACAGAAAACATAATTTTTCGGGTCCTAGAACCTGAAGAACGTTAGGTCCTGTGTAGAACGTTCACCGAATTCTGAGAGAAAAATGTTTCTGGAATAAAATATTAAGTGGCCTTTTTGTCACTTGTAATGAAGCTTGCTTATTAGTGAAATTATTAATAACATGGAATGGTAATTATTGACTTTAGCCTGGATTGATGGCTCGCAATATCGCGATATATATCGTTGGGAAAAAAATATCGCAATGTAATTTTTTTCCCAATATCGTGCAGCCCTAGTGTGTATGACACTCTTCTTTCAACAAATACAATCTGTGTTATATTAAAATATCTCCTGGCTCTTCCAAGCTTTATAATGGGGGTCAATGGGTATATATTTTTGGAAGTCCATAAAAGAAGTGCATCATAAAAGTGTATATATCCTTATATCCCCATATACAGATGCACTTTTATGGACTTCCAAAAATATATACCCATTGACCCCCATTATAAAGCTTGGAAGAGCCAGGAGATATTTTAATATAACTGATTATATCCGTCTGAGAGAAGAGTGTCATACACACCTAGGATGAGTTGAGGGAGAGTAAATCATGGGCTGATGTAAATGTTTGGGTGAACTATCCCTTTAACCGTCCCTTCCCTCACACTGCCTGCAGAACAAGAGTGCGTTCCTGTGTGGCGTGATGAAGACGTACCGGCAGCGGGAGAAGCAGGGCAATAAAGTGCAGGAGTCGACGAAAGGCCCCGACGAGACCAAGATAAAGGTACCGCATCATCAGGGGTGTCCGTCAGTTCGTCACCACACGGCATGATATCCGCTCTCTCCGCCAGCGAGACCACACTTGCGGATACTTACACACCTTCTGCGATTCGATTCAGGGCTATATCGGGTGATTTATCAGTATTTAGCTATTAGGTGCCAAGTTTACACAACCAGTTACATTTCTATTAACTCACAAATTAGGGATGGGGCCGATCCGATTCAGTATCGGGGCCAATACCAGTGCAATTCACGTATCGGATTTTTTTTTTATATATTTTTTTTGTGCAAAAGCAGATAACTCCACATTTCATGTTTCAGAGTTAAACAAAAACAAGTAATTGCTATGATGTGTAATAAAACACTTGGTTAATCTTTGTAACGCTAATCTCCTCCGCTGACAGAGACGCGTGGCTAACTGCTGTTGTGATTAGACTCAGTACAGGGGGCTTTTCCCTCAACACTAGCGAGCTGCTTTAGCAAGGGTACGTGAAACAGTTTCAGCTTTTTTTTTCCTTTTACGCCCCTAAGACGATATCACAGGCATCGTGTCGCTTGACGTCTGATCTGCGGCGTGTCTCTGGACGTCTGATCTGCGGCGTGTCTCTGGACGTCTGATCTGCGGCGTGTCTCTGGACGTCTGATCTGCGGCGTGTCTCTAGACGTCTGATCTGCGGCGTGTCTCTAGACGTCTGATCTGCGGCGTGTCTCTGGACGTCTGATCTGCGGCGTGTCTCTGGACGTCTGATCTGCGGCGTGTCTCTAGACGTCTGATCTGCGGCGTGTCTCTAGACGTCTGATCTGCGGCGTGTCTCTGGACGTCTGATCTGCGGCGTGTCTCTGGACGTCTGATCTGCGGCGTGTGTCTAGACGTCTGATCTGCGGCGTGTGTCTAGACGTCTGATCTGCGGCGTGTCTCTGGACGTCTGATCTGCGGCGTGTGTCTAGACGTCTGATCTGCGGCGTGTGTCTAGACGTCTGATCTGCGGCGTGTGTCTAGACGTCTGATCTGCGGCGTGTCTCTGGACGTCTGATCTGCGGCGTGTCTCTGGACGTCTGATCTGCGGCGTGTCTCTGGACGTCTGATCTGCGGCGTGTGTCTAGACGTCTGATCTGCGGCGTGTGTCTAGACGTCTGATCTGCGGCGTGTCTCTGGACGTCTGATCTGCGGCGTGTCTCTGGACGTCTGATCTGCGGCGTGTCTCTGGACGTCTGATCTGCAGCGTGTCTCTAGACGTCTGATCTGCGGCGTGTGTCTAGACGTCTGATCTGCGGCGTGTCTCTGGACGTCTGATCTGCGGCGTGTCTCTGGACGTCTGATCTGCGGCGTGTCTCTGGACGTCTGATCTGCGGCGTGTCTCTGGACGTCTGATCTGCGGCGTGTCTCTAGACGTCTGATCTGCGGCGTGTCTCTGGACGTCTGATCTGCGGCGTGTGTCTAGACGTCTGATCTGCGGCGTGTCTCTAGACGTCTGATCTGCGGCGTGTCTCTAGACGTCTGATCTGCGGCGTGTCTCTAGACGTCTGATCTGCGGCGTGTCTCTAGACGTCTGATCTGCGGCGTGTGTCTAGACGTCTGATCTGCGGCGTGTGTCTAGACGTCTGATCTGCGGCGTGTCTCTAGACGTCTGATCTGCGGCGTGTCTAGACGTCTGATCTGCGGCGTGTCTCTAGACGTCTGATCTGCGGCGTGTCTCTAGACGTCTGATCTGCGGCGTGTGTCTAGACGTCTGATCTGCGGCGTGTGTCTAGACGTCTGATCTGCGGCGTGTGTCTAGACGTCTGATCTGCGGCGTGTCTAGACGTCTGATCTGCGGCGTGTCTCTAGACGTCTGATCTGCGGCGTGTCTCTAGACGTCTGATCTGCGGCGTGTCTAGACGTCTGATCTGCGGCGTGTCTCTAGACGTCTGATCTGCGGCGTGTCTAGACGTCTGATCTGCGGCGTGTCTCTAGACGTCTGATCTGCGGCGTGTCTCTAGACGTCTGATCTGCGGCGTGTGTCTAGACGTCTGATCTGCGGCGTGTGTCTAGACGTCTGATCTGCGGCGTGTGTCTAGACGTCTGATCTGCGGCGTGTGTCTAGACGTCTGATCTGCGGCGTGTGTCTAGACGTCTGATCTGCGGCGTGTGTCTAGACGTCTGATCTGCGGCGTGTGTCTAGACGTCTGATCTGCGGCGTGTGTCTAGACGTCTGATCTGCGGCGTGTCTCTAGACGTCTGATCTGCGGCGTGTCTCTAGACGTCTGATCTGCGGCGTGTCTCTAGACGTCTGATCTGCGGCGTGTCTCTAGACGTCTGATCTGCGGCGTGTCTCTAGACGTCTGATCTGCGGCGTGTCTCTAGACGTCTGATCTGCGGCGTGTCTCTAGATGTCTGATCTGTGGCGTGTCTCTAGACGTCTGATCTGCGGCGTGTCTCTAGACGTCTGATCTGCGTCGTGTCGCTAGACGTCCCTGTTCTCGTGTTCTGAGCCGTGTTCTCGTGTTCTGACCCGTGTTCTGACCCGTGTTCTGACCCGTGTTCTGACCCATGTTCTGACCCGTGTTCTGACCCGTGTTCTGACCCGTGTTCTGACCCGGTTTCTCGTGTTCTGAGCTCGTGTTCTCGTGTTCTGAGCCGTGTTCTGAGCCGTGTTCTGAGCCGTGTTCTGAGCCGTGTTCTGAGCCGTGTTCTGAGCCGTGTTCTGAGCCGTGTTCTGAGCCGTGTTCTGAGCCGTGTTCTGAGCCGTGTTCTGAGCCGTGTTCTGACCCGTGTTCTGAGCCGTGTTCTCGTGTTCTGACCCGTGTTCTCGTGTTCTGAGCCGTGTTCTCGTGTTCTGAGCCGTGTTCTCGTGTTCTGAGCCGTGTTCTCGTGTTCTGAGCCGTGTTCTCGTGTTCTGACCCCTGTTCTCGTGTTCTGACCCCTGTTCTCGTGTTCTGACCCCTGTTCTCGTGTTCTGACCCCTGTTCTCGTGTTCTGACCCGTGTTCTGAGCCGTGTTCTCGTGTTCTGACCCGTATTCTCGTGTTCTCGTGTTCTGAGCTCGTGTTCTCGTGTTCTGACCCGTGTTCTGAGCCGTGTTCTCGTGTTCTGAGCCGTGTTCTCGTGTTCTGAGCCGTGTTCTCGTGTTCTGAGCCGTGTTCTCGTGTTCTGACCCCTGTTCTCGTGTTCTGAGCCCTGTTCTCGTGTTCTGACCCCTGTTCTCGTGTTCTGACCCCTGTTCTCGTGTTCTGACCCCTGTTCTCGTGTTCTGAGCCGTGTTCTGAGCCGTGTTCTGAGCCGTGTTCTGAGCCGTGTTCTGAGCCGTGTTCTGAGCCGTGTTCTGAGCCGTGTTCTGAGCCGTGTTCTGACCCGTGTTCTGACCCGTGTTCTCGTGTTCTGACCCGTGTTCTCGTGTTCTGAGCCGTGTTCTCGTGTTCTGAGCCGTGTTCTCGTGTTCTGACCCCTGTTCTCGTGTTCTGACCCCTGTTCTCGTGTTCTGACCCCTGTTCTCGTGTTCTGACCCCTGTTCTCGTGTTCTGACCCCTGTTCTCGTGTTCTGACCCGTGTTCTGAGCCGTGTTCTCGTGTTCTGACCCGTATTCTCGTGTTCTCGTGTTCTGAGCTCGTGTTCTGAGCCGTGTTCTCGTGTTCTGACCCGTGTTCTGAGCCGTGTTCTCGTGTTCTGAGCCGTGTTCTCGTGTTCTGAGCCGTGTTCTCGTGTTCTGAGCCGTGTTCTCGTGTTCTGACCCCTGTTCTCGTGTTCTGACCCCTGTTCTCGTGTTCTGACCCCTGTTCTCGTGTTCTGACCCCTGTTCTCGTGTTCTGACCCCTGTTCTCGTGTTCTGACCCGTGTTCTGAGCCGTGTTCTCGTGTTCTGACCCCTGTTCTCGTGTTCTGACCCGTGTTCTGAGCCGTGTTCTCGTGTTCTGACCCGTATTCTCGTGTTCTCGTGTTCTGAGCTCGTGTTCTGAGCCGTGTTCTCGTGTTCTGACCCGTGTTCTGAGCCGTGTTCTCGTGTTCTGAGCCGTGTTCTCGTGTTCTGAGCCGTGTTCTCGTGTTCTGACCCCTGTTCTCGTGTTCTGACCCCTGTTCTCGTGTTCTGACCCCTGTTCTCGTGTTCTGAGCCGTGTTCTCGTGTTCTGAGCCGTGTTCTCGTGTTCTGAGCCGTGTTCTCGTGTTCTGACCCCTGTTCTCGTGTTCTGACCCGTGTTCTCGTGTTCTGAGCCGTGTTCTCGTGTTCTGAGCCGTGTTCTCGTGTTCTGACCCCTGTTCTCGTGTTCTGACCCCTGTTCTCGTGTTCTGACCCCTGTTCTCGTGTTCTGACCCGTGTTCTGAGCAGTGTTCTCGTGTTCTGACCCGTGTTCTCGTGTTCTGTCTCGTGTTCTGAGCCGTGTTCTCGTGTTCTGAGCAGTGTTCTCGTGTTCTGACCCGTGTTCTCGTGTTCTGACCAGTGTTCTGACCCGTGTTCTCGTGTTCTGACCCGTGTTCTGACCCGTGTTCTCGTGTTCTGACCCGTGTTCTCATGTTCTGACCCGTGTTCTGAGCCGTGTTCTCGTGTTCTGACCCGTGTTCTCGTGTTCTGAGCCGTGTTCTGACTCATGTTCTGACTCGTGTCCTAAACCGTGTTCTGACCCTTGTTCTCGTGTTCTGTCTCGTGTTCTGAGCCGTGTTCTCGTGTTCTGAGCCGTGTTCTCGTGTTCTGACCCCTGTTCTCGTGTTCTGACCCCTGTTCTCGTGTTCTGACCCCTGTTCTCGTGTTCTGACCCGTGTTCTGAGCAGTGTTCTCGTGTTCTGACCCGTGTTCTCGTGTTCTGTCTCGTGTTCTGAGCCGTGTTCTCGTGTTCTGAGCAGTGTTCTCGTGTTCTGACCCGTGTTCTCGTGTTCTGACCAGTGTTCTGACCCGTGTTCTCGTGTTCTGACCCGTGTTCTGACCCGTGTTCTCGTGTTCTGACCCGTGTTCTCATGTTCTGACCCGTGTTCTGACCCGTGTTCTCGTGTTCTGACCCGTGTTCTCGTGTTCTGAGCCGTGTTCTGACCCGTGTTCTCGTGTTCTGAGCCGTGTTCTGACTCATGTTCTGACTCGTGTCCTAAACCGTGTTCTGACCCTTGTTCTCGTGTTCTGTCTCGTGTTCTGAGCCGTGTTCTCGTGTTCTGAGCAGTGTTCTCGTGTTCTGACCAGTGTTCTGACCCGTGTTCTCGTGTTCTGACCCGTGTTCTGACCCGTGTTCTCGTGTTCTGACCCGTGTTCTCGTGTTCTGTCTCGTGTTCTGAGCCGTGTTCTCGTGTTCTGAGCAGTGTTCTCGTGTTCTGACCCGTGTTCTCGTGTTCTGACCAGTGTTCTGACCCGTGTTCTGACCCGTGTTCTGACCCGTGTTCTCGTGTTCTGAGCCGTGTTCTGACCCGTGTTCTCGTGTTCTGAGCCGTGTTCTGACTCATGTTCTGACTCGTGTCCTAAACCGTGTTCTGACCCTTGTTCTGGTGTTCTGACCCGTTTTCTTGTGTTCTGACCCATGTTCTGACCCATGTTCTCTTCCTGCAGGCTCTGCTGGACCGGACCGGATACACGCTGGACGTCACCACGGGTCAGCGGAAGTACGGCGGCCCGCCACCAGATGATGTGTTTTCCGGCCCACAGCCCGGCATCGGCACAGAGGTCTCATTCTCACACATACACGCACATACACACATGCGCACGCGCACACACACACACACCCCATTGCTTCTGTCTGTGTGAGTGCTTGAGCTGACCTGTGTGTGTGTGTGTGTTCCCGCAGGTGTTTGTGGGTAAGATCCCGCGTGACCTGTACGAGGACGAGCTGGTTCCGCTGTTTGAGAAGGCCGGTGCGATCTGGGATCTGAGGCTCATGATGGATCCGCTCACCGGGCAGAACCGCGGCTACGCCTTCATCACGTTCTGCAGCAAAGACGCCGCGCAGGAAGCTGTCAAACTGGTGTGTGTTCATGTGCCACTTCACAGCGCTATACGGTCCAGAAACATTCTGCAGTCCAGATCGTTTCACAGCAGCTTCACAGTCATCAGCAGGAGAATAACAGAAGCCATGATTCAGACCATCAATAATGAGGCGAATTCTGCTGTATAGTGATGATATTATTAAATAACACTGTTCATGTACTTGTATAATATTCAACACAACATGCTCACGACAGGCTTGCACATTTTACACAATCCACTTCACCGATTATTGCTGGATGACATGCATATATAATCAGGCGAGGCTTTACAGTGTGTGTCTCTGTGTGTGTGTGTTCCCCATCAGTGTGATAACTACGAGATCCGCTCGGGGAAGTACCTGGGCGTCTGCATCTCTGTGGCCAATAACCGTCTGTTCGTCGGGTCCATTCCCAAGAACAAGACCCGGGAGAGTATCCTGGAGGACTTCGGCAAAGTCACTGGTGTGTTCCTGAAGCGTGTGTGTGTGTTACACCATATACCGGGTGTGTGTGTTACACCATATACCGGCACTAGAATGGCATCGCGATACCCTGCTATTAAAAACAATACGATACTACATTTTATTAGTACCAGTACTTTAAGAGTGACAGCACTCTAAATATAAGAGCATTTCTCTATGCATCGATGTGTGATGGAGTCAGTGTGTGTGTGTGTGTGTGTGTGTAGAGTTCTGCTTCTACTGTTTACATTCACTAAACAATGGAAACCGAATCGTGAAATATATATGCGCAGCGCTCAAAGTAAGTGATAAAGAAACTTGCTTGCAGGAGAGTATAAAGCACGGGGCGTTTCTCTTCCGCGGATTATTAGGGTTGAATCGTCTAAACTCTGTAAATCCACGTCCTGCGAGTGTTCTCGTAAACGCGTCTTTAGTGAACGCAAACGTTTGTAAAAAAGAAATTTATTTTATTTGTCTCTTATAGTATTTGTCATATTGCTTGTACTTTTGCTTATTTTTAATAACAAAGATTAAATTTTTTTTAATAAAATCTCTATTTTAATTATAAAGTTACGTTTAAAAAAATATTAATGACTCATATCATTAAAAATGAGATTTTGGTCATCGCAATCTGTTGAGAACTGGTAGAGCCTGGCCAATCATGGTTGATGTAAAGGGGAGGAATGGTCAAGAAGCAGGACAGGAGCAGCTGGTCACGCAAGCTTTTAGCTTTATTAAATTAATTTATAAAAATGATTTAAGTTCTGTATTAGTTATTTCCCGTAGTATCGACTGAGTTTCGTTATCAAGGTATTATACTCTGGTGTCATATCGAAGTCATCATTTTTGTATCATGACAACACTAGTTTCCTGAGACCGAGGCTGGTGTGTGTGTGTATATAAATATATACTATATTCAGAAAATATATATTCTGAAGATTAGAAGAATATCTATTAGCCTACCTGTGTATTTTACTATGATCATTACATATATAAATGATTAAAAAAAAACATTAAAAATAGCATTTCTCTAGGGAAATGTAATATCGCAAGAAATATCGTTATCGCAATACTCAACGATAATATCGCATATTTTCCCAGTATCGTGCAGCCCTAATATGTAAGCAGTAAGGTACGAGAGGCTGTGCTGTATCGTGAGTAAGTCACGGCTGGAGGGCGCTGTTAGGCACGACATCAAAAATAAATATAAATATATATACACACACATGTACTGCGTTAGATTAAACTGGGGAGGGTCACAGAACTGGCATATTGTTGTCCTACTGTTAGTTTAACTGCTTCTATTGCTCTCATGAGCGTCTGCTATCTGAACACATGTACTGTGATGTAATGTGTGTGTGTGTGTGTGTGTGTGCAGAGGGCCTGCAGGAGGTGATCCTCTACACGCAGCCGGACGATAAGAAGAAGAACCGCGGCTTCTGTTTTCTGGAGTACGAGGACCACAAGTCTGCGGCCCAGGCCCGGCGCCGGCTCATGAGCGGGAAGGTGAAGGTGTGGGGGAACCCGGTGACCGTGGAGTGGGCCGACCCCGTCGCCGAGCCCGACCCCGAGGTCATGGCCAAGGTCAGACACACACACACACACTACTGCTGATGGCTTTATACTACATCATATTTACTTACATCGTATAATTGTCATTATACATATAGTACAACGGAAACTAATCAGAAACACGTAAAACAAGCAACACTTGTTAGCAGCATCAGTCACTTTCAAATAAAGTGCCATTGTGTAAAGTGCAGTTTTATCCCTAGCTGGAAGCTAATGTGCCGCGGGTGTAATGGAGAAGTGGAAAAAGTTTAAAAAGTGAACTTAGTTACAGAATTTTACATTTATTGTTATGAATAATGCGCTAAAATACTATTTTCAATTTTTATATGAAAGGTATATTTTCAAAATCAAAATTTACTGTGAGAAAATCACAGCCATAAATCTAAACATCTTGTGTTCACAATCTGAGCCTGATATCTCAGTAAATGAGCTCTCAGTGAGATGATGTTTGTGCTGTGACACTGATCTCAGTTCTCCATGCTGACGCTCCCGTCTCCAGTCTATCCGATCTGGTCATTTATACCTCAGGCTCAGCACGTGCCAGTTTGATATATTAAATGTTAAGATTTTTTCATTTTCAAAAAACATTCTTTAATGTCATTCACCGTCGGTTTGAGGCTTTTTATTTTATTTTTAAGTATCGATTTAGGCACCGGTACCGTTTTAAAAGTATCGATTTTGTACCGGTATCGAAAAAACCCAAGCGATACCCAGCCCTAGTGTTGCTGTGAGAGTGTGTATGAGTAAGTGTAACGATGATCTGTCCATCAGGTGAAGGTGTGTAACGATGATCTGTCCATCAGGTGAGAGTGTGTAACGGTGATGTGTCCATCAGGTGAAGGTGTTGTTTGTGCGTAAGCTGGCCACGCCGGTGACCGAGGAGCTGCTGGAGAAAACCTTCTCTCAGTTCGGGAAGCTGGAGCGCGTGAAGAAGCTGAAGGACTACGCCTTCGTCCACTTCGAGGAGCGCGACGCTGCCGTCCAGGTACGACCCACACTGCACCTGTGCTGGCACTCATCACGTGGAAGTGTGTGATCGTCATACTGAGTATTATATGAGCTTTAATCTTCCATTGAACATGCAGCTGTGACCAAACATGCCCAACAATGTCATTATTTCTGCAATGGCTATTAAGAGTTGAGTCGAGTCGAGCGTTTTCAATCTTTTTTTGGAATCCGCCCCCCCCTCAGCATCCAGGCTAGTCTCAGGCCTGATAGCGCTCCGGCGTACAGACGTGTCTGCGGAAAAAAAATAAAATAAATCAGGTTCGCGTGAGAGGCGCTTTGCTTTCACTAAACCACACCAGTAAGCCTACTTCAGCCAATCGGTAATAGGGTAGGGACTGGTCTTGGGTTTTGGCCAATCAGATTGATTCAGCAGTCACTCCACGTGCGCATTTGTTTTGTGTTTCCCATACACTACGAATGTGTTTCAAATTCCCACACTGGCAGCACGAAACATAGCCAAAGTCATGGAGTGTAACTTTATGAAGCCAGGGGAAGACACCAAACTTGTCGATAAAGGTGGATCAAACTTGATGAAAAAATTATCGCTAGCGAGCTCCAGTAGCTCGTGGCCTGATTTGAGGTAGCCTAGCTCGCCAACAGGCCGTTCACATATCACGTCTTTTGCGCGCTCAAGTTCATTCAAATGTAGGCGCGCGGTAAGCGGTAATAAGCGCGCTCATAATTGAAGCGACGCGCTCGTTTTTTTCCATGTTTTTCGGCGGTGGAAATCCATTAGCCACTAAAACTTATTTGTCATTGTGGAGAGCGCAGAGCATGGTTGCATAGCAACGACAGACGCCACGGGAAAATCAGACCTAATTTTACTATTAATAATAAAAGTTAAGCTAAAGTGCATTGTAAATGTCAGTAATTTATCTTTTTTTGACTCATTCTTTTTATAAATAATCATTTAAAGTCTAAAATAAGTGAGGTTTATCTTTTTATAAAAAACTTTGTCAAAACTTTTTGAACTTGTACATGTTAGTATATAATATGTTGCAAGACATTTAAAATCTGGCTATCATTTTTAATGGTATTATTTTAATGTTTATGTAAACAAAAAGTGCATATTGATGCTTATTTTATTTGTTATTTGCTGGTTTTCGTTGATTTCATTGTGTAGTATTAGTACCTTTTGAACAGGATTCTGTGATAACCGTGATCATTTTTGTCACTATAATCATGAAATGAAATGTTCATGCCATTTCATCTCTAGTTATGATCAACTAAAATCAACTAATTATGTGTTTTTTACAGTATAATATGTAAAGTACAATTTTCTATAAAAAAAAAATTATATCTGATTCTGTTCTTTTGTCCGACACGCGTTGTTGGTTGTGGAAGGTTACTAATGTGATTGCTTTATCTGTAAATTAAATAAATGCTTTTTCAATGACTGAATTCATTGAAATAAAATGAATTCTTCGATTTGAATATTTTTTTGGCAATGCGTCGTAGGTCTTAAATTTCAATCTTTATGGTCTTAAAAAGGTCTTAAATTTGGCTTACTAAAACCTGCTACTGTAATATAGGCTTGTATTGGGTGTGTTCATCTCATGTCTGAATGATGTCCATTTATATCCACAAAAGTCACCAGAATCTATCATTTAAGGGACTATTTATCAAAATGTTCTCCTAGGGAAGCACACCCCTGGATCCCGCTTGACAATTATGTTGATCAGGGCATATATCTTGGCTCAGGGGCCGCTTCCCTCCCAGGGTAAAAAGTTCAGGCTCAGTTTTTTCTACTATCACCCCTGTAGTCTACAGTGGCTGTGCAGCGCTAACAGGCAGCCATGTTGAACGACAGCGCACTGCTTCAGCTACTGCCGGCTTTCAGTTGTGATGCGATGAAGGCCTGTTGCCCGTTCTGCTGGTCACAGTGGAAGCCTGTCTTTGACACTGGTGACCGATACAGTCACATTAATGCTTTAAACACAGCACACATTAACAACACAAACACAGAATTAACTAAATTATGCAATTAAACACTGTTTCCACAAAAAAATAACTAACACCAGCCGTTCTATTGTACTTATTGTATTAAGTAAACAAACAAACAAAAGTAAACTAAATTAACTCAAATAGGCAGGGTTATAGATTGTCTAAATTCTAAATCATAAACAAAGGAGATACATTTTTTTTAAATATATATATTTATATTTAAATTTATTTATTTATCATAAATTTGAGATTTAAGTTAGGAAAATGAGGTTAATTTTAGCCTAGGCTTGAGTTGTGAGATGTGATGTCAGTGTTTCCGCAGCGCGAGTAGATCTGTGTGTCATCAGCTCGTAATAAACAATAATCAGATATTCATCAGCCACTGCTTCTCTGTCAGTTACATCAGAACATCAGAGTTTATTCAGCAAATGTGTTGTTCTGCGCTGGTGCTCCTGTCTGAGCGTCTCTCGTGTGTGTGTGTGTGTGTGTGTGTGTGTGTGTGTGTGTGTGTGCAGGCGATGCAGGAGATGAACGGTAAAGAGCTGGGCGGTGAGGAGATCGAGATCGTGTTGGCCAAGCCTCCAGATAAGAAGAGGAAAGAGAGACAAGCTGCCCGACAGACCACCAGAAACACCGGGTGAGACTCTCTCACACACACACACACACTCACACACACACACACACACACTTCTGCCCAACAGACCAGCAGAAACACCGGGTGAGACTCTCACACACACACACACACACACACACACACTCACACACACACACACACACACACTCTCACACTCTCACACACACACACACACGCACACACTCACTTCTGCCCGACAGACCAGCAGAAACACCGGGTGAGACTCTCTCACACACACACACACACACACACACACACACACACACATACACATACACATACACACACTCTCACACACACACATACACATACACACACTCTCACACACACACACATGCTTCACTTCTGCTTATGCAAAAAGTGGTTTTGGTCTATAAAGCTAATTTTGCTCTTCATGACGACTCGTCCGTTTAAATTACATTAAGCCTTAAAGTTGTGCATAATTAAGGGGGCGTGGCCACTTGAGTGACAGGTGGATTTCCGCTGATGTCACTACTAGCCGTTTGTCTGCTGTCTGTTAGCGTCACCTCAGCTAATCCGCCTCGCTGCACATTGTCGTTTATCTGCGAGTGACGCGCGGCCAAGATGGCGACGGCTGGCTCCGCCCACTTTGGGCTTCAAAATCGTGACGTCACGCACACTACGCACATATTTTATACAGTCTATGGGTAGAATTTTGTCTTGAGAATATTCAGCTGTGTCTGTTTCCTGTTGACCTTATTGTAAAGTGTGACCTAAACTATTTTTATTCTGTTTTTACAAACGAGGACGTCCCTAAAGGAGGTTTAGTGAGGTTTACGGTAGACATTTGTCTTCAGAATATTCAACTGTCTGTTTAGTCTCAACGGTGTGTGTGTGTGTGTGTTTCCAGGTATGACGACTACTACTACTACCCTCCCCCCCGCATGCCGCCTCCAGGGCGTGGGCGCGGGCGTGGTGCGCGCGGCGGATACTCTTACCCGCCCGATTACTACGGCTACGAGGAGTACTACGACGACTACTACGGTTACGATTACCACGACTACCGGGGCGGCTACGACGACCCCTACTACGGTTACGACGACGGCTACACCATGAGGGGGCGGGGCAGTCGCGGCAGCCGTGGAGCTCCGCCCCCTCCCAGAGCCCGCGCGGCTCCGCCCACCCGCGGCAGGGGTGGGTATGCTCCGAGGGGCGGGGCCCCGATGGGGGCGGGGCGTGGACGCGGAGGGCGTGGCGGGCCCTTCCAGCCGCCCAGGGGTCGCGGCACCAGAGGCGCGCGAGGAAACCGCGGCGGGAACGTGGGCGGGAAACGCAAGGCCGACGTGTTCAACCAGCCGGACTCGAAGCGGCGCCAGACGAACCAGCAGAACTGGGGCTCGCAACCCATCGCCCAGCAGCCCTTGCAGCAGGGCTCCGACTACGCCTCCAGCTACGGCTACAGCAACGACACGCTCGAGTTCTCTCAGGACTCCTACGGCCAGCAGTGGAAGTAGAGGCGGAACCCTCACGCCTAGCGCTGGCTGAACTAGCGACTGCGCTACCGAGTCGACACTGAAATGTTAAGAATGTGAGGCTTTGAGCGGAATCGTAAACGCCTCTGATTGGCTGTTGTGTTCACGAGCTCATCAGATGTGTCTGTGATTGGCTACAATGATCAGCGCTTCATAAACATGTAAATATACATCAGTGAGGCTCTTCGGCGAGCGCTAACACACACACACACACACACGAGCGTTGGAGTGTTGTGGAAGTATAACTAATTATAATCAAATTATATTTTACTTTTTTTTTTTTTACATTTTTAATTTTATTTATACAAAAACAGGTAAAGAAAAAAAAGACCTTATAATTTATTATAATTTTATAGCGCTCCTGCTTTCAAAACACTCCAACGCTCGCGTGTGTGTGTGTTAGCGCTCGCTGAAGAGCCTCACTGATGTATATTTACATGTTTATGAAGCGCTGATCATTGTAGCCAATCACAGTCACATCTGATGAGCTCGTGAACACAACAGCCAATCAGAGGCGTTTATGATTCCGCTCAAAGCCTCACATTCTTAACATTTCAGTGTCGACTCGGTAGCGAAGCCGCTAGTTTAGCCAGCGCTACTCCCGCCCCTCCTGAGAATCAAGATGGTGATTGGCCAGCAGTGTTTGTTTGACTTTTCTATCCTCCAATAGCCCTGTAGATCCTGTGCGTGGCCCTCACTGACCACTTTTATTCCCACATCTTCCTCGTTTTAAACTCCACAATGAACATTTTAAAGAAGACACTGATACTTCCGTGTGCGAGGACGTTTGAATCATGAAATGGCCTTCCAGAAAGTGTTGTCCCCGTTCTCGTCTCTCTCTCTCTCTCAGTGCTAGTGGCTTAGGGACTCGCGTGTACATAACGGCTGTAGACTAGAGCTTCGTTTCAGCGTTTCGGTTATTTTCCCCCCGTTGTTTTTTGCAGAAGTGGAGAAAAGAATCCACGAGAAGGAAAGAGTTTTGTAGCAGGATTTGCTGTTTAATGTCTGTTTAGCATTTCTAGAAGTAGTTGAATTGTGTTTTTTAAAAACTGATATACTGATATTATAACTTCAGATGTTTTTTTCCATTTGGGATTTGCTGGTGAGGGTTTAGGTCTGGCTGACCTTAAGAGCCACGGCCGCTGGTCTGATGTTTGTATTTATAACTTTTATTTTTTGTTTGTTCGGTTTCAATAAAACTCAATCAAGCAACTTCCACTGTTTCCGGAAACTCTGAGTTCTGTGTCATAATGATGAGAGAGAGAATACTTCATATGAGAGTCTTCTCTGTGTGTGTGTGTGTGTGTGTGTGTGTGTGTGTGTGTGTGTGTGTGTGTGTGTGTGTGTGTGTGAGAGAGAGAGAGTGTGTGTGTGTGTGTGAGCGAGAGAGAGAACACTTCATATGAGAGTCTGTGTGTGTGTGTGTGTGTGAGAGAGAGTGTGTGTGTGTTTGTGAGAGAGAGAGAGTGTGTGTGTGAGAGAGAGAGAGTGTGTGTGTGTGAGAGAGTGAGTGAGAGAGAGAGAGAGTGTGTGTGTGTGTGTGAGAGAGAGTGTGAGTGTGTGTGTGAGAGAGAGAGTGTGTGTGTGTGTGTGAGAGAGAGAGAGTGTGTGTGTGAGAGAGAGAGAGTGTGTGTGTGTGTGTGTGTGAGAGAGAGAGTGTGTGTGAGAGAGAGAGTGTTAGAGAAAGTGTGTGTGTGCTATACACAGCCTACGGCACGGCTACAGTGTGAGTTTGACGCAGAAGTATAAATTGGGCTTAAAGGAACACGCTGACTTTTGGGGACTTTATCTTATTCCCCGTATCCCCCAGAGTTAGATGAGTCCACACACACCCTAATCATCTCCGTGCGTGCCGTAACTCTGTCTGACACACCCACCGCTAGCCTAGCTTAGCACAAACACTGGAGGTAAATGGCTCCAGCTAGCATACTGCTCCCAATAAGTTATATTCATGCCAGGTCTATGCGTTTCCGTGTTTCTCTGCCGTAGTACAGTAAAATGTAACTCTACCAGCTCCCCTCCCTGTGTCTAAAAGATGATCCTTAAACATGTGTCCATGCAATCTATAGTCTAACTCATGCATTTTAAACTTCATAAGATAAAACAACTGATATGAATATTAATAAAGAGTAATAATACAGATACATAATATTAAATAATGAAATTATATTAAAAGATGAAATTTTAGACTTCATACACACACTGACATGTTCTTACACACACAGCTGTTCCTCACACACACACACACTGACATGTTCTTACACACACAGCTGTTCCTCATACACACACTGACATGTTCTTACACACACAGCTGTTCCTCACACACACACTGACATGTTCTTACACACACAGCTGTTCCTCATACACACACTGACATGTTCTTACACACACAGCTGTTCCTCATACACACACTGACATGTTCTTACACACACAGCTGTTCCTTCATACACTCACTGACATGTTCTTACACACACAGCTGTTCCTCATACACTCACTGACATGTTCTTACACACACAGCTGTTCCTCATACACACACTGACATGTTCTTACACACACAGCTGTTCCTCACACACACACTGACATGTTCTTACACACACAGCTGTTCCTCATACACACACTGACATGTTCTTACACACACAGCTGTTCCTTCATACACTCACTGACATGTTCTTACACACACAGCTGTTCCTCATACACACACTGACATGTTCTTACACACACAGCTGTTCCTCATACACACACTGACATGTTCTTACACACACAGCTGTTCCTCATACACACACTGACATGTTCTTACACACACAGCTGTTCCTCATACACACACTGACATGTTCTTACACACACAGCTGTTCCTTATACACACACTGACATGTTCTTACACACACAGCTGTTCCTCATACACACACTGACATGTTCTTACACACACAGCTGTTCCTCATACACACACTGACATGTTCTCACACACACAGCTGTTCCTCATACACTCACTGACATGTTCTTACACACACAGCTGTTCCTCATACACACACTGACATGTTCTTACACACACAGCTGTTCCTCATACACACACTGACATGTTCTTACACACACAGCTGTTCCTCATACACACACTGACATGTTCTCACACACACAGCTGTTCCTCATACACTCACTGACATGTTCTTACACACACAGCTGTTCCTCATACACACACTGACATGTTCTTACACACACAGCTGTTCCTCATACACACACTGACATGTTCTTACACACACAGCTGTTCCTCATACACACACTGACATGTTCTCACACACACAGCTGTTCCTCATACACACACTGACATGTTCTTACACACACAGCTGTTCCTCACACACACACTGACATGTTCTTACACACACAGCTGTTCCTCATACACACACTGACATGTTCTTACACACACAACTGTTCCTCATACACACACTGACATGTTCTTACACACACAGCTGTTCCTCATACACTCACTGACATGTTCTTACACACACAGCTGTTCCTCATACACACACTGACATGTTCTTACACACACAGCTGTTCCTCACACACTGACATGTTCTTACACACACAGCTGTTCCTCACACACACACTGACATGTTCTTAAACACACAGCTGTTCCTCATACACACACTGACATGTTCTTACACACACAACTGTTCCTCATACACACACTGACATGTTCTTACACACACAGCTGTTCCTCATACACTCACTGACATGTTCTTACACACACAGCTGTTCCTCATACACACACTGACATGTTCTTACACACACAGCTGTTCCTCACACACTGACATGTTCTTACACACACAGCTGTTCCTCATACACACACTGACATGTTCTTACACACACAGCTGTTCCTCATACACTCACTGACATGTTCTTACACACACAGCTGTTCCTCATACACACACTGACATGTTCTCACACACAGCTGTTCCTCATACACACACTGACATGTTCTTACACACACAGCTGTTCCTCATACACACACTGACATGTTCTTACACACACAGCTGTTCCTCATACACACACTGACATGTTCTTACACACACAGCTGTTCCTCATACACACACTGACATGTTCTTACACACACAGCTGTTCCTCATACACACACTGACATGTTCTTACACACACAGCTGTTCCTCATACACACACTGACATGTTCTTACACACACAGCTGTTCCTCATACACACACTGACATGTTCTTACACACACAGCTGTTCCTCATACACACACTGACATGTTCTTACACACACAGCTGTTCCTCACACACACACTGACATGTTCTTACACACACAGCTGTTCCTCATACACACACTGACATGTTCTTACACACACAGCTGTTCCTCACACACACACTGACATGTTCTTACACACACACTGACATGTTCTTACACACACAGCTGTTCCTCATACACACACTGACATGTTCTTACACACACAGCTGTTCCTCATACACACACTGACATGTTCTTACACACACAGCTGTTCCTCATACACACACTGACATGTTCTTACACACACAGCTGTTCCTCATACACACACTGACATGTTCTTACACACACAGCTGTTCCTCATACACACACTGACATGTTCTTACACACACAGCTGTTCCTCATACACACACTGACATGTTCTTACACACACAGCTGTTCCTCATACACACACTGACATGTTCTTACACACACAGTTGTTCCTCATACACTCACTGACATGTTCTTACACACACAGTTGTTCCTCATACACTCACTGACATGTTCTTACACACACAGCTGTTCCTCATACACACACTGACATGTTCTTACACACACAGCTGTTCCTCATACACACACTGACATGTTCTTACACACACAGTTGTTCCTCATACACTCACTGACATGTTCTTACACACAGCTGTTCCTCATACACTCACTGACATGTTCTTACACACACAGCTGTTCCTCATACACACACTGACATGTTCTTACACACACAGCTGTTCCTCATACACACACTGACATGTTCTTAAACACACAGCTGTTCCTCATACACACACTGACATGTTCTTAAACACACAGCTGTTCCTCATACACTCACTGACATGTTCTTACACACACAGCTGTTCCTCATACACACACTGACATGTTCTTACACACACAGCTGTTCCTCATACACACACTGACATGTTCTTACACACACAGCTGTTCCTCATACACACACTGACATGTTCTTACACACACAGCTGTTCCTCATACACACACTGACATGTTCTTACACACACAGCTGTTCCTCATACACACACTGACATGTTCTTACACACACAGCTGTTCCTTCATACACACACTGACATGTTCTTACACACACAGCTGTTCCTCATACACTCACTGACATGTTCTTACACACACAGCTGTTCCTCATACACTCACTGACATGTTCTCACACACACAGCTGTTCCTCATACACTCACTGACATGTTCTTACACACACAGCTGTTCCTCATACACACACTGACATGTTCTTACACACACAGCTGTTCCTCATACACTCACTGACATGTTCTTACACACACAGCTGTTCCTCATACACACACTGACATGTTCTTACACACACAGCTGTTCCTCATACACACACTGACATGTTCTTACACACACAGCTGTTCCTCATACACACACTGACATGTTCTTACACACACAGCTGTTCCTCATACACTCACTGACATGTTCTTACACACACAGCTGTTCCTCATACACACACTGACATGTTCTTACACACACAGCTGTTCCTCATACACACACTGACATGTTCTTACACACACAGCTGTTCCTCATACACACACTGACATGTTCTTACACACACAGCTGTTCCTCATACACACACTGACATGTTCTTACACACACAGCTGTTCCTCATACACTCACTGACATGTTCTTACACACACAGCTGTTCCTCATACACACACTGACATGTTCTTACACACACAGCTGTTCCTCATACACACACTGACATGTTCTTACACACACAGCTGTTCCTCATACACTCACTGACATGTTCTTACACACACAGCTGTTCCTCATACACACACTGACATGTTCTTACACACACAGCTGTTCCTCATACACACACTGACATGTTCTTACACACACAGCTGTTCCTCATACACACACTGACATGTTCTTACACACACAGCTGTTCCTCATACACACACTGACATGTTCTTACACACACAGCTGTTCCTCATACACTCACTGACATGTTCTTACACACACAGCTGTTCCTCATACACTCACTGACATGTTCTCACACACACAGCTGTTCCTCATACACTCACTGACATGTTCTTACACACACAGCTGTTCCTCATACACTCACTGACATGTTCTCACACACACAGCTGTTCCTCACACACACACTGAAACTTCAGCAGATTTGATTAAGATTAACTCTTTCCCTGACAGCGTTTTTCAAAAAGTTGCCAACCACCGCCATGATAATTCTCACAAAACTTTCATTTTGTTGTATGAATATCTGAATATGCAACATATCAAAATAAAGAACAGACCCTCTACTTTTAAACAACATATGAAAACTTTTATTCTAGCTTAATGCTTTCCTTTTTTACCAACACTTGAATGTGGGCAAGTTTCATAAAAACAGCAACATTTTGAGCAAAAAGTTGGGAAAAACAAAGTTTGTTTCGGCTGTACAGCAGATCTAGAAGAAAACAGTGTCATAGTCCATCTTAAGTTCAGTGTTGATTCATTTCTGTTGTAAAAAAGTTATTCCTTTAGTTCATTTATCTATACAGCCACTCTGTAAAGTTACACAAACACACGTGTGTGTGATGATCACTGTGGGTCTGTTGATTCTGTTGAATGTGATTGTGTCTGTAGAGGCTCTTTATTCTCCATCAGCTGATCTGAGATCTAAGACCTGTACCTAAAACACAGACAGTAAATGTGTGCGACATTATTGCATTATCCACTATAGGACAACTAAAAGAAACTACTTAGACTGTTATATTAGAGATTATAATATAACACTGTGATGCATGATTGTTAAAGCTGTTTTTAAACATTCAGATTTTGATTTTGCATCTAAATCACCATGAACGATGACCCTTGACCCTTATCTATAATCCTGTATGACTGTCCTCTTTCTGTGTCACTGGCTCAGTTTCATTTATGATAAAGAAACTAGTGATACATTTTAACCATTATCTACTATTGCAATTGACAATTCTCTTAAAATACATAATTAATCAAACTTATTAAACATGTTTATAGTGTGTAATTCACCATCATAAGAAAAGTAAATTAATAAGAAACAAAATTAACGTTATATTAAAATATGAACAGTTTTAATCATCACTACTCACAGAAACGTCTCCAGTTTATAATGTGGATTATAACTCAGATCAGAGAGCAGCTTCACATCTGAGTATCTTAGATTATTTACAGTCAGATCCAGTTCTCTCAGGTGTGAGGGGTTTGATCTCAGAGCAGAAGTCAGATCAGCACAACCTTTATCTGTAACACCACACTTACTCAACCTGTAGAGAACAATGACACTCTTCAGTCTCTGAGTTCAGGAAACACTGATATAAATGGTAAGATATATATTAATTTATCCTTTCTCCTCAACAGATTTGTATATGAAAGCAGTTGTCACCTCTTCAAATCATCCAATCATGTTTTTGACTTGTAAAAACTATCAAAAGTAAAATTACCTCAGAAGCTTTGGAAATAATCCACGGAAGATTAAACATACTTTTCAGTTACTTGATGTTAAACTTTATTGTATATATTATTTTTGTATATCATTCATTATTCACCACAGGAGAAAAACAGACGACGTTGAGACTTTTATAAAACTTTACCACAGTTTCTCCAGTTTACAGTGAGGATCCTTCAGTAGATCAGAGAGCAGCTTGACTCCAGAATCTCCTACTTTATTCCTTGACAGATCCAGTTTTCTCAGGTGTGAAGGGTTTGATCTCAGAGCTGAAGTCAGATCAGCACAACCTTCATCTTTAACACCACACTTCATCAACCTGTAGAGAACAATGAACACTCTTCAGTCTCTCAGTTCAGGCTCTACTGCTCAGATCAGCAGGAACTTCACAATCAGACACTTAATCCACTGCACCATTAACAGGTCCAGTCTAAGGTTCAGACCCGCTTCTACAAACTGCTTGAGCGGGTTAGTTTCCATAGCATAAAAATTGCAAGAATATTCGATAACACTTTATTTAACAGTGTCCTTATTACATATGTTACATAAACTTACCATAGTAATAACAGTAAATTATGCATAATTACATGCAACTAACCCTCAACCAAATCCTAACCCTATAGGTAAGTACATGTAGTTGCTTAATATTACTCAGTACTTAAATATATAATTACACTGTAACAATGACACCTTAAAATAAAGTGTAACCGAATATTATTATTTTTGGCAAGTACCCAAAATCATCAACATATCTGTATATGAACATGGTTGTCACATCTTTACATCATCCAGTCATGTTTAATCTATCATTAAAGGTAGGGTAGGTAGGATTTTTATAAAAAACTTTTTTTCAAATTTGTTTAAACTGTCTTTATATACCAATACATAATTAAAATGTAAGTGCTCTGAAAAAGAGAGAATAAAAATCGAGTGACTGTAGACCTTTTAATCTGCAATAAACACAGCTCATTATTTCCATTCGGGACGAAACAATTGATTGGTTTGGGCGACTGTCACTCACTCTCGCAACCAATGGCTACCACCCCTGTCGGTAGATCTGCCCATATGCGCGCGCACCCGTTTGATTTGAGAGGCGCGGAACCTACGAAGAGTAAAATGATGGCAGAGAAAGAGCATTCAAAATTCAAAGCAACCGACGATGCGGTACTTGTCTCCGGAGTGTACGTTAGTCTTCATTAGAGTCAACAATGTTTTCATTATCGAAACTCTTACATGCAAAACACCGTATATGTTATGAATCTTACACAAAATTCACCTTCATCACAGTGTAACTGATGGTAATGGAAAAACATGTATCAATGCAACCTGTTTTTAGCTTTGCCTTATAAATATAGCTCGTTACCTATAAATATAGCTCGTTACCGAATCAAACTTTACCAGTATCGATATGCTAGCTTGATAGTGAGTACTAAAAGAAATCTTATTTGTTTATATTCATAGTGATAAAGTTAGGTATTTTATTACATGTGATTCTGACATGATGTCACTGCATGTACTGCGCTCCTCTCCACTCGTCTCAGGTAAATAAATGCGCCGTCTTCCAGCTGAGCCTGAGCGTTTGGCGTTGCGCGTTCATGTGTTTTGGGGGTGTGGCTTTGGAAGGAGCTCAGAAGGGAGGGGGTGGGAGTGAATGGAAATAATGAGCTGTGTTTATTGCAGATTAAAAGGTTTACAGTCACTCGATTTTTATACTCTCTTTTTCAGAGTACTTACATTTTAATTATGTATTGGTATATAAAGACAGTTTAAACAAATTTGGAATGTTTTTTTTTAGAAAAATTCTACCTACCCTACCTTTAATATTGTAAAATGATGTCAGACATATCAGAAACAATGTAATGAAAATAAAAGCAACATTCCCATTAGTAATTTCATAGTTGATTTTTTTTTTTTTTTTTTTTTGTATGTCAATCATTGTTTACCATTAAAATAGAGGACTATGTTGGGAAATTTTATACAATCTTACTCGAGTATCACCAGTTTACAGTGAGGATCCTTCAGTAGATCAGAGAGCAGCTTGACTCCAGAATTTCCTACTTTATTCCATGACAGATCCAGTTCTCTCAGGTGTGAGGGGTTTGATCTCAGAGCTGAAGTCAGATCAGCACAACCTTTATCTGTAACACCACAATACCTCAACCTGTAGAGAACAATTTTTTACTTTTTTTTAATTTACTGTTTATTTGACAGGGACAGCGCACAATTTAAACAATTGCACCAAAGTTAGCTAACAGCTAATTTGCATCTGTTGTCCCTGGACAGGTAGACAAAACAAAAACAAAAGACTCAAAACAACCACTAAACAACAAATACACTACATAAATTTACAAAAAATACATATTATCCATCAATTCAAAATTGATAAAAACGGTTTGATGTATACACCAAATACAAAATACAGAAAATACAATGCAATCATTAGTGATGACACTCTTGTGCTGATTTTAGCCAAATTTTTGAAGCTGGATTTAAATACTGCAAAACTTCCTGAGTTTCTAATGTTTGTGGGTATTGAGTTCCACTTCCCCACTACTTTAACAGAGAAGGCGGATTGACCAAAGGTTGTCTTTCTAAAATGCGGTACCAAATCACCCCTAGTTGATGCTCTAGTTCTACCGGCACTGCCACTGCCAGATAATACTATGCATCCTCTAAGAGGAGGGGGTGCAAGATCATGAATAACTTTAAACATTAGACATGCGTCAGAATAAAATAAGAAATTATCAAAATTGAAAAGATTATATTTTTTCAGGATATTACAATGATGATAATCCTTAGGTTTTTTGTCTAATACTTTTAAAATTTGTTTGTAAAGTGAATACATAGGCTTGAGCGTAGTCACTCCTGCCTGTGACCAGGTTGTTATACAGTAAGACAAATGGGGAAAAATCATTGTGTGTACAAAAAGTTTTGCAGCGGACAGTGACAAATTATGTCTGATACTCTTAAAATTGTTTAGATTAAACTTAACAGTCTTGATGAGCTTACTAACTTGATTTTTGAAGGTCAAATTTGTGTCAATTATGATGCCTAAATATTTAACATGTGTCACAGATGTAATGACTTCACCATTAATTAAAATATCAGGATTAACTGAATTATTAATCCTCGCTGTTAAATACATGCAAACTGTTTTATTTAGATTAAGGGTCAAACATGAATTTGCCAGCCAATCCGACACCTTACTCATCGAAGCTGTCAGTTTGGCTGCAGCGTGTTCTTTAGATATTGCATGGGTAAAAATCACAGTGTCATCAGCATACATTTGGATGTTAACATCTGGACATGTTTGAGGGAGGTCATTTATATATATACAAAATAAAAGAGGTCCTAAAATAGACCCTTGAGGGACCCCTGAAATACAGTTTGCAAATGAGGAACACTTATCACCCACTCTTGTACATTGTTTTCTGTTATTCAAATAGAATTCCATCCAGGTCATGGTATTAACGGATAAATTAAATTTAGAAAGTTAGTAAAACGTTGTGATTAACGGTATCAAATGCCTTCTTAAAATCTAAAAACACAGCTCCGACGACACCGCCTTTATCAAGTAGACTTGATTTGTTCCACAAAAAAACAATTTGCTGTTTCTGTCGAGTGATGCTTTCGGAAGCCAAACTGCATCGGGTGCAAAGTAAATTCACCTTCATTTAGATGAGAGACTAGCTGATCACAAACAACCTTTTCTGTAATTTTAGAAACTATTGGAAGTATACTAATGGGTCTATAATTTGATGTGAGTGTTCTATCACCTGTTTTTAAAATTGGAGTCACTACTGCAGCCTTCCAGGATGAGGGAAAATAGCAATTTGTTATTGACAAGTTTATCAAATGAGTTAAAGGCTTACATAGTATTAATTTATAATTTTTCTAGGGCTGTCAATCGATTAAAATTTTTTTATTTGTTCTAAATGTACCTTAAATTAATACTTTTCAAGTTTGTAATACTCTAATCAACGTGGGCATGGATAAATATGGATGCTTTATGCAAATGTATGTTTATTATTGAAACCATAGTCAACATAGAGCATGAAGACGAGACATGTTTCAAAGGTCATAGACGTTTTTCAAAGAACTTGTTCATGTCTAGTAGACATGTAGAAAGAACAAAGAAATAAAAGGTTCCCATTACTTCTCTTTCTTTGCACTGAGCAATTAACACAAACATGTTTAGATTTTTGCATGACAGGGCAGCTCTTCTGAAAATGCTAAATGTACATTTATTATTTATTATTAGGCTACATTATAGTTTGTCTCTCTCTGTGCCCATTTTGATGAAGCTAAATTATCAATAAAACTGTTTTCATTGGTATATTTTACTGTTTCTTTTGTCAAACAACAGAATGAATATGAAATGGTGACTGAAACGCGACCCATTAAGACATAACCAGCTCTCCCTTCCAAGATGTTAATCTGCACAAAAATCCTGATAATCGAGCAATCGATGAAATCAAATACACATAAGATAAACACAATATCTGTTTTACGATTTCGGCTATACTTGTAAAATTAGAGAAGCAACATCATATCTGTGTTTAACTGAATTAAAGCGCTGCTCCTCTCTCCAGCGCGAGACGCAGAGAGAGAGCGAGAGAGCAAGAGAGGCGCGCGCGCGTGCTGGGAGAGCAGTACCGGCGGTACCGGTAGATTCTCAGAAACTAAATAAGGTTTGGGCGCTTTGTTGAAGGGAAAAAATCGCTAAATGGGTCTGCAATGTCGCTAAGTTGGCAACACTGTGTATCTCCATTTCTCCAACTAGGTTTTGGGCCATGGGTCAAACAGAAAATACACGCTGCGTTAATCGAGCGTTAAAAAAAATAGTGCCGTTAATATGATTTTGCGTTAACGTTTATTAACGTGCTAACTTTGACAGCCCTAAATTTTTCAAGAATTTTGCATCAAAATCAAAAACATCCTTAGACTTGGACCCTTTCAAACAATCAAGTGTTTTCATTACTGTATATTCCGAGACATTTTTGATTGTGAAAACAGGGAAATCATTATTTGCCGATGCAAGTACTCTTGGTCTTAGACCAAAATTCTTGGCTAGCCACTGTACTGAATCTACAAAGAATGAATTAAAGATCGTAGCTATTTCTCCTTTATCTTCTATCACTTTTGATTGTTCGTTTATTATCCAATTTTGAAGATTTACGGAATCATCAACATATCTGTATATGAACATGGTTGTCAAATCTTTACATCATCCAGTCATCTGTCATTAATATTGTAAAATGATGTCAGACACATTGGAAATAATCTAATGAAAATAAAAGCAACAGTCCCATTAATAATTTCACAGTATATATTTTTTTTTGTATGGCAATCATTATTTACCATTAAAATAGAGGACTATGTTGGGACATTTTATACAATCTTACCACAGTTTCTCCAGTTTACAGTGAGGATCCTTCAGTAGATCAGAGAGCAGCTTGACTCCAAAATCTACTACTTTATTTCCAGTCAGACTCAGTTCTCTCAGGTGTGAGGGGTTTGATCTCAGAGCTGAAGTCAGAACAGCACAGCCTTCATCTGTAACACCACACTCCATCAACCTGTAGAGAACAATGAACACTCTTCAGTCTCTCAGTTCAGGATCTACTGCTCAGATCAGCAGGAACTTCACAATCAGACACTTAATCCACGGCACCATTAACAGGTCCAGTCTAAGGTTCAGACCCGCTTCTACAAACTGCTTGAGCGGGTTAGTTTTCTATAGCATAAAAATTGCAAGAATACTCAATAACACTTTATTTAACAGTGTCCTTATTACATGTTACATAAACCTACCATAGTAATAACAGTAATTTATGCATAATTACATGCAACTAACCATTAACCAAATCCTAATCCTACTCTAACCCTATAGGTAAGTACATGTAGTTGCTTAATATTACTCAGTACTTAAATATATAATTACACTGTAACAACGACACCTTTCAATAAAGTGTAACCAAATATTATTTTTTTATGCAAATACCCCAAAATCATCAACATATCTGTATATGAACACGGTTGTCACATCTTTACATGATCCAGTCATGTTTAATCTGTCATTAATATTGTAAAATGATGTCAGACATATCGGAAAGAATGTAATGAAAATAAAAGCAACATTCCCATTAGTAATTTCATAGTTGATTTTTTTTTTTTTTTTTTTTTTGTATGTCAATCATTATTTACCATTAAAATAGAGGACTATGTTGGGACATTTTATACAATCTTACCACAGTATCTCCAGTTTACAGTGAGGATCCTTCAGTAGATCATAGAGCTGCTTGACTCCAGAATTTCCTACTTTATTCCATGACACATCCAGTTCTCTCAGGTGTGAGGGGTTTGATCTCAGAGCTGAAGTCAGATCAGCACAACCTTTATCTGTAACACCACACTTACTCAACCTGTAGAGAACAATGACACTCTTCAGTCTCTCAGTTCAGGAAACACTGATATAAATGATATGATATATATGAATTTCTCCTTTTACAGTATTGCTTTGGTATGAAAGCACATGCTAAACTCATAAATATGATCATGTTTTATAAGTGTAATGATTGTTTTCAGTGTGACTTACTGAACTGATCTGGATTCTTTAACCACAGGCAGCAGCTTCTGAAGAACTTCATCTGCTGTATTTTGTGCTCCAATAAACTGTTTTAGATTAAAAAAATCCATCTTCTGCTCTGATGTCAGCAACACATAAACCAGAGCTGACCACTGTGAAGAGGAGAGTTTGGTTCCTCCTATTTTTCCAGATTTCAGATAACGTTGGATCTCCTGCATCAGTGAATCATCACCCAGTTCATTCAGACAGTGGAACAGATTGATGGATCTCTCTGGAGACCGATTCTCCCTGATCTTCTGTTTGATGTACTGAACTGTTCCCTCTTTGTTGTAGGAGCAGCTTCTAGTCTGTGTCAGTAGATCTTGAAAGAGAGTCTGATTGGACTCCAACGAGAGACCCAGAAGGAAACGCAGGAAAAGGTCCAGATGTCCATTCTTACTCTGTAAAGCCTCATCCACAGCTCCCTGATGCAGGGCAGGCAATGAGGGATATTTCATCTGGTTTAACATTGTGGAATAGAGACTTTGTTTGGTTTGTCCAAACACATTTCTGTTCTCATTTGTAAAGTGAATGTGTGCATATAGAGCTGCTAGATGTTCCTGGATGCTCAGATGAACAAAGCAGAAGACTTTCCCCTGATACAAGCCCAACTCCTCTCTGAAGATCTGAGTGCACAATCCTGAGTAAACTGATGCTTCTGTCACATCAATGCCACACTCGCTCAGGTCTTCCTCATAGAAGATCAGGTTGCCTTTCATAAGCTGCTGGAAAGCCAGTTTCCCCAGTTTGAGAATCATGTCTTCATCTTTCTCTCTCTTCTTATAGTCCTTCTCATGTCTGATGTTGGTCTGAATGATCAGGAAGTGTGTGTACATCTGAGTGAGAGTCTTGGGAATCTCTCCTCTCTCTGCTTCACTCAACATCTTCTCTAGAACAGTGGCTGAGATCCAGCAGAACACTGGGATGTGGCACATGATGTGGAGGCTCCTCGAGGACTTCAGCTGTGTGATGATTCTTTTAGCCAATCTCTTTTTACTGATTCTCTTCCTGAAGTATTCCTCCTTCTGTGTGTCACTGAAGCCTCGTACCTCTGTCACTCGATGGACACACTCAGAGGGAACGAGATCCACTGCTGCTGGTCTGGAGGTGATCCAGATGAGAGCAGAGGGAAGCAGATTCCCCTCAATGAGGTTCGTCAGCAGCTCGTCCACTGAGGCTGATTCAGATATATTACACAGTTTCACTTCACTCTTAAAGTTCAGAGACAGACGACACTCATCCAGACCATCAAAGATGAACAACACTTTATATTCATCACTGGATATTTCCTTTTCTTTAGTTTCAGGGAAAAAGCGATGAAGAAGTTCTGAAAGACTGAGTGTTTTGTCCTTCATCAAGTTGATCTCTCTGAAAGGAAGTGGAAATATGAGCTGGACGTCCTGATTCTCTTTCCCTTCAGCCCAGTCCACAATGAACTTCTGCACAGAGACTGTTTTTCCAATGCCAGCGACTCCCTTTGTCAGCACAGTTCTGATGGGTTTGTCTTGTCCAGGTAAAGGTCTAAAGATGTCATTGCATTTGATCGGTGTGTCCTCTGTTGCTGCTCTCCTGGACTGTGTCTCAATCTGTCTCACCTCATGCTCATTATTGATCTCTCCACTTTCACTCTCTGTGATGTAGAGCTCTGTGTAGATCTCATTCAGGAGTGTTGGGTTTCCCTGCTTTGCTGTTCCTTCACACAGACACTGAAACTTCTTCAGCAAATCTGATTTAAATGTGCTTTGGAAAACAACAGATTAGAGATGATACATTTCAGTAAATTGTACTGTATCCTTCAACATATGAAGTGCATTTATGTTTATGTTTTCATGCTAAATCTGGTAGAGAAGAAGAAGAGATGATTGGCTCAAGATTTCAAATACATATTCAGAATTTTGGTGAGTCTCTCTAGACAGAAATGTTGTACCTCAGATCAGTTGATGTGTGTCTTCCCTTGAGTGTAACTGGCTCTCTCATAGGCTGGTCTCTCTTCATGGACACACAGCTGGACTCTGGTGGGTCTAATCTTTGCCTGTTGAGGGAGACAGTAAACATGTAGTGATAGGGCCTGCAGGATATTGATATTGATATTTATAATATTTGTCAAATAAATATTTCAGACGTTTACAAGTAGCAACTAGGGATGTGACGATGAGAAATTTTCGCACCAGTTAATCGACGTGTGACAGCACCGGTAATACCAGTATCATCGGGGGGGAGAGATCTTTTTTGCATCTCACTTTTAAATTACTAATTGGAAATTGCGCAAAGCCATTCATAACGGTGCAGAGCAGAGCGAGCATTTTCAATTAATTCCCATTGAAACTGAAAACGCTTGCTCTGCTCCGCTCAGCTCCGCGCCAGAGGACACGCGCTGTTATGAATGCCTGTGCGCATTTTACTTTCATTTTCGAATTAGCACAGATTCGGGTGCGACAATTGCTTGAATCGTAGATTCATTATTCTTAATGTAAAACACCATAAAAAAACAGTACAATGACAAACTTGCTTAAATAGACGTTTTTATATTTCGCTTTGAAACCAAATCGTCCACCGTCGTCTTGTCAGTCAAGAGTGAGGTGAGATCTGACTCCTGCTGCTGATCAGAGCTGTGACTCTCGCTCGGCTCACGATGCATTGAGCAGACGCCGTCAGTTTTTAACTGTAGTGTCTATTCTCTAACTAATTAACATTCTAGTAACTACTATTAACTAACAAGAAACTCTGATTAACAAATTAGTAAGTAATAGCGCACAGTTGAATGTGGTACTTCAGTATTGTCACGGGTGGTTGAAGCAGACGAGGAAGTAGGATCCATGTGCAGTATTCCTTTATTACACAAACTCAGACTACACAAACGTAAACTCAGACTCAGGAAACAAGGCGCGGGAACAGAACAACCAGGCAAACAAACATTAAGGATTGACAAAGACTGAACTAGACACACAGGCTTAAAAGGGAAAACAAGCTAAACAAGATAACAAGGGGGTGTGGCTAATAGGAAGCACCTGGGAAGACTAATAAACATAACTGGGAGCTGCTAAACATGAAACAAGACAGAAACACAGACTAGACTTATGACAAGTATTAGCTAAATCTCACATGTAGAATCTATCCATCCATCCATCCATCCATCCACCCAACAGACAGAAATGTTGTACCTCAGATCAGTTGATGTGTGTTTTCCCTTAAAGTTGAATGGCTCTACCATAGACCGGTCACTCTTCATGGACACACAGCTGGGCTCCGCTGAGATTGATCTGTCACCCTTAAACTGACTTTAATAGAATAGAGATAATAGAGACAAGAATCAACTTGGCTGATTTAACATGAAAATAAATCCCACATGAGAAGGTTTTCTATTAAGACAGTGTGTTGAAGAGTGATGAGACTGTCCAAGGATAATGTCATATATCATCTAGCTGTCTACTGTATCTGTGTGTCTCTGGACAGTTTTTAAAGACCCTCAGTGGCTCCAACTACTGTATAACCCACACCAGAATATGATAGAGACAACAGATCACTATACCAACCCTGGCAAACACACACAACACCCTGTTATGTGCAGAAAATGAGTCTTCTATAACATTAAGATCATGTGACGATTGAAGTACCTGAATCCTGGAGAAATAACCCATCCACCCATCAATCCATCCACCTACTCATCCACCCATCCAACCACCCACCCACTCATCCACCCATCCATCCATCCACCCATCAATCCATCCACCCACTCATCCACCCCTCCATCCACCCACTCATCCACCCCTCCATCCACCCACTCATCCACCCACCCACCCATCCACCCACTCATCCACCCATCCATCCATCCACTCATCCACCCACCCATCCATCATCCACCATCCACCCACTCATCCACCCACCCACCCATCCATCCATCCACCCACTCATCCACCCATCCATCCATCCATCATCCACCCATCCATTCATCCACCCACTCATCCACCCACCCATCCATCCACCCATCCACCCACTCATCAACTCCTCCATCCACCCACTCATCCCCCCCACCCATCCATCCATCCATCCACCATCCACCCATCCGTCCATCCAACCACCCACTCATCCACCCACCCATCCATCCATCCACCCATCCATCCATCCACCCACTCATCAACTCCTCCATCCACCCACTCATCCCCCCCACCCATCCATCCATCCATCAATCCATCCACCCACTCATCAACTCCTCCATCCACCCACTCATCCCCCCACCCATCCATCCATCCACCCATCCATCCACCCATCCACCCACTCATCAACTCCTCCATCCACCCACTCATCCCCCCCACCCACCCATCCACCCATCAATCCATCCACCCACTCATCCACCCCTCCATCCACCCACTCATCCACCCCTCCATCCACCCACCCACCCATCCACCCACTCATCCACCCATCCATCCATCCACTCATCCACCCACCCATCCATCATCCACCATCCACCCACTCATCCACCCACCCACCCATCCATCCATCCACCCACTCATCCACCCATCCATCCATCCATCATCCACCCATCCATTCATCCACCCACTCATCCACCCACCCATCCATCCATCCACCCATCCACCCACTCATCAACTCCTCCATCCACCCACTCATCCCCCCCACCCATCCATCCATCCATCCACCATCCACCCATCCGTCCATCCAACCACCCACTCATCCACCCACCCATCCATCCACCCACCCATCCATCCATCCACCCATCCACCCACTCATCAACTCCTCCATCCACCCACTCATCCCCCCCACCCATCCATCCATCCATCCACCATCCACCCATCCATCCATCCAACCACCCACTCATCCACCCACCCATCCATCCATCCACCCATCCACCCATCAATCCATCCACCCACTCATCCACCCCTCCATCCACCCACTCATCCACCCACTCATCCATCTATCCACCCATCCATCTATCCACCCATCCACCCACTCATCCACCCATCCATCCATCCACTCATCCACCCACCCATCCACCATCCACCCACTCATCCACCCACCCACCCATCCATCCATCCACCCACTCATCCACCCATCCATCCATCCATCATCCACCCATCCATCCATCCACCCACTCATCCACCCATCCAACCACTCATCCACCCACCCATCCATCATCCATCCACCCACCCACCCATCCACCCATCCATCCAGCCATCCATCTACCTATCCATCCATCCATCCACACATCCATCCACCCACCCATCCATCCATCCACCCACCCACCCACCCATCCATCCATCCATCCACCCAACAGACAGAAATG